>JAOTQQ010000023.1:38032504-38071428 GCA_026546715.1 Gallinago undulata
CAGCCCATCCATCCAGCCTGTCCAGATCCCTCTGCAAAGCCTCTCTACCCTCCAGCAGGTCGACACTCCCATCCAACCTGGTGTCATCTGCACATTTGCTGAGGGTACATTCAATCCCCTCGTCCAGATCATTGATAAAGATGTTGAAGAGAAGGTACTTGGTTTCAACTGTAGTACCCAGAGGATGGACATGTTAGAAAGCACTCAAGCTGCACTACCTGCCACCACCTCACTGGCAAACCTGCTTTCTTCAGTGACATGGATGCTTCCCTGTAGGAACCTTAAGAAGAGAGATCAAGCAGTTAAGGTCACTGGCTATGACTTGGGGGATGGCCTAGGCTCTCTACTCAGCCCTGCAGCATCCCCTACCTCAATAAAGGTGGTTTGAGTTACCAGTGCTGTGATCTGCAGAGCTACTTGGGAGGTTCTCAGATTAGACGGCAGTGAGCTCCACAGAAAAGCTTATAAATATATTAAATTTATGAACATTTACTGTACGCTGCACACTGAAATCTGCCAACACTAATCCAAAAGAATTACACATTTTAGGCCTGAACATAACATACTGTATGCAGTAACTCACATCAGAGCAACCCATATGCTACTGTTAATGTGCCAACTGACACATGTTAAGCCACAAACATAAGAAAGGATTGGATTTCAACTGCATTTTCATATTCCAGTTATTCCTCAGGTCCATTATTTTTTATTCACCATCATCTTCTCTCCTCTCTCTAGACAGCCTGCTCTCCCTAATACATCTTCCACTCCCCCCACCAGATTTCCTGCTGGGTAGAGGCTGCCCCAGAGACAAAGCGACTGACATAAGCACAGAGGCCGAGAAGCACAGAAATAGAACCCTCACCCCCATCCCTCCTGCAATAATCTAGGTCATTTAATAGCCTACTTTCAGGGTTCTCAGTGAACCCTGTACCCACTCCTGCTAGGCAAAGAGAAACCCTGAGAAGAAGTGGGTGGATGAGTAGACAGCCAGCCATCCCAAGTGTCAGATCTGACTCCTCGGGAGAGATGCGTTGAGGATGCTCTGACAGAATGTGTCTGAGCTGGAGGCAAATGTTTCTGTATTACATTCATGACACAAGAGTTCTGCCACCTCGCAATATGTGCGCGCTGTTGCTTCTTGATGGTAATAACTGGATTTTTTCAGGGAGCTGGAGAAAAGCACCCCAATGCTGTTACAATAATTAGGTTTTAAGAAGAATTATTGAGCTAAGATCACCCTCCAGAAATTGATATGTTTTACATAAAGTGAGTCAGGAAGAATGGCAGGAGTCTCCAAGCATATATGTGTCCCACGTAGCAGGAAGGAATCTGCTTCTCACCTCTCAGGTTTGTCAAGGTGTGACACTGACAACTGAAATGCGCGACAAGGGACCAAACCTCAACCAGCTTCAGTTCTCCCTCCCAACTAGCCAAAGTCATAGAGTTGCATGGGGTTATTGGCAAAAATTGTGCGAAGGATGCTGTTTCATTATGTAAGCAGGAGCGTTTAAAAAAGGAAAACCAAAAAGAAGACAAGAGCACATGTCATCATGCAGATTTAAACCACAAACTTTCAGTTACCTTATCAGATAAATACCACTTAGGGAAGTAACTGATGTATTTAATGTAGGCCAGCTACTGAGGAGGATCTGATGGAGATTTGAGTGATAAATTCCGCAAGTATTTGGCAACGCATCAGTAACGCACTGGAGAACCAGACTCCCGAGTCTCTTCTTGATTAAAGGAAAGCAGCTGCTGGAGTCTCAGAGCTAGAAAAAGTGACTAAATGTGCCATGTGAGAAACCAGGATTCAGCTCCCACCTCTGCTAGAGCTGACCTGGTGTAAATTGTGAAATGAAAGAAAGAATAGCTGGCTTGTGTTTGAGATAGGAGGAGAGATCGCACGGTACAAATGTCCTCCAGTCCAAGGGTGGAGACCACCATGTACATACCCCCAGCTTTTGCTCCAACATATTCCTATGGATTATTTAGATCCTCTCTCTTTCTCTGTCCTTCTGGCTTGTGTGGGCAATGCAATGTAACCCATAGCCGCACGTGCTTCAAAAGCTAATAATACCCTGGAGATGATGGAAATAGAATCCTTGAGGTAAGAACTTGCACTTTAATTTCAGCACAGAGAAATCTTGTGGGATTCCCTTATTCAGAGTTATATACCTCACTCTTTTCTAGAAACTTCAAAGACTTTTATGCTAACGAACCCTTTCATCATGTCCTCAGATTGGCTTAATTAAATATAAGAGACTATTGGCACTTTTATAAAATAAGTGGAAAAATGCCTACCATTTAAGCATACTGCTATATTTAATTTTATTTTTAATATTATTCTGCCTTCCTTTTTTATTTCAAACATACATATAAAATTTGCATGTGAGTAACTGCAGAGCCTAAATGCAGAGAGATTAAGCATGTTGATAGCCCTGCTCATGAAAGTCTGCAGGATTTAGGCATTTAAGACTGTTCTGAATATAAGACAGAGGTCTATGCATTAATATTAACTTTAATTTGACATGGACAGGCTCCTTAGAGCTCCCAAGACTATCTTTCTAATCAATGAAGAGGGAGATCATACTCCCCTGAGGTGTCTTCATTAGACCTAAGTTCCAGAGCCCTGCCTAGCTTGGGGTCCAGGACAACACCTCCTCTCTATTCATTGCCTTAAGGGAAATGTAGCAGAGTGGCTGTTGAGCAACGTACCTAACAGAAGTATTTGGAGTAAGATAGCATGAATCTTCTTCATAGTGTGTTCAAAACAATGGCTGTTTTTTATGCCTCTAAAGCATTTGTCTGTAGAGCTGAGACAGAAGACACTATGTGCAATAAATGTTTGAAGTTCAGTAGCTGAAATGCAGTAGTGCAAGTTCAATGGCTGACTGAGGGTATGAAGGACATGAAAGAGCCATGCTGTGTCAGATCAAGTGTCCATCTAGTAAAATATTCTTCACTGAACAGTGACCAAAACATGTTGTGGGAAGAGTGTAAGAGCAAGAGAATCATGTAGTGAAACATCCCTCTGTAACAGTCCCCCCAACCTCCAGCGATTTGCAACTCAGTGACCTTCTGAGCCAGAGGAGGTATCTTGGTGTTTAACTGTCCTTGGTGGATTTTCTTTTCTTCTATCAATTGATTCTTAGGCCTATATAAACTTTCAGCCTCTTGCAGCAGACCATCTCTAGCTAAACCACATGCTGTGTGTCAAGGTGGTGAATTTTCTTTCATGTATTTTGGACCTGCCATCTGACAGTGCAGTTCCTGTATCAGAAGAGACAATAGGAAATCTATCCCTATTCACCCTCTTTACACCACTAATTTTTTATAGATTCATGTAATCTCCCCTTCTTTTCCAGGCAGAAGAGTCCTAGTCTACTTTGTACTTCCTGATACAGTGTGCATGAATCTACAAGCTAGATGAAAATTCAGTCATTGTGTTCAAGAAGAGCTAGAGTGGGTAGATGAACAGAAATGCTTAAGCACAAGTAAACAGGCAACCAGGAAAAGGATCAGCCTTTAGCAGACGTGGTACTTACAGCCTGTGGGTCTCCCAGGGACAGGTGGCTAGAACTCCTGTCTCAGTCCCTCCTGGGGGTTGTCTTGGCCTGCTGACATTCTCCAGTACTTACCAGAAAAAACAAAATGTCATGTGTTCCATTTACCTTATTTTCCCATCACAGCTGTAGAAAGCCTGGTGAGAACAGACATCCTTCATGCTCTAGTAGCAGTGCCAGGAAACCCTTTCTTCCCCTAAAACATGGTTTACTCCTCGCTTCTTCTGTAAGGTAGCTAAGCTGGAAAATTTCTTGTAGATTACCCTGCCCCTGCCAAGGACTTCAAAACTGATCAGGGAAGAATGGATGCTCTCCCTGAAGATGACAGTTATTACGGTGAGTGTGAGTACGGTGCCCTTGCGTTCATGCATGTGCACTGACCTTGAGGTGCTGTTTCCACCCATGAGGAAAGCTGGGGGAGATGTGCAAATGGGGACACTGCTGGCATATCGATGTGCTGGTTAGTATCCTGAGTGAAGGTGTAGCTGGTTGGGAAGCAAGAAGATCTTTATGGATGACTCCTCCTGAAAGTGAATTTGTGCTGACAGTATTGTTCATTGCGTACATGAATGTTGCCGTGACGTTTTGGCCCCCATCCTGTTGTACCACTTTTTCAACTCTCACTAAAAATTAATGAGAGCAGCACAATGACTGAATCTAAAACTTTGTCTTTAAAGTGGCTTTAAAGCTTAATACTGTCTTATCACACCTGGGGGCATTACAGATAGAGTGGGGACGAAGGTATCGAAATACTAGTGTTTCCTTAAAAATAGATTACATTCCTAGTGACCTTCCACTGCCATGTGTTATCTGGAACTGAAGTTGAATAAGCGAGTCAATGATGTTGTTTCCATGGTTTGAAGCAATAGATTTGAGATGTTCACTCTCCTCCTTCCCCCATTCAAGTGAGAATGCAATCTTTGCAAAGCACTGCTTTCATTTAGCTGTACCCAGTTGGTACTTGTTGCCAAATGGAATGTGGATGTGCCTCAGAGAAGATCACTCTTGACTAATGAAATGGCAATTAGTTTACGCAACTTATTAGCATTAGTATTTATTTTACTTTACAATATTACCTAAAAGCAGCTCTGAGAAATTTAAACTGCAGCATTATCTGTTCAGTGCTATCTTTTAAATAAATCGTCCTACTAAATGTAAAAAGCTGGCATTTGTACTGCATGCACCTATGTTATCATCGTCGCAAAGCAGATGCAGAATGTAAGGCGACTTGAACAATCAGCACTGTAATTTGCACAGTAACATTGTTTTAGATCTAATTAGTGCTTATGCAGATCCCTTACAAAAATGTGAAAACCGCACCAGGATGTAATTGTTAATGAATTTAGTGCAAAGCACATCTGCATAAATTCCATTTCAGCAGGAAAAAAAACCCCAACCTCTAAGTTCAACTGCTATTTGCTCAAGAGCCAAAACACTGTGAATTGTGCCCACTATGTTTTAGCCTTGCTCTGCTGGCTTTGATATTTCAAATAAATACTACAAAGTTAAAGCCTCCAGCTGCAGACCAACCCATCTGTAGATGTTTGTTATATTTGGCAGTATTCAAAGATGATTTGCCTTCCTGCTGAAAAATAAAATAAAAAAAAGAGGTTCTCTCAGCAAAAAACCAAAATTGAAATACTTATCAGCCAAAAAATAAAGTTTAAAAATATTCTGCATGGGTCAAGTGACGGAACTTTTGGAACAGCAGGCATGCATGAATGCTGCACCTACAGCTTGAACTCTATGCTCCATGTGTGTGCCTAAGTCCATCTGCAGTCATCTCTTTAGGGTCTGCAGAACATATCCATGGCTAACAAGCAATGCCACTAATGAATGCAGTTAACCAATCTTAAACTTCATGCAACAGCTACCTTAGAAACTGCTCATCTGCCCTTCAAGAACAGCATCAAGGTCTACTCCACATACCTTTGTTTCTTTAGGGTCATTTTCTGGGTTTTAGGCAGGCCTCAGTAGTTGGTCTTCCACCAAGGATCTGGGCTCAGAGGTTTTTGTACCAGCATCAGAAATCTCACTCAAGTCTGTCATTAATGAGTTTCAACGTGAGAACATCTGTTTGCTGGGTCTTGGCTTTACTTATGGCCTTTATATGCAAATGTAACTCAGGTGGACCTTGCAGCTACTAAGTCTTCAGTAAACTTTTTGTAGGCTTCTTCATGGAATTCTTGGATCCATAGTTTTCCCTGAATAGAGTGAAGATGTTTTTTACAAGACCAGGTAATATTATATTTGCTCTGAGTGGCATTAGCCCGTAACAGGGTTAGGGGAACATCAGAGCAGGAGTCAGGAATACACAAAACAACAATTGTGCCTGACTTCCTACCCTGGTCAACCTCAAAAACATCTTCTGACAAAGGCAAGTCACTAAGAAGTGACCCCAAATCAAGAAGTTACATAGTGTGTGATATTGGAGAGATCTTACACACCAGCACTTTGATACCTGTAGACACAAGAGACATATACTTGAAACAGGTTATCAGTCTTGGTCTTATGTTTTTAATTTCTGGAAGTTTTCCCCCAAAATCTGGCATTCACAGTCAGGGTCAGACCCTTTCCCTTGGTTATCATTATGTGAAGCATTTTTTGTATCTGTAGTTTTTTAAAAAGCATCATTTTAGTTTTGCATCCACAAGGTTTGCCTGTGCCTTTTGTTTAAGAAATCAAAATGGATTCATGGGAGAGGTGGGGATGGTGGTGCAATTCAGAGAGCTATTTCATACTTCAAGCTCTGTCACAGACTTCCCATGGGTGATAGCACTGGTTTACTTCACTGAGACATTCACAATGAATGACTATGTTAAAGATGCTAATAATTGGATGACATCCAATCAGATGTCATCTGATGGACCTACAGAAAAATCTAGATTCTCGTATTGAAATTGCTAGCTTCACAAGTTAATAGACGAGTCTAGTGAAAACCTTCATGAGATTGCTATCCATAAATTTGTTAAAAGGAGATTAGTAAAATACATTCTGGCAGCAGGCTTCATGTTTCCTTTGGCCAGCAAAAGCATGTGCTAAATGCCCGAGGCCCATAGCACTTTAAATTTCAGATGATCCCATGCCAGTGACAACTGCTGTCTCAGTCCCATAGAGACCAAACCAGCACTTCCAAGCTACTAGCAGTGGGTGTTCATGCTGCAACCTTGGCAGCTCAAGGGCGTAACAGGAGAGGAACAAGAGGGAACTGTAGCATTCCTGTATGTGATGGAACTAGAGGGGGACACCTAACACCCAGTGAGACCACAACAGCATTTTGTCTTGGCTGTACCCATGCATTTCTTCATAGAGGTATGCCCCATTTCATACAGAAAACGCCCCTGCCATGCTGAGTTCTGCACAAGGGGCTCAGGTATATGTTTTTCAGTTTGAACCAATAAGCAACCAATTTAAACCAGGCTTTTCATCTCCCTCTCTTCTCCTGTATTCTTTGGTAGAACCCAACTTTTCTGGGATCAAAAGATCCTTTTCTATCAAAAGGTTACTGCTGAGCTTTTCAAAATTACAAGTTAGGTTGCACAGGTTTTTTTTTTTTTAACATGGTATTCTCAAATGTGGAGGACTTAAGGGACTGAGGCAGAGAGACAGACTCTCGTAGACAATAGGACAATAGAACAGTAGAATATGATGGCAGGAACAGTAGATATGAGAAGGTTGACCAAGGGAACAGAAGCAGGTGAGAGGAATGTGAGGAGGACAGAGAGAAGTGGACATCATTAAAAGGAAATAAGGAGACACAGAGCAGAGTAGAGGTGTGTGAACTGCACAGGAAGCTTCCTTTCCAAGAGCCTCAAATCTCGGCAGTTATCTTAGTTTTCTGTTGTGTGAGGAAAACTAAATGCTGCACAAAGATGAAGGGATAGAAATTCATCAAATGCAACTGGTTTGCACCCACTTATGGTGGCAGTGAGTTTTGATTGGTGTGCTGGGGGCATTAGGAAACTGTTTCTATTCAGAAGGTGGAAAGGTAGACGTTGTAGGCACCCAATATAGCTTTTGTTCCCTAGGGCTGATAAAATAGAAATTTCCAATTTTTCTGAATAGATCTTCAAGTCCTTCATAGTTTCCAGCAGTCAAAGCCTTGCTGGGAAGTGAGGAAGTTACCCAGGGTAGTAGCAGCCAGTGATGGAACCAGTCTTATCTCCTGACTTGCTCCCACATCACTGGCCTGGCCCTTGAACACACCATCAGAAAGATTCTCCTGCTTTAGTAGCAATTAATGCTTCTATCTTTCTTTTTTTTTTCTTTTTCTTTTTTTTTCCTTTTTGGCTTACATTTCAGGCATTTCTCCATGCTCTTCAGCTGTTGCGGGAGATGACCATGTATATCTGCTTCTTTTGAGAACTACATCCTCCAAGCAGTTGCTTGTGTGACTTGAGCAGCCATGGGAGCTGGGATGTGCTGCTGGCCCGGGCCGCGGGGGAGGCAAAACGAGAATCCTGAGGAATCCAAGGAAGGGGAAAGCCTCTCCTCCATCAACACGTTGGTTGAATTCTGGCATACGGGGTGGACAAGCAGACGTTTTCTTCCTTGCTCTGAGAGCCTTTTTCATGTAAACTGCACAGTATAGAAAATTCAGCTGTTCCCCATTCCTGCAGGTTAGCATGGATAATAAAGGCGCTTCACTCTTTGCTCTCAGATATTTTTCTAACAGTTTTGATCCTTGAAACGTTTATACTAACAAAGAAATTCCACTGCCTCCTTGCCTCCATCCCTCCCGCCCCCACCCCAATAACTTGCTCTGTCTTGTATCTCCGACTTGATTTTTGGCATATATTTGCATACATTAGAAACGGAGAGAGGATTAAAGTTTAAGAGGAAATTGTGGCTAGTGTGAAAGGGGAACAAAAGGACATCTGTGAAGTGGCCCACAACTGGCAAAGAAAGCTATTCCACCTCCAGCACCAGCTGCAGGGGAAGTGGTGCCCACTACCCCAACAAGACCTCCTTTGTTTTGCTGCAAAAACTGGGAGTGGCAGCTTTTAAAGTGACACGATTTGAGGTGAGGATCTTCCCTTTTTGCTGCTCTATTCCAATATTATGTGGCAACAGATGTTTCCTAAGGAATTAATTCCTCCCACTATTACCCCAAAAAAACTTCCAAATGCAAAGGGAATACAGATTCATGACGCTGGGTCTCCCTGCACCCGCAGGCAGGCATGCAGGAGTCACTGCTGCAAATCCCACCAGGGCCCACTACCCCTCCTAAACCTGCCACCTCCTCCTATGGCAGAAGAGGATGTTTTCCAGCACGTCTTGGCCCTGCAGCGGCAGAGGGAGCTGGGGGTTGTGCAGAGGATGTGGGAGATGGGGGAAGGCTATGTGGGACAGAAAGCAAGCTGGAGTTGAAGGGGAAGCTTGAGAGTAAAAGAAGAGGAGGACAAAAAGATGCAAGCTGGAAGAAGAAATGTTGTGTACAAAGCCGACTGTGAGTGAGATAAGAACGAACTGAGCCTGCTCAAAGGAGGAATGGCAAAGGAAAGAAATGGAGAAATGCAGGAACACGTACATAATCCCATCCAGTTGCAGGACTCACTTTCTAACTCTGAAATGCTAGAAGCTCTCCAACTGCATTATAAATGTCCTCCTAATACTCAGTGAAAACAGTACTCCAAAGCTTGCTTACGTTCTGCTTGCAGATCTGCTAGAAGGTGCAATGTGTTCATCCTCTTGCTGGGGACCCTAAAAAGAGCAGTGTGTGGAGGCAGAATGGTCAAATGTCTCTCCTAACATTTGCTTTTCTCAAGAGGTCAAAGTGCTGCAGCCAGTCCTCCATCAGTATTCCCTGAAAATATGGGTTTGTGCCATGACTCTGTAAAGCATGAGATCTAAAGCTTATGTCTTTCCTTCCCAGGTGTAAGAAGAACTCGGACTGCTTGGCTTCATCCCCCCTCTGCCTTGGCCGCTTTGTTTTCCCTTCTCCTCTGGTTAAATTCCTGCTTTCAGACTGCTGGAGACATGTTCAAAATCAGTCCTGGGGGTTTTCCCCATGTAGATTAAAGGCAACATAATGTTGACAACTACTCAATGTTTGCCCCAGACTGCCCAGTGCGTGCAGCTTGCACATTGTGATGATGATCTTCCAGACAGACACATCCATACTTTTATCAGTTTGGGAGAGTCCTCCCTGCCTTTCACCATCATTAAGCTTTAATTTAAAAATACAAGTAGCTCCAACCATTGGCTTTAAATGACTTTCATGGAAAAACCAATCAGCCATACTAAAGCAACCCTGCATGGGGTTTCATTTGCAACTAAGTGTTTTTAAAAGTCTCTGGAAACTCTCACGTGTTGATTTGATTTCCTGTAAATCACTCAGTAACTGTCAGGCTCCCTTCTTTCCTTGTGTGCACTTGGAAGAGGAGGAGAAGAGAGTATCTAAGCTTAGAGCATACCCAGGAAGGGCAGAGCTGAGCTTTTTCAAAGGTTTCTTTGTTAGTTGTTTTTTTTCAAGTTGTTCCTATTAGGATAGGATGGAATTTCTTCTTAAAGATGATAATTATAGTTGGAAGTACCGACTAACACAGGTACCAACTGCACAGCTCGAGGCTGTGTCATGTAGTTTTTAAGGACAAGTGCAGCAAGGACACATGGGGAAGATTTTGGAAAAAAACCCAAACCCTTACTTCTGCAAGTGATTTTGGGGGAAAATTATTTTAATTCTTAAAATTCTAACCTGATTTTTGCTGTTGTTGACAAATCCATATTTAAGCTGCTGTGCTTCTAATTGGGGAAGTCCCAAATAGAATAGAACACAATAGAACAGAATAGGACTGGACTTGTTCAGTTGGAAGAGTCATACGATGATCATCTAGTTGAACTGCCTCACCACTTTAGGAAAAATGGACTAGAAGTTCATATCGTTTTAATGTATTTATTTTTTTGCCGCAGACCTATGTAGCTGTTGGATATCAACATGTATTCTTCGTTGAGATGTGGCAAGATTTTGCATTTATGCTTAATGGTTGATTGAAAAATTAAATTATAATCAAACCAAATGTATACATTTCAAAGTATTGAAAATATTGTAATTTTTCCTCTATTTTCACTAGATTGAACTCTACAGTAAGCACATTTCCAAGTGGCTGCTCACTGTTCCAGCACTATTCTGTGACCTTTTTTGAAAGTACACAAATCTAGTGCTGATTCAGGACAACATTTTGTGCCATGTCAGCCCATCATTGGCAGGAGAAAGAAAAGAAAGGATCCAACCCAGATGTTTCTCAGAATGTTCTGATAAACTCAAGATTTTAATGGCATTTGCTACAATAGAAAAATAATGAAAAAAAAAGGGGAGAAAAAAGCTAGTGGGAATGCTGGGCAGTCATGCAGAGGTGATCACTAAATGTCCTTTATGTACCCAATTTGTTCTTGATACTTAAGGACACTGTGGTGCTTGTACATGAACTGGAGCCACTTGTCGCTGGAAAGGCTGCCAGGATTAAATCAGTAAGAAATTGTTTATTCAGCCTGTTCAAACAAAAAATGAATTGTTTTGATGAATGAGATTTTTTTTTAATGAATTAACAAGTCATGCCAGTAGTTTTTAAATGTAAAGCACTGAGAAGGTTGGGTTTTTTTCCTTTCATTCTGACATAACTGCCCTAAAATAACTGAAGTATCAGAGCTCCTGCAGCAACACATTACATTATGTATTCTAAAGGACATAGTTGCAACTGTAGGTAGATAAACACCATTAAAAAACCCAAACCAACCTACCAAGCAAACAAACCCCCAAAAAATCCCCACAACAAAACTAAAAAAATCCCCAAAAGCACAGAAACAAAAAATTCCCTTCACAGGTATATATTCTGTAGTAACTTTGATTACATGATCCTTATTTTCTGCAACAAAAATACAGTGTTTCAGTTAAGTGTACTTCTGGTTCTGATAGACATTTTAAAGTCCCTCTATTAGGATTATTAGGCAAAACTCTTCAGATTCCTTTAAGAGAGGTCTTAATAATGATGCATGCATCAAACTAAGGCCTAATTTTCCAAATTGTTTTCAGTACAGAACTAACCTTCCACTTGTGGAAAGCTTTATGCCAGCTAAAGCTGAGGCTACCAGCAGTGGGGAGACCACTGCCACACATTTACCTTGCAAAAGGTTCAGAAGCATCACCAGTCCTTGCTGGTTGCTTCCACCTCTCTTCTGCACAGGTGAAGAAGCTGGTACTCCTCCTTCTCCCCTGGCAGTAAATGGGGAAGGTGGTTTCAGGGGCTGTGACTAGTTCTGCATCAAAACAATTTGGAGTAGTCCCAAGGCCGTGAGTGGTGGCAAGTGTCCAAGAGCTAGTAATGGCTTTAGATGCAAAATGTTTGCAAAATTAAGGTCTGTGGCCTTACATTTGCTAGTAATCTAAATCTTCAAAATGCTACCAGGATCCAGAGGAAAGTATAAGTCCATGTATTACTCTGTGTTATAACCCTGGCTTGTGCAGAGCCCAGAATAGCTGTGCAGAACAATTGGCAGCTTGGGTTTGGTAGAGACTTGGAACCAGACAGAGGTCTTACAAATAAGGACAGCAGGGTTTGGGCTGTGGAAGAATATAATAGATACATTCATGAGGGGTAATTTAAATTACATTTTTGATGTGAGAAAAACCAAACCCAAACCCAACAACCCAGTATCATATGTAGGTTCACCACCTTGTCTCTGTGAGTACTTTCAATATTTCAAATTCAGTTATTATTATTAAGAATGAGATGACCCAGAATTGTTAAATCTGATACATTTCCCCTGTTTTTAGAGCATCCATGGCAGTGGCATAAAGTAGTTTACACACTGCTTATGTCCAGGAATGTGAAGATTGGTTCACCTTGGAAGAAAAGTGTGGCATCGGGCAAGATGACGTCATGTCCATTGAAACTCTGACATTGTACCCATTCTGGCTGGAAGAGGTGTGGAGTCTGGAAAAGCCCACACTTATAATTAGCAAACTAGGCTTGCTCCATGCTCAAGGCAGGGAATCTGGCATGGAAAACCTCCAAAATGTTTTCCATCCCATTCCAAATTGGCCACCATAGTAGCATAATTAAGACAATAGGGATATTACATTTCGAAACATGGTACTAATAATTGGTTACCTTGTTTAAAAAGCATCTTTTCCCCCAGTAAATTTTGGAGATGCCTCTAGCTGAAAGAAGGGAGAGTGAAGAAAGAATTCACTGGTATACTTGGAAAACAAGTAGTCAAAATCTAAACTGCAGTTCAGAAACCACAACACCAAGTCCATTTTATTTTAAAGGCTTTCTCAACCCCTTGCTCTCAAAAATAAACATGAAGGAAATAACAGATATAAAAAAGAAATAACAAATACAGTAATCTATACTGGCTGTCTCTCCTGCTGTGCTGATCACTTGCTGTTGAAGAAATCATTTGATGAAGCAGCACATTTATAACTTGCTTTGACCAAATGCTATCACATTTCCAGGGCACCCAACTTCCTCGTCTGATTCCCCGAAATAACATGCCCTTCAGTAACTGGCAGTTGTTCCTGACAAGACCTTCCTGCATTTTATTGCTCAATAGACTAGTTAATTAAGACAGCAACTTGTAATGAAACTCCACATTTTAGCCATATTAAGAAAATCTTAGGAAACTTCGCATAATCTCCACGCCTAGATAGATTTATCCCTGTTAGCACTTGGATTACATTTCTTTGGTTAATCTTTTTAGACAGTAATAGCTAATGTTTACAGAGCGTTCACATGAGGACTTGGATTTATGTTACAGTCTTCATGGATTTACTGTTTCTTGTGCTTATTGATAGAGCAGATGGGCAAGTATTGGTGGTTTCACTTTACTGGTGGTGGAATGAGCTTGCAAAAGGCTTAGGAGACATAACCAGACTCGAGGTCAAATCAGTGACAACACTGCTACAGGAACAATTTTCCAACCAACACTCCTGAAAGATGAACAGCACTCTTCTAAAGCTGTCCTCATGCTTCTTAAAATGTTGAGAGCAAAAAAGCTTTCTGACACAGGCATGAATAAATAGTAATACCAACCTCCTGATGGTCTGGTTTCTGGTACCTTGAACCACCTGGAATAACAGATTGGTCAGTGAATTGGTCTCAGCAGAGTTGCTTATGGTGGGAGTGCTAATGAGAGTAAGGGAGAGGATCTGAAGGTCACTGTGGAGAGCAAAGTGTCTTTGCCACCTAGAGTACGCAGGTTTGGTGTTTCTTCTTAATCTGAATTATAGAATTATATGTATCTGAGTAGCACCATCCCCTTACCCATCTCTGAGTTTTTAACTCTGCTGAAAATTGTAGTTCATGGATCTTTCAAGGAATTAAGGCTGCTCACTAGCACCTTGGTGACCACCATCTCCTTCCCTTGCCTGCAGCTGATGCTGCCTTTGTGTTCATCTTACCCAACTTATCTGTGCTCTTACCATGGAGACAGTTGATCCATCCCTACCAGAATTTCACAGCCTTCGGTGAGAAATCTTTCTGAAACTTAATTCCCTTATGCATGAAGTGCAGATGTTGCCCCTGCTAGAGCCGAGCCAAGCCCAACATGATGACTCATCAGGAGAGGTCGTACGCCCTGACAGAGGAGGCATAGGGTGATGCAACAGTAGCCCTCGGTGGGGGTTTCTCTGGCTATCTCTGAGCTCACAGCAACAGGGTGAGCCTGAAAAGGGGAAGGCAGGAGAAAACTACAAGGTCCTTTACAAAATAATGTCCACTGTTTCTATTTGCCGTTCTATGGCAACTAAACATTCTCACTTTGATAGTCATATCAATAATGAATGTTCTGTGTTTGTCTTGTTTTGTATGGTATTGCTTTCTTAAAGCTTTAGTTATGTATGTATGTACACACACACACACACAAGTCTATTACAATTTTTTCTGCTGAGATTCACCACAAGCTAAAAAGTGTTAGAGCCACTACTGACTGAACCAATACATTAAAATATACAGTGGGGTTTCTACAGTTTGGAGCACTCTTTTACAAGTGACGTGAATGAGTAGCTGATAGCATTAGGGGCAGGATAGGAATAATAAAATAATAATAAAAAAGGTCTTTTCAAGGGTCAAGGGAAGGTAAAGACCCTGACCCTGAGAAAGGCATGTAACTTCAGGAAATTTTAAGACCTAAAAGTAATTCAACAAAGCCGAGGAGTAGATGGGGTAGGGGAAAGAGGAAGAAGAGGGGTATAAAGCTGGATCACCTTCTCACTGTAATTTTGTTTTTCTTCCCCAGAGGACCACATCCGATATTCTCTCTGTGAGCTAAACTGCTTGAGCTTCACCTAAAAATGCAACCCCTTCTCCCACCCCTCCCATGCAACAGAGAATATGCCATTTGAAAAGCCAAACTGAAAGCTTCCCACTAACAGTTCTACTTCTGTTGACCTGGAAAGGCTACATTATTCTGAGGTAATCCCTGGAGGAGTATTTAAAGTCAGCAGCAGCTTGGGGCTGTCTCCAAGGAGGACAGAAGGAAGCTCAGCATTCCCAGCATGCAACTTCCCTGCGTCCTCATCGTTGTCCATAGTGGCCCTTTCTGGGTTTCACACTGTGAAAACTAGCTTCCAGAACATTTCCTTCCTCAGATAACCAGTGTCAACTTAACTTCATGTAGACCAAGCTCATATAGACTGACATATCTGCTACTTTGGGCTGGTTTACTTAGATTGGTCACTAAATTTAAGTACCTTGTGTCCCTGGCTAGGATGGTTTAATATGGTGACTGGTAACATACTGTGCTGACATGATATTGAGCAACAATTCTGCTTCAACAGCCTAATCAAAATGGACTGACTAGTTACTGTGAATCGTCTTACACCAGGAACAAGCCCCTGTTCAAGATGACAGGGCTCAGCTCCTGTAAGTCTTATTTCATTTTTTCCCATCTGCCCAAACACGGACATAATATCTAATAATACCTAAAGTAAATAATTCCTAAGCAGCAAAACACCATGTAGGCAGGGACATCCCTACAGACAGAAAAAGTTGGGGTGAAACAGAGAGGATTCCCAATTCTCTCCTCTTCCCCTTCAACAGTGTATGCTGAAGCCAGTGAGATTCCTCCAGCTTTGAACCAGTATATCTAAGAACCAAATCTGGTTCTGCACTTGGCAGAAGCACAGATACAGAAACATTATGCACAGCCAGATCTGCAAATAAAGATCTGCTAGATTAAAGGGCAGATATACAGTACATGTTTTGCTTTCCTGGTAGCCTGGAGAGAACCACCCAGACTTCTAACTTGTGTACGTATACTTTCAAAAGGGCAAAAATGTTGCTTTCATAAATTAATTTCACACACTTTACAGAGATAAAAATAATCACTGTGACATTTTGTTTGTCTTCCTTTTTTCCTGTGTGCAAGCAGCCAACTCTCAATTACTTACAGCCCTAAATTTGTTCCGCTCAATTGTGAAAAGCCCCCGCAATATTCAACAGGAGGGGAAGAATTCTGATTTGTGGAAAGTCATCGTGTTTGCAAAGAAAGCAAATTTCCTCCTCTCCCAATATGCTGTATATATCAGCCAAAACAAGACTCTTATACCGAGTGCCAACTGGTATGAATTCCAGCCATTTTATGTATTATATATTAATGTTATAAAAATATGCACCCCAATTTTTTATAACAAGAGAATTTGTTGTGGCAATATCTGACACCACTTCTGAACTGACATAAACGTGACAGCCTAACAAAAACATGCCTGCCAGCCTGATGGCATTGGCTATGGATACAGAATTGCCTCAACAATTCATGGGGTTCTGTACTGGCTTTTCTTCAGTAACAACCATATCAGACTTGCTGAGCTTTTCTCTAGCTACTTATTACTCTCTAAGATCAACCAGGTTTAAAAATATCAAGTTTTTATTATTTTGCTTCTTATATGTTAAAAGTAGCAGAAACAGTACAGACATTAGTTTTTTGTTGACATTTTTGCTGATGGGTGGCTGCCTTGGATACTTCAGTTGGACTCAGAGAAAACCCCTTCTTTTTCCTACAAAATCTGATCTCCCTTATCCTCCATAAGTGGACATGTTTTATAGGAATACCTTCCTTGTTTGCGTGCTTCTTTGTGGTTTCAGCATGCAATGAAGGAAAGCACTACATAAATTTGGTGAGGGCTCTGGAGATCTTGTGTGTGCATGTGTGGAGTATGCACAGACTGCAATGAAAGTCTGGGATCAGCACATAGATTTTTGTTAGTTTTGCTGAATACAGAGTCAAGGCACCGCACTGGATGTGGTCACACATGGAAGCTGGGAAGAAAGTTCCCGTTCTGTGAAAGCAGGCAAAGACAATAGAGAGAGCAAATGTTAATTAACACCAGTAGCTCTTCGCTGCAATCCTTGTATCTTTGTGCTTAAATATATAGGAACTTAGAAACACTGGCTGATAAGGTATCTGAAGATATAGACTCACATAACTATATATTTTCTCTTGCAAATTCAGTGGGTCCTGACTTATGGCAGTGCAAATCAAGACTGTTGCCACAGCAGTGGATGTAAATGGATCTCCTGCACCTCAAGCAAATGATGCACGACAGGCGTGAGTGGAAGAATGAGGCACTTGCATGGTGAGTGCAGCCTTGTCCTTTCACTTGTCCTCCAGTCTCACGAATTGTCTCTCCAAGACTGGCACACATACTGATTAGTGGGTGGTTATGACAGAAGTAGATTAGATGCTCTGTTTACATAATTACCAAAAGGTATGAGAAAGCTGAATGCTGCGATCTCTGCCCACGGTGAAAGCTAGTAGAAATAGCTTGCCTGGCTAGGGAAAGTTTGCAGGGCTTTGGGCTGCAGGGGCAAATGTTTCTGTGGGACCACTGGGAGGTTCACAAACGCCTTTTAAATTTCCCGATCAGCAGCCCCAGGAAGCCCTGACTGCAGCGAGGGTTCCCCGGCAATGCGTGCGGCCAGCTGCTGGCGGGGATTAGGAGAATCTGCCCCTGCCAGGTGCTGGTGTTGTGCCCCTTCACCAAACATTTTTTATGTGCTGATCACCTCCTATGTAGGAGACAGCTGTTCTTTCTCCTTCTCATCCAAATACTTGCTTCCCGTTAACCTTGGGTTTCTTAAACTGCCAACTTCTGGGTCACAGTCCTGTGAAATAAATAGCCATCTCCTTGATCAATCAATTACATGGATTTCAAAAAGTAACCCTGCAAAAGTTTGTGTAAAACACTAGCTGACCTGAGCCTGTGAGGGTATCCTGTGTAACTTTTTTTGTTAGCATGCCAGTTTTCCTTGTTTTTTTTTCTCTCCTTCTGCCCCTTTCTCTCCCTTTCCCCCAAAACAGAAGCGGTTTCCAGCTATTTTCTGTCAGACCAGGAAAAGGTTTCCCCCCAGACTCTCCTGTTAAGATTCTGCTAGATTTCATCAGTGCCCACTGATTTTATTCACTTTTTCCCTCCAGGAGACTTGCCCTTTTTATGCTGGTTATAGGTACAAAATCATGGCAGCTACAGGAAATGAGTGGTGCCATTTTCTAATACCGATGCCCTTCAGCAGCATGCTGTTAGTATTGCTATTACTATCGTCAATAGTAACAGTGCAACATGCATTGCAGAAGCATCAGGCCCAGAATCAGGACCCCAGTTCAGGCCAGAATTGCTTAGAAATACATAAACACCTGAAAACACAAGAAAGAAGCAACTCCACTATAGGGATGGCTACCAAAACACCAATAATGAGTAGCCCTAAAGAGATTATTCTAATAATTTACACACTGCCTGAACATCAGCTGCTTTTGAAGGATGATGAAAAGACCAAAAACTATAGAAACCTACTGGAAGGCAGCAAAGCCTGATGTGTAGCCCTTCAGCACTGAGGGTTTGTAACTGTGGAGCTGAATTAAACATAATTCAGCAACATTGGTGCCAGAAATCTCAATAAACTGTGCTTCATCCAAGATCCTGGTGTGCTGGGTACCAGAAAGTGAAGAAAAGAATATCCCAGTGAGACAAAACAAGCATCATCGGTTTTTATCATGCTCTGCGCTGCCATTTATAACAGTGAGTGCATTTCCTCATTGGAGAAGGTTCCTCTGCGGGGTTCGGTGAGGAGAGGCTGTGCAAACCCTGCCCAGGCTCATCAGCTGGAATGAAATACAGAGCTGTGCCTAATATCTGAAAAGATTGAGAGAGTGCCAGAGCTGGCTTTGCACTTCGCAAGTTTGTATTCTTGGGTTACAAGTGGAAAGGGACACCTAGAATGAAAGTGGAGGCTGGTCACATAGGCTTAAGACCCAGTGCTGAGATAAAAATAAGGCTGTCTTTTTTTCAAAGTGATTGCAGGTACCATGAAACAGAATTAGACCCCTGAAGAGCCAGGACGTTTAGTTCTTCTGGGTACATGAATAGACCCCAGCATGAAATTTCATATTTGGATGGGAAAGGAAGGTCCAGTCTAGACTGGGGAAAATACTGTACAGTTCTTGAGTGTGCAAAGCCCAGTAAAACCCAAAAGTAGAACCTGCAAAGACATTTGTCCTCTTTCAGCCACAGCCACATCAGAAAACCTGCAGTAGCCAAGAAAAAGCAGACGGTGTAATGAGATGACTCTCACCCAGCCCTATATATCACTACTTATTTTGTCTTCCAAGGCGAATGTACAGGTATTGGGCCCTAGTCCAGGAAAGCACTTAGGGCTGTATTCTGATAGCATGCAGAAGAACAGTACTTTGCTCAGCAAACAGCACCATGGAAGTCTTTGAGGTGATTTATGGAGTAAAATTGCGCATTATAAAGGCACCAGCATTTGTTTCCCAAGCATTTGTGTAGTGTTAGTTCCAGTGATGCTACTCGCTGCTGGAGGTTATTTGCATGTGCATGTGCTCTGCTAATAGACCTGACTGCTTACCCAAGACAAGGAAAAAGAGGCAGACATGCCTCTCCAACTCCCACTTGAAGTCTGCAGTGAAAATGATTGGCAAGGGACCTCCAGAATCTGGGAATCTGCTGCAAAAACACACCTGCCCTGTGGGCCAGGAGAGTGTGTTTCGGGGCACAGGCTGTTAATTTCTGATTATTTAACTCCATCAACTGTTCAGAGAGGAATCCAGAGGTACCTCAGTCCCTGGGTTAAAGTGAAAATACTCAGGATTAGTGTTGGACTGAGAGAAGTGAATCACTTTCATCTCTCCGGGGCCCCAAGAAAATCCCCAGCATGGAGTCTGAGCACCTAGACCAGTCCTGGGGAAATGACGTGGGGAGCAGGTAATCTTGAAAATATCCTGATTCAGAGTCCAAGGAGAGACTTCCATTGACCTAATTGAGTTTTGGATCAGATCCTGCAACAGTCTTGTCCAGATTTGAATTTAAGATCTACATAAAATACTGAGGAGAAAAATAAGCCTAGACAATTTTCTGATACAGCAAAGAAGTTATGCTGCTAGATGAGAGAGTGCTCATCATTTCAATGAAGAGAAATCAGGTTAAAAATTCATTTAGAAAGCTGGATTAACTCCATCAGTACAGGAGTCAATTTGAGGTAGGGTATGACTTACAGCGAAAACTAGTGCCACTCTGTTCATGAATGATTGGTTAGTGAATGGTACGGTTACTGCGACTGCAGGGACTCTAAGATTTTGGACAATTCACAGGTGGTGGATGAAGACACTACTCGTTTTATTCTGGATATTAGACTTAGTGTAGCAAAGGTATGAGGAAGAGACAGAAGTGGTAAGATGACAGCATTACCCAGTGGGGTAGAGAGGGCTATTTCAACAGTTTAATAAAAGCTATGCATGGGTCTTTTGGAAATTGGAAAGCTGATCTTCCTGGCTGATGAGACAGGCAGGGTCAGCCACCTGGCTGGGGGACACTAGAGCTTCTTGTGGCTGCTACAGCCAGGCTTTTGTTTTGCAGAAGTGCCGCAAAGGCAAGAGGATGAGTGGGTGTTCATGTCTGTCCCAGTGGGACTCAGGAATTTAGAAGTTTTCCCAGGTTCACGCACCAGGAATAGCAGGGAGACAAAAGACATGCTCCAGTTCACACAAGAAGTCTGTGGTAGTGCAGGCTTCTTGATCCTAAACCAGTACCCAGACAATGAGATATACATTGTACTGGGAGAGCACAGCAGGCAGCACGTGTATTGGGAAAGGGGGAGGATCATAGAGGCTGGTACTTGAGTGTATAAAGGGCCATTACTCATTATTTACTAACTCAATGTCCAACCTGTACCTGCTGTTACAACAGTGTGTGCTTTAATCATATTAAAAAAAAAAAAATTGCACTTCTGCTTCCAAAATCAATTTCATGGAGATGTTGCCATGATAATATACAGGGGCAGATCTTCAATAAGGCAATCACCAGAGTTGTGTTGACTTTGGAGAAGATATAATGATTCATATCTGCTGGGATTCTCAGTCACAGAGTGTTGAGATAAGAGAAAATGTTGAGCTGTGATGACTGAGCAGCATCTTGAGAATGATTAAGAGGCTTCCTTTCTGGGGGGATGGGTGAAATATGGTCTATGTGCAGTGAGGCGGCACCAGTCATAGACAGTAATTAAATCCCACATGACCTTTAAGTTTAAGGGAAATAAAAATGGTGCATAGGATTTAATTTTATGAGTAGGCTTTGGTCTCTTTGGAACATGGTGGACTCAAGTCAGAAGTTTGGAAAGAATAAATAAAAATGCAACACCTACTACAGAAGGGAAAAGGTTGTTGTATATTGTGAAAGGATACCCACTATGTATGCAAAGCAGAAGGAAAAAAGGACATCCATCATTACCTTTTTTTCACAAAAAAATGGCCACATTTTATGGTAGAACACGCCAGTAAACTTACCCCAAGGTCAATAGAAATTTTCTACGGGGTGTGTCTACCGGCGTACAAGAGGGGATTAGCAGCTGCCCCCCCAGTTGCCACCCCAGCTGGAATATCACACCCCGGTGGTAGCTCTCCAAGGACAGCAGCGAGCCAGCATGTGCAGCAACTGTTTGAAGGGGGGATTAAAGCACGTCGTAAAAGCTTGTGGCCAGAAGCAAGAGAGGAATGTTTTCATGAGACATCCGTAGGTTATGAAGAGCTGGGTGAGCAGACAGCTATTAAATAAAAGGCAGAGAGCAAAGCGCTCACAAAACACAGGAAACCACATGTTTATTTCTTCTCAAGAAGCCCAGCGAGCAGTGAGGCAGCAGCCCAGGTGAAGTCCTCATCTCCTTCCTCTTGTGCTGAGCGTTCAGGTTGGCTCCTGGTGCAGACCTGCCATTCATGTGTGGCAGGTAGTCACTGGCCAGTGGTGGTTGACAGCTATGAAGGGATGGTTGTGTGACCAGCTGTAGAGTGGTCACCACATAGGTGGTGGTGCTGGCTGCATGGCCACGTCCAGGAAATCAGGAGAGCTATAGCTGTTGCTTGGCTTGAAGGAAACCGATCTGTTTTAAATTTCCAGGGTCAGCTTAACAGTTCGGCTACCTGGAAAACTAAAGTTACTGCCACTACCTCGGTATAAAGGACCTACTCTTAATTTTATGGACATTTACAGACAGGGTTTTGAATATCACTGTTCCTTGTGGCATAGCTGGGACTACAGCTGAGCAACACAGCTTCATCTTCCTCTACCCCAAACTATCCCCTTTTTTGTTTTACAAGTGTTTAAATTGTAGTTATCGCTTGATATAAACTGTGGCTGACTAGTGGTTTTGCACTGTACAGCACAAGGTAGGGGAGCACATGACTAAACAGAGGACAAAGAATTGCTTAAAATGGCTGAGTACTAAAAACCTCTCCAGCTGTGGCAGTATGTACTCATTTGAGGTTTTTCAAGCTGTTAAATATTTTTCAATTCAGTATTTTTATTAGTTTGTCCTAGGTCTTGTCCTTTTTTTTTTTTTAATCCTCTTTCTTGTGAAATCACTTTACTAAAAATACCAACCAACGGTCTCTTTGTGCAGCAAAATCAGGTTGGTGAAAACTGGTTTTGTGCAAGCAGCATGATAAAAGGTGCATTCAGAAATATATCCAACAAGTAAGCTCTCGGCAGGGTGTAAGTCTTCTGAAAAGGGAAGCAGAATCCTGCAAGCCCTTCCATTACAGGCTTGTGCTCCTATTGAAGACAACCATGAATGAGGTTTTGCAGGATCAGGCCCCAGAGTTCAGCAAAATTTACTTCCTGGCTTCTCTCCACAGCATTTAACAGCCTAAATAAAACAAGGAATTAATTTCTGTTTTAAATCCTTGGCAAGCAACTTCATCTCATTGCTTATCTTTTCATAGGAATCAAAGGATCCTGCCTTGTTACAGCTACTCGTGGAGTAGGGGCTCGAGGGAAAGCAAGGTATTTGCTTTCTCAGATGAAAACCAGATTCTGAGCGGTGGTATTTTCAATAACGCTTAACAACAGCACATTGCTAAAGAAAAAGCAGTATTGTGGCTTCTCCATTTTTCCATTCTTGCCCTAAGTATTCTTCTTGCCCTAAGTTCATTCTTCAGGCAAAGAGTTAACCATTTCTGCAGTGCTCATCCAGCGCCCTGCTCTTCCTGGTGTCTTCTATCAAACTCCATTTTATTGTGAAGCATTGCACTTTTGGAAAATACAGCCCACCAATTTGGTGGTAAACAAGCCTTGGCTTTAAGACAAAGCTTGTTTTAATCTCCATGATCAGGCTACAGATCTGACCACGTTTTTTAACAAACCTCTTATGAAGAAATCCTATTCATGATTATTATCTATATGAGAATAAAAATGTCTAATTACCTTATATTAAATCTGTATTTATCAATTGTGGCTTTCTCTGGGAAATTGTAATTTGCAGAAATGCTCCACATTCCAGGCTGTAACAGTTGGAGGTGGATGTCCTTAAGGATGGGAAAAAAAGTTCTTTTTTAAATGGCACATTTACTAATTATAAAATGCTCTTATCTCTCTGCAGCCAAAGCCAAAATGAACATGTGCCTTGCACTAAGAAATCCCAGGATTGTCACAACTTGTGCCAGCTGTTGAGGTTATGACACCTGTGCCAGCATCGCCAGCTCTGCCCACTGTCATCTGTTCCAACTGTTCCATCTGCACTGTTTGTACCAATTCTCCCATTTCTGCATCTGTACCTTCTGCAGAAACGGGTCCAACAATGCCAGCTGTGTCATCGGTGCCAAATATGCCAGATGTTCTATTTGTCCACCCTGGGCCAAATCAATGTAGTTTTGTGCTCATTAGTTTTAGCTGGTAGATTCTATTTCACAATTTTTTGAGATGCACTTAGATCGAATCAATTCTAAATCACCACTACAACTGCTTTACATCTATCTCGCCATAAACAGAACTTTGTCTGTCATCTCGCATTTGGTCAAAATTATTTTGATCTTATTAAATCGTGCGTGATGATACAAGTTCTGCCTTAATGACAAGATTATTTTTTTCCCTGTAAAGGATGTAGCTGCAGAGAAATGAAGATAAAAAGATGAGGGTCATGGTATCCAGGCTGTAAATAATCCCCATGGTTACAGTAAAAATTGCCCACTCATTGATATCCTAACTGAGAAAGCCTTGGTCCCAATCCCTTATTCCACCACTGCAGGTCGGGAGAGGCCCAGCTGATGTCAGTTTAGTTGGACTGAATACATTAACCTGCAAGGGACAGAGCAAAACAAAGCTCTGGATGTGTACTGATCATGGGCACGTCTACCAGAGCTGTGCTAAAGGTCTGTTCTTCCCACCACCGTCCTGGCCAGAAGAGAAGGAGGTGTCTATAGAAGGAGCTCTCTATAGCTCTCCACAAACACCTTGTAGCTGCACCCAGTCTCGATAGCTTTTCTATTGGCAAGGTTAACCTGTATTGATTTGGGTGACATGTGCTCTGCCTTTCCTGTGCTTCACTAATGACATAATATCTGAAAGCCAAACCCGTGAGTCACTATTTATTTGGATTCATCACTTACTCACAGGACTGTCCCAGTTTATGTCCTTCGCCACATCCTGAAAGATCACCCCATGTTCATTGAAGGTGATGGGACTTCTGGGTGCATCATATCCTTTGGGATTTGTCTCTCTGGGTCAGTAAGTCAATATTTGCCACTGTCAGGCATCTCAATGTTCATTCCTACATAAGAGAACAAGCCAAGGTTTTGCATCCCTGCCTAATCCCGCTCGAAATAACTTTCACAATAAAACATAAGTAGGACATAGATGGCATATCATGCATGTCCAAGGTCTGCGGGTGACCACAATTGTATGGGTGCTCGTTCAGCACAAGTGACAAGCCCAGACCTGATCCCCATGGGTCCCAGCTCTGACCCAGCAGGTCCAATGTGAGCTCTTGGTGCTGTGGTCCAACCTGCGAGCTGCTGCTCTCGAGGAGCCAGGTGCTGTCAGCACCTACAGCCTCACGTGGGCGTGAGCATGCTCAACAGCTTGGGAGCCATGCACAGCATCCTGGTGTCCTGGATCCACAGTGCTGGAGGTGTTGCCCATGGTCCCATCCTCATTCCCCCACCATGGGGGAATTACTTGTCCCCACTGCAGACAGCAGCGTGGCACCAGAGAGATGTGGCTCTGCCGTGGGGGGAGCCAGAAAACAGGTTTGTATAAACTCAATCTGCCACCGTGAGCTATTGAAATAAACAGAGCTGACAGCTCCTCATCAAAGGAAGGTACAGATTAAAAACCAGCAAATTGGTTAATTTAGGAAAGGGGACTGAGGCAGAGGGGAAAAAGGGCATTTAATTGTGAGGAAGGAAGTAGGCACAGAAGGAGGCCGGAGCTCCAGCAGCACCCTAGAGATGTGTGTGCCAGGAATATCTCCCACCTGGTGGCAGGGACCCATGCTCCTGTGAGGGAAAGCATCCCAGGGACGCTGCAGACCACTTCAGTCCTGTCCTGCAGCTGTCATGACAAATTTCATCTTGAAAGCTCCTAGAGCTCTGGGAGGTTATGGCACGCACCAAAGTGCAGTTATGTCTGATCTGTTTGTCCCTTTCTTCAGTAGGACTAAGAAACAGGGAGAAAACAGAGAGAGAAAATAAGAAAGATTTTCTGTGTCTAGTTTGGGTAAGTGAATTGGCAGCCAATGAGAGGGACAGATTTCTTATTAAGAAATAACTCCTGCAGCTTCTCATGGACAACCCTGGCTGAAATCTGTGATTCATTACTTTAGAAATTCCTTGAATTTCCAAAATGTGCAACTGGAGGACAACCCATCCCTGCTACTCTGCGAATTCTGCCATCATGGTCAGTAGCCACCTGTCAGATGTTGTCTTTACTCATACAGCAAATGACTTGAGATGGGAACTATTTATTAGAAATAGATTAGAATAATGGTGTTTACAACAGGGTCTCCTGCAAAACACCATCTGATAGTGGTAACGCACTGCTGCGTTACGAACTGCCCTTCATCCTACCTCTGCCTCCTTGGCAGGGCTTATGGAGGAGTCCTTGGAAAGCACTTCTGAGTCTGTCTTCCTCAGTAGCTGAGATGAAAATATTTTGTCTATGGCATAAAAAAGGACTTTTTTTCTCCAAGTAAGGTCAGCTAGGGCCTTTGGGGTATTTTTTGCTTCTTTCTGTTGCACCCTCTGCTTCCTGCAGCCGCCCATGAGATTTGCTTGTGGCCCAGAAGGTGGGAACAGCTTCCCTCCCCTGCTCTGCTGGCCTTCTGCTGGCTTTTCAGTGTTTACTGCATGTTCTGGGTTTGCTCTAGGGCACTAGGCCTGTACTCGGTGATTGCTGCTGTGTGGTGGCATGAGAAGTAGAGTCTTTTGGAGCTGGCTATCTCCTTACTGCTTCCTACAGTTGGCTTCAACAGCACAAGTACTCCCTGCCAGCAGATCTATCCCACCTGGTGTCTCAGGCACCTTCGCTAATAGGCTATGACATGTTTCCTAAAAGAAGGGTAGCAAAGAAGGACCTGCCACTCCCATTGTTTCGTGCTGGCCTTGGTGATGGGTCACATAAGGGATTCTTTACGTATTTGACTTTGAAAAATAAGGAGATGTTTTGGAGGCCAGGGAAATGGAGAACAAGCCTTTCATTTAAGAGAAGGCATTGTAGCAGAGCCCTGGGATATTGTCAGCTTTCAGTTGTGTCCTGAAGAGATTTATTCCCTTTTTTCCCTGAAGGCCATTGCTTCCTCCCCTTTCAAGTCTTCTTGAATTACATGGATCTCTCCCTCCTTGTCCCAAGCAAGGGACCCTTTACCCTTGACCCTTTAATCACTCTGTTTGCCACCTAGCTAGCAAACAGAGGTCACTTTTATTTATTAAAAAAAAACAAACTAAACAACAGACCCCAAGACTGAAAATAATGAGCAGCTCCCAGTTTAGCTTAAGTTCAGCTTGCATGCTTAAAATGGAAAGAGAATGTGGCCGAGAGGGCTATGTGTTAAAACCTGGCATTGTGGAACACCAGCTATTTAAAAATACTCACTTTGGTCCTTGGCATTTCTACCAATAACACTAACATGAATGTGCACACATTCCCACACCCCCAAATAATTGTGTCTTTACTATCGTGTTTGTAGGCAGCACAGGCCAGTTCCCATTAAAGTCCAGCTCTTGATTTCACTGGGCATAAATCATGTTTAGGGTATCTCCTTTTTTTTTTTTTTTAATAGCATTTTATAAATAAACAGAAGAAATGAAAGTATGGAGAATTAAAAAATATTTTATTTTCCATTCTTTCAACAGAGGGACTATCGAGATTGACTTAGAGGGAGGATTTGCATGCTAGGCAAAGCAGTGTGCTCCATCCCAATTAGCTTCTCTGGCTGGCCTGATCTTGGGACTGGCCAAAGGTCAGAAACGGTCCTCATCCCACATCCACCCTTGGCAGCTCTCCCTATGGAGAGGGATGCTTCATCAAGAGACTCTCCTACTCTGGCTGTCTGCACAGGGGAAGTTCTCAGCTGGCACAACTCAACAAGAGTGATGGAAAAGGGATGTAATTGGAACTGAGGCTGTGTTGAAAACTTTTATAGGGCTCCTGTTCTTTCTCAGCTTTTTTGTACCTTTCTGGTTTCATCTGGGCGATGGTAACAGAGACGGAAGCATCTGCTTTAAAATCCTCCAGAAGAATTCCCCAAAAAGGAATTTCCACATCAAACTGCACATGAACAGCCCAACATGTGTGACTGGAAAGGATTTTTTTTCTTGCAACAGAAAACACCCAGGCTTTCAAAAAGAATGAACCCACTTCTGTATTTTTAGTTTTTATTGCATTCATTTAACGACTGTCATTACTTGCAGCTTAAAACATGACAGTGAGTTTGTGAGAGCTCTCCTGACACTTTTTTCATTATTCTGGTGGGCAACAGAAATAGGCAGGGGAGAGAGGAGGAAAGCAGCTGAAGGGTGCCAAAAACTAGCAAATATCTATGCGGCAAAAACTGTTTAGGTGGTACTGAAAAATTTGCAGCATTGAGCAGTGGTATTGGATTGCCTGTAGAAACTTTTTTTAAAAGTATGAAAATAGCTCATTTGTTGGGTTTTTAAAAAATATCAAATTTCACGCTGGGCTACTATGAAGGGTGGAAATTTTCTTGAAAAATTGTCATTTTATACAACTCTAATTAGCAAACTGTTCATGTAAACCCACAAGCTGTGCAGCAGATTTCCCTTCCAACATCCCTACAGACAAGACAGAATTTCACCTACTTATTTACTGATCATGTCGCAACATCCTTTTCCTACTTGCTGATGACTGTTCAGTGTCTTATGTAAAATGTGCTAGTGATTTCATAGCATTTCCATTGGACAAGTGTCCACGTGCTGAAGCAAATCACCATCACTAGCACGTTCCTGTTGGCAGTCTTGTTAGGCAGGAGCCAAGGAGCAAAAGATTGAATTCTCTTTTCAACCTGAGAGATGGTACAACCAAAAGCAATTGAAAGACGTGGATGAACTGTCTGGGGTCTCAGGCACTATCTTTCCTCTTGGTATATCTTTCAGCAGCATGAATATTTATGACTGTACTTTGTCCTGTTACAGACAAAATAAGAGATGCCCAAGGGGATTTAGTCAATGCAAATAAAAGCAATGTTTGCAAGCATGAGTAAATCTCAGTCACAGTACTTGGCATTTTATGTCAAATACAGCTAAAGTGCAAAATTGCAAGAGATAGAAATTATTTCAGGACAGAACTGTTGTTGAAAAGTCACTGGAAAGAAATGGAGCCTTGAGTGATGAGTCCTCCTTCTTTCAGGCCACAGGTGTGGCAGGGATGCCTGTGTTTCATATGTAGCCACTTGAGGATCATTAATCCTAACTGAATCCCCTGTTTCTTAGAGGTGGTAAACTCATAGGCACTGGTTGGATCTCTCATTCCTCCTACAGCTAACTTGTAGCTTCCACTAGTTTCTTACATGTTTCAAAATGCACATTTATCCCTGAAAAGTTTTTCATGCTGGTGAAAATCCTTCAAAACTCTCTTGTTGGACACCATGGCAGAGGTTGACAAGGAAAGGTAACACCTGATCAAAACTAAGTAAACTTATTTCATTCTTACTTAATTGGTAGCCCATCTGTAATGAAAAAAAAAAAAAAAAGAAAAAAAGATGACAGTACAAGAAGGCTCATATTCTGCAAACATCTGCTCAATATTTCTACTGAAAAGTTTGCCTTCCTCCTCTAATTGTCTTATGTGATGTCATGGGGAACAGAAATCTCCCTCTAACCCTATTCATCCAGTTCCACCACTTTTGCCAATATTTAGAGATAGTGTTGTTACATTGATGTTACTTAAACTAGATGCATTTCATTAAAACTCCCATTAATAATATTTATTTTGCCATTCCTTTGCATGTCAAGAAAATGAAATTTCCCCCAGTAGAAACAAGCCAAGAAAAGGTCTCCCTGTGCTCTTCACATGTCTTTGTAAACTTAAAGTATTCTCAGATATGGTGTCTTAGATTTCAAGAACTAGAAAGTACATAACAATACAATTTTTTTGTTCATTTTGCCTACAGAAATTGTGGCTTCCAATTTAAACTACATGGAACAGGAAAATTAAATTTATATGTGTTCTATTTTATATCTTTCATGTTGTATTTATCTGTATGTGTCTTATTTATCTGTTCGTGTATATATACATTTTCTTACAGATAGTGATCACCTCAAAGTATGCTTTCCCAGGTGCTCTATTATCTGATTTTAGATTTTTTTATTTGAAACTTGGAGAAGCTTTAAAAACTGCTTTAAAGCTTTTCATTGTGGTTAGTTATAATTTGTCTTAAATATAGAACTCAAAGATATCTGGTTTTGTTTGTCTTTCTCAGTACCCAATAAATGCTAATCCAATAGCTCATTTGTGTTTATTATATACTTATTAGGGCTTGAATTTTCTAAGCTGTGGAAGATATAGTCCTTCCCAAGACCCACCAGATCCCTTTGGATATCCAATTTATTTTAAATCCCAAGCTTCTTTTAAATACCAGCATAACTCAATTTATGAGCATAAATCAATTCATGGGTGTGAAATGTCTGTTTAAATTTGTATGCATTTCTTTATTTTTCTATACTTTTCATTTCTTGCAGCTGCTATAAACTGAAATGAAAAAACAATAAGTAAGCGTAAAAGCAACAGATCTCTTTGAAACATAATAGCTGCAGGTTTTTATTATTTAGAGCTCTGTGGAGCATGATCACAAGCGTATTGAACTTACAGTCAGTTATTTTCTGGTATGTCTTTGAGTCTGTACCTTTATACGTTGGTGAGAAAGCTTTTACTACCTTTTCCAGATTATTAATCTGCCTTGCCTGATTATTCCTCTTCCTTGCAAAGCACTACAGTTGTTGTGTGTGAAGCTAAGGACTTGTGTCCTCACTGGTTGTCTTTTCTTTCTGTTTGACTTTACAATAAAGTCACAATGATGAACCGGTGACTCTTCAATTTTATCATCTCAGCAAGTCATGTGAAAACAGAAGTACAGCTTCACTGCAGGATGAAATAGAGAGAAAAAGTGGTTTGGAGAATGCTCTTCTCAAAGGCCATTATTTAAAAAGGTATTTGATAGGCCAGAAGTATGCATAAAAATGCCTGTATTTGTTTTCACTCTGTTGCTTTTTATTCACATTTGGTTCAGTATAGTGCCTGTCATCACTAAGTGGGTCACTAGAGCTCCTGCGCAACTTGAATTGTGTTGATTGTCGTGTTTTGCCCTTCATAACCCACTTTTGATACAGCTTGGGGTTCTGGTAGGTGCTCTGCTCTTTGGCCAAACCCTTCCTCTCACCATTGCTGAAGGGCCGTGGGTCAGCTGCCTGGGTGGAAAGCCGAAGTGTCTTTTCTTTGGGAGGAAACACCTCTGCAGTGACAGCCCTCCCAGACTGATGCTACTCATTTATCTGCTCTGTTTCCAGTTATTCAGGGCCAAACGCCTAGGCCTGTACTCACGATGAGCAACGATTTACTGGCTGGGTGGGACTTAAATGGAATGACAGTGCGGCACGTCGTGTGAGTTGCAGAATACAACCAAAAGAGAAGAAAGAAGCTATTTGCAGAGTAGATTTGCCATCATATTTGAGACTCTTAATACTTCAAGGCCTGTGCTGTCACTGGTGCAATGACATTATTTAGACGTGCACTGAAGTTGAACCGTGAGAGAAGAACAAGTGCAGTGGTAAGGGAAGATGCCTGATAACATTTAAAGCACAAATTCGCAACCACATCTAGATCGTTCCTTCTAACGTATTTTAACTGCTGGGATGAACATCTCTAAGGGTACAAATCTGAAATGACTTTAAGTACTTCACTTACGTGTAAGCAAGATAAGGTAGATGGCATCACACATTGAGTGCTGGTATTGGGTCTTCTTTATTTAAGCAGAGAATCAAAGGTGTGATTGCCTAATGAGGGCACAACCAGAGACAGATATTGAATTCCTTAATCCATTCAAATACATGCTTTCGTACAGATCTAGAGAAGAGACTTTATCTCCTGAACTAAATGTTGGCTTTGTGATAACAAAGCTTGTGAAAGATCAAGAAAGATTCTGACATCAAAACTATTCATCACCAAAGAAATTTCTGAAGGCTGAAACGCTGAAGCTGTATATAATTATGCACTGTCAAAGAAAGCTATCTCCATGCAGAAGACCAGCACAAGTCAAATGGAGTTTAAAGTCCTTGATAACTTTATCAGGGAGGGTTGTCATGGTACATAGGACTCATGCTGTTCATATTATATAGGGAGGATTTTTTCCTAAATGAAAGAAAGATTGGGTCATAAGTGCATATTTGTGAATACATTTAATATGCCAGGTTTTTAAAAATACATGAATTTTGTTCTATTTTTGTCATATGTATTTAAAATATTACATTTTGTTCTTCGGCTTTCCACTATTTTTAAAAATTATTTTAATATGCAAGCACTAGCTTCAATGAAACTTGTAACATGAACAGCAATTAAAGGAAAATATTTGCAGTGACTGTGTTTGGAAACCAGGCTGTGTCAGCTGGGTTTTACAAATTAAAGTTTCCTTGAAATGTTGCTTGACATACAACATGCTGCTTTCTACGAAATCACAATGACATTGTTATTTACCAATAATCACAGTCCTTTTGAAAGCTGAACATAAATGGTACTCTTCACTAACATAGGAACTATCCTGTAATTTGTGTTGAATGCTTATTCTCCCCTCAGTAGAGACCACTGGATGGTACTCTGCATTGTTAGAGAAGTTCAAGTCAGGAGTGATATCTAATCAAATTGTCTTTTAGAAAAGGAGAGCCTGAGTGGATTGGGGAGGCAAGAAAGAAGACAAGAGAGTGACAAAGAAAGAGAAGTATGGGGGAATGCTTGGATCTTTAGCGGCTCAGATTTTGACCAGGAAAGCTCACAAATTGTCATCTGATGAGAAGGTAAAGAGAACACAGAAGACTTAAGCAGGGGACATAGGAAATCAGATTTCACAGGACTGACTGTATCCATGAACTGGAGTGAGATCCTCATTTCTTCACAGGGAAGTTGCAAGAGTCTTACATGAAAAGACTTTATCATTTTACTTTCCTTTGCTGAAATACTGCTCCTGCCTCTTGTTGCAGTGGAGATAATGTGTGTTATCTGCCTTTGGTTCTGCAGGGCACTCTGGTGCAAGGGACGTGCTGGCTGTGGAAGGAGATGTTGTTGTAGCGCAGGTGCAGAGGAAAGGATAATGATGCAACCCCTTCTTTTAGTAGCTCCAAGTTCAGGATCAATTTGCTAGAAATTTAGCAGATGCCAAATAGATATAATCTGCACTTGCATAACTTCACTAGAGGAAAAATACTATCACAACTACATCCTTGGAAATAATAGGTTTTTGGGAAGTGCAGCAATTTCTTAATCTCAGTATTGATCATTTTCCCTTCATATCAGTGCTGTACAGCTTTGAAGAAACTTTGCAGACAGGCAGACTAGACTCTTCTGTCTGGTTTCCATGCTGCTCCCTCAAGACAAGCTGCACCACCTCCAAAACTGAAATGGCCAGTATCTACAAGGCTTCACTGCTCTTATGCCAAGGAAAAACTTGTGAGTCCCATCTTGCTCTGCGGTGGTTCCCTGGGTGCGAACAGGCTCCACCAGCTAACCTGGAAGGTGGATAAGATCTGCCAGATGCTGTAGTGGGTTCAGAGACCTTCAGTTCAGTCTGCAGCAGCATCAGGTGCCAGCCCTCAGGGTGCCTTAACCTTCAAGATGGTCCTTAGTCACAGCCCTTCAGGCACAATGCAGACACAGCCAACGCTTTGGATGCTGTGTAAATAGTAAGTCCTACGTCCTGCAAATCCATGACCCTCATCAACATTTCAGTGACTAATGCAACCTGTGAGTGGTGGATGGCATTGTGTTTGCCAGCAGGACTTACTTTCCTTGGGGTACAGAGTGTCCAGGTGCCTCAGGGGCAACCTGCTTTCCTTCTACTGGCTTGCTGTCTGTGCAGCCCCTGCTTTGAACGTCCAGGAAGCATGGCAAAAATGTAGCACTCCAATAAGGCTGTGTGTCTTGGAAAAGCAGAGCTGAGCATTTTAAGCTGGGATCCCTAAACAAAGACAGTAAAAGGTGTTGGTCTGAATCGCCTTGTCAGCAGTCCCTCTCTATAACAAGAGGATGATCCAGCTGCTTGTGGTTGTAGGAGGGTTGCAAAAGACGATGACCAGAGTCCATGCTTAGGGCCCTGTAGAGAAGACAGCGAGATTAACAATTTGGTACTCACTATAGAATCTGATTCACACTACAAGCGAGGCAAATTAAAGTTTCTCAGGCAATAGTACAGTTCCTCCTTCTTAACTGTGATTGTTTGACTTTGCAGCTGTAACATACCTTTAACATCTCAAAATGCCACTTAATTTCAGCAGAGTTGCACTGACCTGTGTCTGCTGAAGGTTTGCCCCATTATAATTCTTTTGGGCAGACATAATGTCTAATCATAGCAGCTTGATTATCATGATCTCCAAAACTCAGTTTCCTTTTTTTTTTTTTTTTGTTCTTTCTAGGAACATAAATAGAAATTGTAAAAGGAAAACAAATATCCAGGAAGTTTTGTGTGAGTAAAAAGAGGCGTAAATGGAACTCAGGGTGGTGACAAGTTACAGCATTGAGACATCTATTATTTGTAAAGTCAAAGAATAATTTATCAAAGAAATGTGAACACTTTGACTTGGTATGTCAGTGATTAAAATAAGCACCATCCACCGTAAGAGAAATATCTGTTGCTGTACTCATTTTGTATATGTATAGTGTCTCTTTTAACTTCAAGGATATGTCTCCTCTCCTTTAATCAGGGAAAAGGTGAATGTTTACAGCTTTGTCCTGAGCGTTACAGGCAGAAAAATCACAGAGAAGAGCCTTCAGCACATTAGTGTGCTGAAGACACTGCTGCAAGTGACAAAATGGTCTTAAAAGGCTAAAATGGAGAGAGATTTGGTGAACTTCCAGAAGTTGGTTGAGCCAGGAGAGGGATTGTCTGAGCCTTTGCTTGTAAGGGCCACCCCACGCTGCCGCCCAGCGAAAGGCTTAACAGGCAGCAGGTGTGGGATGCCTGTGGCTGCTGTAGTCGATGTCACTTGGCAGGGGCTGTGATGGTGCACGATCATATTTTGAGCTTCTTCAAAGGAATGAAAGGAATGAACAGAGGTTACTGTAGTGCATTGTCAACAGAATAACCCCTATTCTCCACCTAAAGTAATAATCCTCTCTTTGTGCGCACCAGTAATCTGCAGCCAGCATGCACAAAGTCATTTGTAATTTTCTTTCACTTCTGCACAACCTGCAACAGAAAAACACAGAGGATACCCAAAATAACTTGCCAAGACATTGTCTTATGTGCATAACAAGCAGAAATGAGCAAGATTGCACTAAGAACATTGTAGAGCCTGAAATTTGCTTAGTGGACTCGCGGCAATCTCATGGCATCCCTCAAGCCTCCATTTGTTAGCAGATCCTTCATTTTTCTTTCTTCCTAAAACTTCATTTTAACGTATTGAAATGGTTTCCTTGAGCTGTCATTAAAGGCAGAGTAAGCATGTTGCTTTTTCTTGGACTAAATGTAAACTATTACACTTTGTGTGTTGATGCTGAAGAACAGATTGAGCAGAGTGAGGCTTATTGTCTCGAGCTACTTGTGCAGAAGTGTTTTTGGAGCTTGTCAAAATTACAAACAAGTATATGCAAATTTGAAAGGTTGCTCCACAAACTAAAGAAGCAGCAATTTCTTTTGTCTTTTGATGAAAAGGTGGAGATAAAAGACAACAGTAGTTTTATGAATATGTTAACAAATAACCTGGAATAAACAAGAAAATAATTTTTTTTTTAATCTGGAGAAAAATAATTTGAAATCTACCAGTAACTTCCTAGTCCCATAAAAAATATTTTATTATGTTTTGTTGACAAGATAGTATTCTTGATTTTTCATCTTAATAAAATCTGGTGATCTGTAGTGCCTTCTTCATTCCTTTCACATGCTAAAACAAGAACGTTATACTGTATATTCCTAAATTCAGTACCTTAATATAAATTGTCAGATATTAATTACATTACATTAAATTAATATAATTGTCAGACGGGAGAAACACAGTTGATAACTGAAGTTAGAATTACTCCAAATACACTAACATTAACAGCTGAAGACCAGAAATATTAGCCTCCTTACTAACTTGATGAGCAATGGCCATCTGTCTTCACAAAGGGTTCCTGGCCAATAATGATTACCTCAGTCCCAATAAACTCTTGAACTTTTCCACATAGCAATAAGGGGTTTAATGAAGAAGATACAGCATGAAGGCCCAGACTCTCAAAGGTCTATTTAGGTGTTTAACTCTTGTAGGGGCACACAAAACCACATCTCCTTGCTGTACCAGCACAAAATGAAATGTATGTATAGTCTGTGCAGAATTATAGAATTTGACAACAAAATCAGAACATCAGTGATCATCAGGATCAATATCAGCAAATAATTGCAGCCAGATTAAGGTGAACATCTGCAGATGGAAACACAAATGGATATTTGCATACACACAATCCAAAAGAAATCAAAGAGCCCTACCTAGGAAAATGGATCCTTCCACATGAATCCACTTCCTTGAGAAAAGCCATAAATTGTTAGAATTAGGTGTTATATAATCTCAACAAGGGCGAAAGAGTCATTGCATTTCCAAAGGTAAGAAGACAGACCCTGCTATCATTGAGAGAAAAAAATAGCACAAATTGGCATGAGTTGTAAATCAGCAGTGACAGGGACAGAAAGCAGGCTGACTTCAAGTACTAAATAGGTCAAATAGAAAAAAAAACCCAAATATTGCAAAATATTACTATTGGGAATATGTATAGCACTTTTTCATTCATAGATCCCAAAGCATTTGTTAAGAATGGATAAAACTCCTTCCTCCTGAGTTTGTAGCTAGAGCAAGTAGGGCATTGAGGAACCACAGTGACCTTGCTAACATTTGTCTTGCAGTGCTTCCATAACTACCAACATGGAGAAAAAAGATTCTAGGGGCTGTATTTTATAAAGGTAGTAGGTACTGAACTTATAAATTTACAAAAAAAAAAAAAAAAGAAAAAAAAAGAAAATATCTCAGAAGGAAGAAATTAGGAAGAAAAGAATATGAATGGAAAATATATAGGAGTGAGAAGTGAATGGATAAGAAAAAGAAAAGGAAAACACAGAAGAGGATAAAAGGAGAGAGTTTGTACAAGCTTGTAAATACGCACACATTCACTGCAGATATATACACGCAGACTTACATAGCACTTAGGAATTTTTAACCAAGGTACCATGGCGTCAGGCTCCTGCCACACATGCACATTATGAGTGCACCTGAGCTCCACGTGTGGGGCCGTGGCAGGGGGCCCCTCCGAGAGCCGGCTGGAAGTCACTCCCATTAACATCACCTTGAAAAGTGTCATCCTGAATGGTGAGACAGGCCTTTCTGCTGACAAGGATGCAATCAGCTGAATGACTAAATAGTTTGGCTTCCCGCTGAAAAGCTGTTAAGTTAGTGCTATATTAGGACGATTTTCTCCCCCCAAATTTTTTAAAATCTGTTAACTCAGAAATTTCCTATAAGGAAAATCTACATGTTTTAAAATCAGTGAAAAAAATAAGTAACCCTCATGATATTTGAAGCCAATGCAGACAGTCTGGGAAGAATTTGTTTCTAAGTATGACAATACAGTGAAAATCAATGATGGAAAACGGTAGCTTTTTGCTTCGCAGTTCTTAGTCAGCTACATCTGTTTGCTTTAACAACAACTGTAATGCTGTTTGCTTGTGTTCAGACTGCAGCAACGTGGTATCTCCTCATAGATTGGTTTCCTCAGTTTTGATTTATTATATTTGTGCCAAATTTTCAGAACTCTTCCTCTTGTGGCCTCATCTGAATCCTGCTGAAGCGTCTTCCTTTTGTTCACTTTATGCAATTTGGCTCAGATTCCTGAAGACTGTAGCTACACAGATATTGTATAGAGCCTGAATTTCATGTTCTGAACCCAGTGTTGAGTGTAGAAAGAGCTCCCACCCAACCCCAAGATGCCATGTTAATTTTTTATAGTTAGCTTATAGAGAGTATATTTTTTTAACTTCTAAATGAAATGGGATGAATATAAAAGGAGAAAAATGCAGTGACCCAATAAGTAGTTTCTGTAAGATAAATCTTTGGATATTTATAATTGATTTCCCATGGCAAGCTTTCTTTTATGATTTTTATTTATTCATTACTATTGTTTCCTCTATCCAAATGTAGTATTTCTTTAATGATTTTCTGTTTATAATGGTTTTCTTTAACTATAGTGGAAAGTAACAGTAGAAGAGTACTAAACAGCTAAACAATGAAATACATAGAAACAGTCAAATTCCCATACAGATTAAAAAATCAATGAAGGACTCAGAAGAAGCCAAAACAAATCAAAGAGTTTAAAATACACATCATCAAATAATAACAAAAACCTTTCTATTTAAACATTTAAGGTGTGCAATTATTCTATTTCCAAGTGGGATTACTTATACCAGAATGTGATAGGACCAAATAGCTAAATATGCTTACATCTGTATTTAAGCACCTGTGCATTTTATGCCATTGTAAATTAACCCCCAAAACCCACTGGAACTGACCAGGTTCAGTTCAAAAGAGCAATTACTTCTCATTTCCACGTTTGCTACTGCAGCTCAGGCTGCACTGCCTATGCATTTGTGGTGTAAACGTGAAGGATGACAACAGCTACGGGTCTCAGAGGACTGGAGCAGTCCCAGAACAGGATTTGCGTAATGTCTCTTGAGCAGACCTCCTCCTAGACGACAAACATTCAAGATGTAAAGGATTCTTTTGTAGCTCATGGGAGATCATAGCTAACCTATGAGAGAGTAAAAGTACCGACTCTACTCACTTCACACAGTGTGCAGGCTGGGCTAGCATCCCAATTTTTAGCTGCTGGAATGCATTTTTGTTATTTCATGACTTTTAAAATATTTGATAAGATTTTTTGTTTGAGGGAGGGTTAATATCACAATGAACAAGTAACAAATTACAAGGAATTCAGTACATCAAAATTTCCATGCTTTGTTAATCCAAGGACAGCATGTTTTTTGCTTACCTTTTATGACAGTTGTTTACAACTTGGCATTGTTATTTTGAAGGAAAATTTCAGGTGTAATTCCAGTACTAGAAGGTATGTTGTCAAAGTCCTACTTTGCCCAAGGCCATAGAGCTGCTAAAGGTAGCATGGAGAAACTTCCAAGGAATATAAAGTATGAATGTCTAGGTGGACTGCCATGAAATGTGTGGTGCCTTGTGGAAATATGCCCTCAGCGTTAAGCATTCAAATGGACAAAAGAATTCAAATGGGGGGAATGGAGGCTAGTCCTTCCTTGGAGAGGCAGCCGAAACCCTCAACAGCCTCCCACACACTCCCAACTACACCTCCAAAATAGGTTTGGAGCTCTGGAG
>JAOTQQ010000023.1:38071528-38086317 GCA_026546715.1 Gallinago undulata
TTTTTTTGTGGTTGGACTCGATGATCTCTGAGGTCCCTTCCAACCACCACAATTCTGTGATTCTGTGATTCTGTGGACTGTAAATGGAAGAAGGGGCAGTCCTCTAAATAAAAATATTCTGGTTATTGCAGTACTATACCGATATTTCGAGCTTCAGGCCTGTTTATGCACCCACTGATCCTGGATCGAGAGCATCATTAGAAACACAATATTGAAAAGTCATTATAGTGGGGAAAAAAAGTCAGGCTCTCTGACCTGATGAATTCTGCAAGAAAAAAAAATAAAGCAGAAAGTGCATGGGGTTTCTAGGTCACGTGCAAACTCCCATGACCTGAGTGACTCCAAAAGATATGGCAGGACCACTGAGTAAACCAACAACATCCCTCTCTTGACAGAAGCTGGAAAAAGCTCTGGAGAAGTGTTGTTGTTATTGCTTCAACCCAGTAGGATTGATCATCCTTGAAGGCGGAGGAGAGTCAGCCTGTGGCTCTGGGTCTCTCTGGATCAGGGGGTGGGCAGCCAGGAGACAGCCTTCACCGCAGGGGTGAAGTGAGCACCAGTAGTAATCCTTTGCATGGTTGTACCTTTGTCTCTACTGACAGATCAACATTTTACAGATCCGTTTGGGAATAAAGGAGGGTGCTTTTAATACTAACAGGTCTGTGAGCAAGGATTTGGAAAGATGGAGTTTTATTTGAATAATACTAAGAACTGTGAGTTTGAGTTTTTTCAGACATACATTAAGTAGTGGAAATGCATGTTTTTCACCAACGTTATATTCATGCAGATAAGTTTAAAGAAACTTTAAACAGAAGTATGAGTTACGAGATTAATTTGTAATTCACAAATCTTCACAGAGGAATTTATACTGAAATTCAGTTACATAAAGTATTCCAACCAAAAAGAAAGGTGTGGTTAATAAAATTAAAAGCTTGCTTTTCCAGTTTAACTATGAAGGTGTGCTGGGCTTCTCCCTTACCCAATTTCCTATTGGCTGAGTCTAAATTTGTCAATTCCTCCTCAATTTTCAGCTGGAGGACCATGATAGGACTATCATAAAACATACCTTATTTTTTGTCAACAACTTTAAGTGCTGGGCGGCTTCCATGTTCTACTCCCTGCTAACCCGAATGTATAAATATATGTTACATATATATTTATGCACATCACTTTACGTGCTGCTTTACACACTGATTCAGTTTTGCATAAGATTTTATGGTATTTGTAAATATACAAATATACATAAAAATGAATAAAGTATATACTAGTTGTGAAGCTGTTTGTACTAATAAATGTTTTTCATGGTTTCAAACAGCTAGAGATGTACACTCAGTAAAAGATAATGTGTAAAAATATCTAGTAAACATTTAAAATATACTATATAAGAACACTGAACTATCATAAAAGTGCGAAGGAAAAGAAATACATAGAAGGAAGGCCAAAAGGGAAATCAAGAGATGTTACACTGCTTATGAAGGAAAGATTGACATCTAAACACTAAGAGAAACATGAAACAAAATACTTTTGACTATATTCCTTTGAGTTACAGGGAAATGGGAAGAGTGACATTTAAAACCAGTGGCTATTGACTAAGTCACCCATCTCATTACTTTGGATTAATAGATAAAGAAGCAGAAGAACAATAATTAACATATAGACACAGCAGATTTTTTAGATGTCTTTGTTGTTATTTCCAGTACATTTTGAACTCACAAATTATCACAGGAACAAACTCCAAGTGCAGCTTCAGAGAGCCAAAAGGCTCTTAAAACTTCTAGGTATGCTGAATAATGGATTCCAACAAGTATATTTTTATTTCTTTTTCATGGAATGTACCTCCCTTGAGTTTTGTGCTTTGGGAAGAATACAACAGTGTTCTCATATTTACATTCTTTCATCAGCTTACCATTCACAGCTTAGTTTCATGTAAGTTTAATTTCAGGTAGAAATTGTGAAAACTCTTAAAGTTTGGTTGAAAGCAAGCAGAACTTTATTTACCCAGGGTTATTTTCCCTCATTTGCAACAATTCTTTCACCATAGTTCTGAAGTTGCACTTTATGTAACACCTTCTCTGGAATCAAGTTTGGGAAATTGCCTGGGAATTTTTGCATTTGATACCCATGTATTATCTTTCAGATAATTTTCTTACACGTAGTACCAGCATGTGATGTCAAATACCTACGTATACATGTTTAAGGGCTAGAGTCAAACCAATGCAGAAAGTTGTAGTGAGTCATTGCCCAACTGAGGATGAATCATCCCCTCAGCACCTGGGACTGAATCATCCTTCAAGCAGGCAGCCATTGGCTGCTGCCTTTACAGACACAAACACTGTCTCATAGATAGCAGTTGCCTACATTAGGAATTTGCTTGGCTTGTTATTGCAACCATTAATTGAAAAGAAAAGAAATGGCTAAAAAAATATCACTTTTTAGTCTGAAAGTCTTCCAGCCCACTTCCTCTATCTGTTGGATACTTTCTCATGTCCTTGGAGGACAGTTTTCAAACACCCAAGAAAAATGCCTAAAAATTTTGCCATTGATTTCATGTGAGAGGTGCAACTATTGCTCACAGTCTCTAATCTATGTAATCCCCTTCTGATAGTTATGGACTTTCCAGAGCCATCTTTCAGATCATCAACTTCTTGCTTAACCTGTTTGGGCTTTGATATTAGTTCCTCTCTGACTATACTACGGCATGAACTATAATTTTCCTCTCTTGGCTTACTGTTCTTTACTTCATGAGCTTGGTATGATCTCAGGCTTTCTGATTTAGCTGTCCGAACCTGGCTTGATATCTGATTCTGGTCTGCCTATGACCATGAGTTTGATAAACAGATCCTGGACCAACCACAGGACAATGTTTCCCAATGTATCCCTGGAAAAAACCCAAAAGCTAAGGATTTGTACAGGGATGATGTTCATCAGTTAAGGCAATATAGTTAAACTACTTCATAATTCAGTATGCATCAAGAAGAAAAAACATAAAGAAAAGTTGTGTTTTGGGATTAGAGTCTTCTAATGTGACAGAAATCAAGAAGGAAAAAAAAAGCCCCTCATTCTGAGATATGGGTTAGGTGTGATGTATCTGCTATAGCCGCAGTGATTTAAATGCACACTTTGGCTTATTACAACACACAATATTTACAAGCCCTAAAAGAATTGTAAATGGCACACCTTCAAAGTAAAAGAGATTCCAAATTGTGTACAAATGTATTTTTTCCCATTTTATTTTTTAAAAAGGTTAACTATTTGCTATGAATCTTTAAGGATGCTATGAATCTTTAACAGTTGCTCACTTGCTCCCCTCCAATGGCGTGGGGGTCAGAAGAGTAAAAGTGAGAAAGCTCATGGGTTGAGATAAAGACATTTTCATAAATAAAGCAAAAGCCATACACACAAGCAAAGCAAAACAAGAAATTTGTTCACTTCTTCACATCAGCAGACAGGTGTTCAGCCATCTCCAGTAAAGCAGGGCTCCATCATGCATAACGGTTACTTGGGAAGACAATACATCATAACTCTGAATGTCCATCCCCTTCCTTCCTCTTCCCTCACCTTTATATCGGTGAGCATGATGTCGTATGGCATGGCATATCCCTTTGGTCAGCTGGGGTCAGCTGCCCTGGCTGTATCTCCTCTCAACACTCCCAGCCTACCCATTGGTAGGGTGCTATGAGGAGCAGAAAAGTCCTTGACTGCTTAGCAATAACTGAAAAGCATTACTGTGTTACCAACATTATTCTCATCCTAAATCCAAAACATAGCACTATACCTGTTGCTAGTAAGAAAGTTAAATATCCCAGACAAAAGCAAGGCAGATAGTACTCAGAGATTGTAAGTACCTGTGCCATTTTAGATGCCCCGGATACGTTATCACTCTAGAAAAGTAGAGGTCTTCTGCAGGTTCCACATTCCACATCTACCTCAAAAATCTTATGAATCTTAAATGTGTTAGACACCTAGAGATTACAGCAGAGACATCCCTCTCTACAGTTAATATCAAAACAAGCTGCCTTGCCTCTCTGTCATAGAATGAATGCTGCTGCTTTACCCCTCTGCCAGCCTATTTACAGTCTGAAACAAGCTTTACAATAGTGGAAACGAACAGAGAAGTCCAGACTGCAGCTAATGTTTTCTGAAAATTCTCCTGTTGTTCATTTAGAAAAGTGGTTGTTGCATGAGAATGAAAAGACAGACTGCTATGGATGTAAAATAGTGTGCATATATAAATACAGATGTCTTCTTGGCCATTTCTGAAATGAAGGCCAAATTAGCCTATCTCTGCTTTAATAGGCAGGGCTGTTGCTTTGTTTCTGCTGAATCTATTTTCTTTATTAAAACAGAATCTTCCTGTAAAGTCTACGCTGTGATTTTATCAAAATAAGGCTTGTTCCATATTTCTTTCACAATCAGACCAAGTCACAGCCAGTAGTCTTCATACAAAACTGTGAAGTGTCAATAAATTTTTATGATGAGAAGATTATTTCAGATGTCTTTCAACTGACCGAAGAGGTGAAGTCAGCGGATCATCCAGAACGTGCAAAATGTGATTTCAGGTATGGTAGTCTCAAAGCAATTCAGCAGTTTTTCTTTCAAGTGATGGATCTCAAAAATTTTTAAGGCTCCAGAGATTCCCAGCAAACTCATTTAAAAATAAACACTTGCTGTAGTCTCCTTGAATTTTTTTTGGTGTGATGTACCACGAGTGCGGGGTAGAACCACGGGTGCTCTCCGAGGTCCTGAAACGCGGGATCGGACTTTACAACCTATATTACTTACTAAAAGCATTAATGTTTTATATCAACATCTTCAATTAACTATGGATGAAAAAAAATAATTCTTTAACAGATCATGATTTAAACTCCAAATTTATAGGCTCAGTCTTGGAAAAGTGAGCTTTGATTTAAATACATACCTATAATTAGATCACATTTAGATTCTACGAATTAGAAATGAGAAAGCAAGCAAAGTGAAGCTAAGCAACCCTAGAAATGGAAAATACCGTCCTTGTGACCTAAAATATTTGGGAAGGATTTTTTGTGAATGTTGAATTCCTGGAAAACAAGGTTGTTGAGATTTGCCAGACAAGCTGAATGATATAAAGTTCTCGCTGAGCCCTGAGCTAATCAGTATGCTCATTATTAATAAACATTGCTGTTCTTTCTTTGCATATGTCCCCTAACATTTTTTAACTTGGCAGTGACTTTTGTAGTGAGAAAAAATGTAACAAGAAATGTCATGAGCATTTGTCCCGAAAATTGAGGCATTGCATTTATTTTCCATTCCCCTTTTGTACTAACATTTTATATGAAAGGACGGTGTGGTGAATATTTTTTCTTTTCAGATTTACTGTCCAAAGTTGTAGCATGACCTATGTTCAGGATAGCAGAGATTACATATACATTTCTGTACAACAGTTCTGAGCTGCAGAAGCTGGTGCTATAGAACACCAGTTAAAGCTTTGAGCAGACTGGTAATCCAAGATGCTCAACACCTAATGCATGTTTTCTCTAAGTTATGGTATTCTTATTGCGGAAATATGCATCTAAACATCTAGCCAGCTGGCAGTCTTGCAACCTTAATGAAGAGTCTAAGGAGCCTTAATGAAGAACCTAAGTATGGATGTGAATGTTGACTAAGCTATCAGTCTGCAATTCCATGCCATTCTCTGTATCAGAGCTCAAGAAGATTGTTCAAGTTGCTCAGAAAAACTTGCTCTGCTATGCCATTGATGTCTTTTTCATGGATAACTAAATGGCATTTTTTTTTTAACCTATCTTTAATTTGATTTTTGTTATCCACTAACCTAATTAAAATTAATAACATGGTATAAATTAAAATTGTATTACTCCACTACCTCAAATTTCAGGGAGAACTTATTAGTAAAGTCTCCCTAGCATAACCCCTAAGAGTTAATTTATTTAGAATGCCTTCTTCACTTCTTACTGTGTTTTCTAAATTAAGTTAAGATCACATACAAACAGAAAAGGCATAGTTCTTGAACCAGTGAAAATTAGGACTACTAAAGACAATGCAGTATGTCAACATTAAAATGTCAGGAAATACTTTAAATTACAAAGAATATAAAGATGCTTTAACCAGAATTATGGTTTAAGAAAAAGCATGTATATGTTACGATCACAAATTGGTGCTAGAGTTGTCACCAAACGGAATGATTTTACAGGAGACAAAAAAAAAATTACTAAAAATATTTCTTCAGAAGTTCTTTCTCATTTAATTACTGTTTCGGACACCTGATTAAAGAGACTACACAAAGGAAGAATGAATTTAATCAACAAGCAATTCTCCAGGTACTTCATCAAGACGAGCAGTTAACAAAGTGGAAAGACATTTCTGGACTGGAAGACACAAGAGTTCATTATGAGAGTAAGCATAATCAGGCCAAAGTGCAATTAAAAGAACGTTTGTTGTAATTGGAAACAAAGAAAACAAGATTTTCAGAAGGCAATGAAACAAACTTATATGATTTATTTGAAGACTGGCTTCTTAAATACACAATTTAACTAAAATGCTAATAAAGACTACACCAAAGACTTCTTGCAAGCATACCTAAACCAAGCACGTGAGCTTGAAACTGAACTTTGAGAATATTCATCTTGTTGATTTTAGCAGTTGCAAAAAACTTACTGCCCTTATGAGTCCTTCTCAGATCGCCTTCTCTACTGCATATGTTGGTGATCTTCACAAAGGGCTACTGAGTTTAGTACCAAAATTAAATGTAGTTTTGCAAACATATAGAGGTTCAAAAAGTACCCGGAGCTTCAAAATCCCCTTTCTGGGGATAGCTGTAACTTCAGGAGCACGCCTCATGGACAGGTGATTAATCCACCAAAGAATTGGTCCCTTTTAGCCAGGGCCAACTTTCTCATAGCTGTAGGGATATTTAAAAAAGGAAGAGTGGTGATCAGCAAGTTCATTAGCCACTTAACTGTGAAAGGAAGATATGGACTAAAATAATTGCAAAATCATCATAGAGAGGTGTTGAAATCCTATTGCAGATTTATTTATTTGACTTTCCAATGAATCTCTTACCCCAAATAACGGACTTAAATTTAGACTTAGACTTATGTTTGAAGGTTGAGAAATACTGATCACAGATTATACTTAGGTGATGGTGCAATTCAGTTTCCTGGGTTGCAAGGTAAAGATTTAAGTCAGTATTATTTGAGATTTTCAAGACAAAGCTCAGGTGTTTGCATCTGCACCTTTCTGGTGCCAGCAGCAACAGCTACATCCAGTTTTTTGTTGTTTCCTGGAGAAATCTCTTAGATTATGATATACTTCCTTGTTTATAAAATAAAACAGGTTTCCACTAGAAGATAAAAAGACACTGAATGTTGCTTATAAAGCTTGTGCTGCTCCACTTCTAGGAAATTACAAATATTGTTACCAGATGTTCCACATGGTCCCATGTGCTGGAGCTGGGGAAACTTATGTCTACACTTCATTTACTGTTTGAAAAGCCAGATGCAGAGAGGACAGTGGTGCTTACAAGTATAAAGTGGCACTCCAAGGAGCTCTGCTGCTCCACTGCCCTCTAAGCTTGATGGCATCAGAATTTCATAGGTTTTAGCCTGTTTTCATAAGGTTATCTGGTTATGTTTGGTTATCATAAGGTTATCATTGTCTGTTCGTCTTCAAGTTATTCCTAATAAGTTTTGAACCCACTATCCAATTCCAGTCAAATTTGGCAGGAATATAGACATTGCAAAAGTATTTTATTTCTACAAACATTGTGAGAATTTGTAGCCAGGCAGGGAGGAGAAACACAAATAAATGCTTCCTCACTTCCTCCAAGGGAAAAAACCTATAGTATTGAATTCAATCATTAGCTGTCATATTCTGTTTCTGAACTGAAAATATATTTTTATCAACTTTACAGTTTGCACAAACTCATCTAAAGGTCCATTTAGTTCAAATTTAAGTCTTGTGAAAAATTGCCAAGCCAACTGTCTTGTGGGCCTGTACAAACATTGTTAAGTGTCATTCCCAATTTTCTAACTTCTTTCCATTCAGTTGCTGCATTTCTTTGGAGCACATCTTTATTAAACATTTGGGAAGCATCTCGCACACAGTGGGAATCACTGAAAGGGCTTAAGAATAAAGGGTTTATCACTTCTTCTAACCTAGAGTGACAATGGTGTATTATCAGGATAGGGCTCTTCTCTAACCATCAACTTTTTTCTTTTGCACTACAAGAAAAAAAGGACACCTATTTTGGTGCAACATAATCTAAGAACCGAATCAAGATAGCAATTAGCACAGGACTAACACATTCTTTCCTTCTGTATCAGCATTCTCTATTTTCAAATTATTCCTTAAAAATTGAAGAAATTGCTGTGGAACTGACAAGTAGAAGCAAGACACCATTCACTTTGTATAACTTTAGACACACAAATTACATTTCTGAATTAAAAAGCAAATCTGCTGAGACCACCCACAAAGTGAAAGGAGATAGGCAGGTTCTTCAAGAAGGTGATTTAGGGCAGGACTCCATTAAAAACAGAGAAACCCTTAGGGAATTCGCCTTCTAACTAGTATCATAACTTAGACTTCTAAATGTGCAGTAGGGAAGTTTAATCAGGAGCGGAGATCTGAAATCCATTTTCTTCTCATTCCCATGATTATTTGTAACCCTATAGCCAGGCTCAAGAGTTCCTATAGCAATTCTTAATTATAACCCTTTTGAAACAAATAAACCTACCAATGGTTTATTTGGACTGGGACAATAGAAAAAACTATCTGAATTTTCACTATAGCTTACGCAGATCCAAGGCCAGGCCTTTAGACCAATTTGGAAAGTTTTTCTAGCTTTGTTCACAACTGGAAAGTGGGAAATAAAACGCTGTGGGAATGGCAGGCTTATTTGCATAGAATTAATTTGCGCAGATGAAGGATAGTGAGGAATAAACAACCTGGACTCAAGACAAATGATAAAAATTTTATGAAGTTACAGCCCAGGTGAGGTTTATTAGTAGCGCTATGTTTTGTAAATGATTCAATGGAATCAGATTATAACTTGCTTCAAGAAGATAAGAACAAATGTTAAGTGCATTTACTCTTCTGTTTTATGATGAGTGTAATATTTTAAAGTACTACTATGCAGCAAGAGCCATGAGTTATTTAAACATTTCTGTAGAGTTTAAAACATTCTGATGAATCATTTGTAATTAACTATGATTAAAAAGTCACTGTCAAATAGATAACCCCAATGAAAAATATGGTACAAAGCACTTTCTCAACTCACAATCTCTTTCTTTTTTGTGTATTAAAAAGTAAAAAGATTTTACTATAATTACAGTCCTGTACTAGTGATTCATAAAGAGGTATTATAGTTGGAGCACCTACTGATAGCCAGCCCTGTTGGCTAGTGAAGGGAGTTAAATGTTTCCTGTTCATTTGAAATTTCAGCTTAAGGCCATGCCAAAAACGTTTTTCAAATCAAAAAGGGATAAAAGTGAAAAGACTTCCAGAAATAAATGCTATATAATTGAAAAATATCAACTATATGTGCATTTCAGATCTGTAGGTCAAGTTACAAGGTTGGCAATCAGATTTTGACTCCCTAATATTCTCAGAGCTCTAAATATAACCTTCTATTCTCTGCTCCCCGCCACTCCCCGAAACTGTTGTGTAGTATTGCTATGTGCAGTAAATAGAGCTGTTTTGTTCAACTAGGAAAAGACTGGATTTGGTTTGTGAGTAAAATGACATTTAATACTCTGGTACTGTCATGTACTGATGTAAAATATGGAGTAGAAGCATAGGACCTCTCCTAGAATAGAAATCAAGAAGTGTAACAATGTGGGAAATAGGACAGAGTTAATCTATAAAGAATCCCAACTTCATCAGTTCCGCTACTCATGGGACATTTATTTTTTAATTATTTGTCTGTGTTTAGCACCCAATATTTGTCTCCAAATCACTACATTGGCGTTCAAAGGAAAAAAACAAACTGTTCACGAGATCGGGTTTTAGGACCAGAAAAGACTACTGTGATCATCAATCTGAACTACAAAGTTAATGCGAACCTCAGTATTTTCCTAATTTCTTCATCAAGACTATAATTTCAGGTGAGCTGAACAAAGGTATTTAAACATGATCTAAAGTAACCGAGAATCTAGCACACATTACTTAAGTTGTTCCATTTTTGTTCCAAAATGTAATACTCCTCACTGCTAAAGCTATGCTTCAATTTTGAGTTTGTGTCCTTAGTTTTCATTCCACAGATCTTCTTAAAGACCCACAAAAAAGACCTTTGCCTTTATATGTTGAATTATAGAGTATTCCAAAGAGTACTATAATTACTCTACCATAATTTAATACACAGAAAAAACATTTTACATGGTACGAAATCTTAAATCTTCCTTTCTTAAAGAGATCAGACTATAATCTTTCACTATAAAGTAAGATTTCAACATAAGATCATTCATTTTTAAATTATTTTTAATTCTCTCAGCAGCTTTTAAAATATGAGAACTAGCTGGAGATAGTATTCTATTACTGCTTTAATTAATATGGTAATAACCCACCTATCTAAAATTATTAAAATTAATACTTCCCGTTTACTAGCACTAATTCACCCTGAGCAGCTTATTGTGTTACTTTCATTTCAATCTAAACACCATGTAAATAAATACATGTTTTATTCTTGGTGGCCTCAGTGTAGATTCCCTGTTAAGGATATATCAAAACTATTTCAAAATTCCTTGCATTTATTTTGGATAAGAAAATTACTTTTTGAAAGGAGCCGAAGACTGGTTCTATGAAGACAACATACTGACAGCTTACTAAAAAGTTCACCCTTGAATCATCTATAATAATAGCTTTTCCTCGGTTTACAAGATGGATAGATTATAGAATGAGGCAAGTTATGAATTCCTTACAACAGTAATAAGAATTCTTATCTGTTGTTCTGAAAGGGAAACTGCCAAGAGTTTTTCACATAGCAAACAACCAATAATGTTTTTGACAGAAGGAACAGTTACAGAGATAACATAAAAATCCGAATTATAACCAGTGAATCCAAACCTCTACCTGAAGGAAGGTATCACAAAATGCACAAACACACGTGTAACAAATAGGACACAAAAATCAAGTGCAGAATTCCACAGTGCCTGCTGTGGCAAAGCAAGGCAGCAGAAGAGGAGCTTCTTTTAAGCCAATATAAGCTGCTGGCAAGGCATTCTCAAAGTTCCCTCACAATTTTCAAAGTCCACTAGTATCAGCATGGATCATCTCTTCGCAAGCAACAATGGATGGGGCTTCAAAATTTATGCCTTCACTTTAGTAAGTGAGGAACTTATTTTCCTAGTGCTATTTTGTTTTCTTCCTACTTTGTAAAATGTTGTTTTACCATAATATTTTTTCTTGATTCTTTTTTCCAATTCTGTGGTATAAATTCCATAATTTCTGAGGGGTGGAGTTCTGCTGTCTTCAAATTGGTGTCCAGTTTATAAAACTGCTATAAAAATGAAGTCTGAAATAAATTAATTATTTGCCTGCTGTCTAAATCTAATCGACAGCAACCTACTCTACAGTACTGCATTTTAATATATTTAATGAGTATTCATCATTTTAATGTTAACCTGAAATAAATTACTACATGAAATCCTAACTGTTCAGAATGACAATGACTTTAAAAACAATAAAGGAGATATTTCAATTTTTCCATTTTGTATAGTAATGGGCTTAAAACAATTCAAGGGGAGGGGACAATTTTGTTACAAAAGATTAAATCCTTCCCATGGATATGTACATGCCATTGTCACAGAAGTCAAGGACATAATCTTGACCCAAGAGTGTCAACAGGAAGCCAGAGGATTAATTAGCTAGGAAGACAAAAGCAAATTCTTACAAGAAGAAAATGACAGAGACAGAATTGTTAAGGATATTACTTAGGACATCAAGATAATGAATGTCTTTTCTAGAAAATACAGAACATTCTTGTTATAGCCATTATAATCTTAACTACCATTTTATAAAATTTACCTAAAGTTTATTTTAAGAGAAACCTTGTTTTTAACAATCATCTTAAATGCTAGTAAACTGAAGAATTAATTAGCAAGCATGGAGGATCAGCAAACTAATGCTTTAGTCTGTTAAACCATCTGCTCAGGAGCACCCTCTTCAAATCTTGGCATTATGTGAGGATGGGTGAATACTTTTGTCTCTTGCACTTAGTTACAACTTGCCATTCTTTGCTAATGCACATGTTTTTTCCCTTCAGCTCATGATAAATAAAGTTATAAAGAGGTCAATAATTGATCAGATTTATGCTATCTTGAAGTTTTACTAAACAGATTGCTAACAAATTTGGCAGAAAAATCTTCCTGTAGCCAACCCTCTTATTTCATACCAGATACCTATACACAATAGGTATATGTGAAGGGACAGATTCAGCATTATCTTTTGTCAGTTTTGCCTTGTACAAAGGCAGATTTATTTCCAGTTAAACCAGCTAAACTAATGTAAGGTAACTGAAGTTTTTGAGGCAATCTGTCCTTCAGTTCTGAAGACTATTAATGAATGGTCCATTAATATTTTAGTACCTCGTTATATTTCATTATTAACAAGAACATACTTATCAGATCTGAGGAGGTCCTTGTTATTGCAACCCCAATCTGTCTTCGTTTTCAAAAGTTTCATGCTAATTCTTTGATTTCATGTCACAGCTTAGTTTCCAGAAAGTGCAGGTACTTTCTGACATGTAATGGACCAAGGGTAGCATATGGCAATGTGGGTAGCCAGCAGTCTAGTCTAGTGGAATACTTTTGTTGGTGTCACTAAAACAATATCCTCATGCTTCAGCCACTCTCCTACCGATTGAAAAGACAGAGGGCTATCTCGGCTACCAATCAGGTGATTGACACATTAGGGAAGCCATCCAGCAAATCACACTGCTAAATCTGCATGGCAGTGAGGGGCACAGGAGGGTGCTCCAAGTAACACACTGAGAGGGTAAGGCACACCCTACCACTGAGAACCCAATGATGTGCCAAAAACAGAGGAACATTCTAAATAAAGGCAAAGATCTGGACCAAACCTGGCAATAGATGGCTTCCCTTCCCTCCACACCTCAGCTGTTCCTTTCTAACTCTTCAGGCAGCCATGACCCTCTCAGGACCATGTGGGAAAAAATTCCCTCGTCACAAAACCTCTGAAGAGAAGACATTTGTTTAAAATTCAGTCTCTCTCTCCATTAAGCTTTATACTCCTTGATTTTGCTCATGCATTACAGACTTGATCCTCCTAACTGGCCTCAACTGGCATTTTCTCATTGACTTCAATTAAGTGAGACCAGGACACAGATAAGTTTCTCTGTGAGAATACCAGCACTGTATGCTGGTAATTGCAGAATTTTATTCAAAGACATATTTAATCTGTGGTGATGAAATTAAAATAGGATAGGAAAGAGAGGGAGAAAAAAGCTCAGGCAGAAAGGCTGGCATTTTCTTTTTTTTGCGGGTTGCTTCTGTAGTAGATTGACCTCCCTCAGATAAATCTGTGCACCATGGAAACTATTTTCTCACTGAGGAAAAATTTCCAAGTTCAGCTGAAGGCCTATACATCAAGTTAAGCATATAGCTAAACTGTGCAACTGTGTAATCTTACTGCCCTCTTCCCATCCTTCCCTCTCATTGTTTGTCATCCTTACTGTCATATCTGGTTTCAAAGCAGGGTAAGGTCATTGGGGTAGGGCATGTGCCTTCTTCTGTGTTTGTAGAGCTCCAGTGTGTGGGAGTACAGGAAAGAAGGGGAAGGAAAATACTTTTTTAGATCTTCAGAGGATAAATAATAAAGCAATAATAACATGCTGTAAAATAAATGCTATCAACTGATATTTACACAGTCTTTTATCTAAAGTCTGTACTGTGTTCAGCATAATTATAGTGCTGCTCAGCAAAATGTAGGTGGACAGAATAATAATTCCTTTATTGCTATCTTGCCTTACTGGCTGTTCACAGATAGCCTTCACCCTGCAGGTCTAAAATAATAATAATAATAATAATAATAATAATAATAATAATAATAATAATAATAATAATAATAATAATAATCTATATACTAGTACCTTCTGTAAGCACTGATGAACTGTGACCATCTGCAGAAAGGAGAACTTTCTGTGTCCAGATAATTTTTACAACATATGTAGGAACCACTCAGCAACGTGGGTCAGTTCAGCCAGCTACTGGCAGCTGATGTTGAAGCAGTTTCATGGAACTAGTGGAATGTTTAACAAAATACAGCCTGCAGAGGCAAAATCTAGAGTCCAAGTTGTTTGTTTGATTGTTTTCTCAACTTTTTATACATTAGAAATAAATGAATGACTCTCTAATGCTTTTTACCCAAATATGTCACAAATATCCAGGGACACGGGGTGGGATATTGCCCTCTGAGACAGCCTCAGAGGCAAAAATGCCAAAAAAAACCCCTGTCAACAGAGACTCAAAGAGAGTAATGACAAAGGAGAAAGAGATAAAAGCAATGAAGTTATTTAGAAGTGGATGTGAAGAAGAAAGCGAAAACAAATGCACTGTAAAATCCAACTGACCACGAATTGGCTGTAGAATGCTCTTCTTGTTCTTCTTCTTGTTCTTGTTCTTGTTCTTCTTCTTGTTGTCTCAAGCACAGGCAGCTGGGCTGGGAGTTCAATTCTATGATGAGCTAATGACAAAGAAACAGTCATCTATTCCGATAGGAGGAACTCAGAAATGGGGGAAAAATGAACGGCCCCCTCAGCACATTGTAGAAACTTACGGACC
>JAOTQQ010000023.1:38091207-38156014 GCA_026546715.1 Gallinago undulata
CCTCCCGGTGGCGCGGGGCTGGAGGGGGGGGGGGGAGGGGGGAGAGGGCGGGGCGGGGTTATGTAACGGGGCGGTGAGGATGCGGCGCGGGGGGGGGGGGAGGCAAGGGGCACAGCAGGGCGCGCGCCCCCGGGGGCGCTGCCCGTGCGGGGCCCGGCGGTTCCCACGCGGCGGCCCCTCCCCGCCGGGAGCGCGCGCGCGCCAAGGGCCGCCGCGCTCGGGGTGGGGGGGGGTGGTGGTGGTGGGGATACGGGATGGCGGCGCTGAGGGCAGTGCGGCCGTTAACCGCCAGGAACTTCAGTGCGTGCGGGAGCGCGTGTGTGCGTGTGCCCCGGCGCTAGGAATAGCAGGGCGGGTGGCAGCGCCTCGCGCAAGTGATGCCGCCGCCGGCTGCAAGTAAACAAACCGCCCCCCCCTCCTCCCCCCCCGCCTTCCCCGCCCCGGCCATCATGGAGGCCGCGGCCCGCATGGCAAAGTTGAGGCGCAGGCAGGCGAACGGCCGCCCGCTCGGCCGGGATCTGCCCGGCGGCCGGGCCCGGGCCGCGATGGGGTGTCCTAGCAGGTGTTGCCGCGGGGCGGGGAGCGCCCAGCGCCCCGGCGGGGTGAGCTGCGGGCAGCACGCGTGTCTGCGCCCACCCTGAGCGTGGGTGGGTGGGTGGGTGGGTGGGTGGGTGTGGCCGGCGGGGGTTGCCCGGGGGTTGCGCGTCCAGAAACGGCGCCGGGGCGCCATGCGGGTTTGTCGGGACGGCGGCTCCGAGCAAACGGGCGCTGGGTCGCACCGTTATGTGTTGTGGTTGGGACGCGAGTGGTTGTGATGTAAGGAGCAGTTGACAGGCGCATAGGCTGGTCGGTTGCTTTATAGGGGCTGCTGGACGAGTTTACTTTCCGATGGGAATCTGAGAGTCATGAAGTAGACAGTGTTGTTTCTTTCACGTTCTGCCATCATAAGTTATTTAAAGGGTGTATGTGAAAAAAAAAAATCTCTTAAAGCTGAAAAGGAATAAACAATTTCGTCTCTCTTGACCTTTATTGTAATTTTTTTCTTTAATATAATTAGTTGAATGGCTACTTGCATGTATCTACAGTATCTCATTGTTTTTATGAAAACCTGTCTCGTACTTGATTCACTTAGCCTCTGTTAAAGACTTTTGTTATGAAATTTACAATATACCTGATCTCTGCATTGCCAGCTTTTTTTATTTTTATTATTCAATACTGAAGAAACTTACAGCAGTCTCTTCTGCTAACATTTGTTTAGGTTTCGCTGAAACTTTGCTAACAGGCAAATATGGTTCCCCACATTTTGCATATAGAGGTCTATTTCTCAAGGCAAGACGCATGTGAATAAGTACATCTAAACTTCTGAGCAGTAACATTTTACGCATGGTCCCTTGGTTCTGTCAGCTTCTGTATAGGCCAGTTGTGGCTGTTCTGTACTGGAATATGGAAAGAGCATACAGGAGATAGGGAAAGGAGCTTATTTTGACTTTTAAAGTAAGTGTACTGCTTAATAAAATTATGTTTGTAGGGACTGGGTTTGTTTTTTTTGTTTTTTTTTTTTTTTTTTTTTATGGGAGCCTTTAAGTTGACCCCAATATCTTTAATTGGATTGGACTGCTAATTATAGTCCATGTGGATATATATATTGGTTGGATGCAACCAGTAAGTCAAGTTCAAATAAGGGCCAAAGAAAAACTGCAGAGATAACAAAATGTCTCTGCTTCCTAGAAGGCTACATGTAATATTTGGATAACTCATTTTTTCTCTGATCTAAGTGCGTGATGTGTGTGTGTGTGTATACACAGGTAATGTTAACAAGACTGTCTTGTTTTAGACAGTTTATTCTATGGTGTTATTCTTCTTACTCTAACTAGGTTTGAATAAATTCAGTAGTTTCCTTAGTTTCATAAATAGGTTCATAGAAAGCAGTATTTCAGCATCTTCCTCCCTCGTTTTTTTTTGTGTGTTTTGGGGAAAGATGATGTGTCATTTAAGCAAAATGTTGCTGTTCTATGGGAAGTGGATGAGAATTCAGATAGGTACTAGTTCTTACTTTGCCCCAGTTGAAGTAGATACAGTTTTAAGGATTGGATGGCATTAATTTGTGCTAGAAAATGTTGACTTTTTGACACTGGAACAAATGCTTTGCGAAAGGGAAGATAGTTTGGTGGTTTTTTTAAGCTTAACCCAAAAATACTTAGTGGAGCTCTACTATTGCTTGTAACCCATGGTTCTGTTTGCAAGATGTTACTAGAAAGCATATTTTGACTTCCAACTGCAGTTTGAAACAGCGTGTGTCTGAAGTTTGTATAATAACTAAGAGGTCCTTCAGACTACTTGGAATTTGTCTAGCACTGATTGATTGCAGGTTCTTTGACTTTCTGGGTGCACATTTTCCCAAATTAAAGAGACCTATCAAGTAATCACTTCTATACCCAAGAGGCATTATTTGCTTTGAAACTTCAAAATATTCACTTGGTATGACTTCGAAATACTCAATTGATTTGGAAGGTATGGCACTATTGCTAGAGCGGTTTGTGTTAAAATACATTTGAAATCTCTCTGCCATTCTTAGTATAAAGAAAATACAATTTCTTCTACCTGCTCAGTTATAGTTTCATTTTGTGCTGTTAATTCAACAGGAGAGGTGGGCTTGGTGACATGGAAGCCCAGCTTTCCCTCGCCTTTGCAACAGAGACACAATATTCTTTGACATCTTTTCTGGTTTGGGCACACCACTAGTTTGAATAGACACTGGAGAGTGGAAGGACATTGCAATATACTGAGTGAAAATTTTGTTCTACCATACTTCACTTTACCCATGATATGGGTAATGCATAAATGATTTGCTTTAAAAGTAGTGCACCACACTGTAACTGTGTGTTTTGTAGTCATTAGTTTTCTGTATACTGAAAGCCTTCTGCTCTCTTTTTCCCAACTAATAAAATAAACATTCTGTTCAAAATGTACAGTGCTCCCTTTGGAAACAAAGTAACAATTCAAAAAGAGGGGAATAGATAAATGTGTGCATCCCTGAGTTTCATTTAACATTAAAACCTTGGCTTTATTTTCAGTGTTTGTATGAAATTTACAATCCACTTACTGTTTTAAGTACTGTCTTCTATAATAAAATATTGCAAAATTAAGTGCCCTTTACAATTTTTCTAGAATATTAGATTAATTTGTGTCAACTTGGATTCTCATTTTGTTAGGCTGTGCCTAATAAGAATACTGTGGAGGGGCAGGGGATACTTTCTAGCACAGCGTGTGCTTCAGGGCGTTTTGCATTGCTTGTGAGGAAAGGTGTGTTTTCAGTGACAATCTGTTCTGTCAACCAGGGGCTTTCCCACTGGTTGCGCAGAAGAGACTTTATTGCTACTGTAGGGTTTCCTTGGTAAATGTGTTGCGCTAGTTACTCTTCTTTGCAACAAGTTGGGGTGGTATAGAAAATACTGTTTTTGAAGAAGTTACATAGTAAATGGAAAAGCTGATTCAAAGTGTTTAAAAAAAAATCTTTTAAGTCTAGAGAAACAAAGAACAGCTGGCAAAAAATAAAAATTAGAATGCAAAAGTTAACTCTTTGGTGTTTTACATAGTGTGAAAAGTTATCTTTAAAGTTTTGGTTTATATTTTCATTTCGACTAATTGTGTGAGCAACATTCTAGGCTACCTATATGGAGACAAGAATTTATAAATGAAGCTTATTTAGACAAATCACTAATATATGCTAATAAAAAGACTGCAGGAAATGCAACAATGTAGCAGTCGATTATTTGACATTTTTTTCTTCTTCTAGATCAGTGTCAAGTATGGGCATTCAGATGATAGTTTTGATGCATACCATGGACTTCAAACAGATCCTTTTTGTCTTTATTATTTAAAGGTGTTGTTCAGATGTAGGAGGAAGCTGTGGCAAAGTTAATACTTCCCTGGAATTGAATATCATTAAATGTTATTGTCAAGGAGAGTTAGCATTTCTGTCTTTTCTATATGAAGATGCTTACTTTTGGTGACATAAAATATTTCTTTCATTTTTGGTATTATTTAGTCAACACTTACAGGATTAGATTAAATGACTTAGTATATATTGAGTCCATTTTGACCGATCCTCTTTTCTGCCTATTTCTACATGAGTGTCTAGGTGTGAGTCATACTCGTCAAATATAGCATTAAGAGCAAATTGTTGCCCATGATTTTTTTTTTTTCCCCTCTCTCTAATATCCTGACTTAGGGACAGCAGTAATTTTTAAATTCCCTTAAGAATGCACCTGGGACCTCAGTATTTCATGTGTATCTCTGAGTGACTTGACAGCATGGTTTGTCAGACTTCCTTGCGTTGTCCATGTGGTGGTTATTTGACTGCCTCCTATAGTGGGAGCAAAGATGGAGAGTGAGCTTCAGTTTCACTGAGATCAATAAAGGTCTTAGTACTGCTTTCTTGTAAATGTGGAATGGCAGTGCCCAGCAGTCAAAAGCTTCTTGTACAGCTGATTTAGCACCACAGAATTAACACAGTATTTCTCAGGTGAATCCCTGTGGTCTTGCAAAACAATTTCTACCGACACACATAGTTTTTTTCCCTAAGCATTTAGTGTGCTTCTTGAGATATATGATCGGTGCAGCTTGCTTTGCAAGATTTTCTTAAAATTATGTATTTTTTTCTAAATGTATTGATACACTTTGAGGCAGAGAGTTAAGGTTATATGTTTGAGTTTTGTATAATCTGGCTTTTCATGTATCATTTGCCAAAGACCTTCATCTCGTGAGCTCTCCATCTAGCCTTAAGTGTGTGTAAGCAATAGTATACCTGTCAAAAATACACAAGCTTCATTTAAGGTTGTAGGGAATTCCTTCTGTCCTTAGGAAATTTGTATCTCAAGTTGGTGAAAATAATGCTTCAAAAAGCATTATTTGAACAAGAAGATCCAAAGGTTTTAGGTTAGAAGTTGATTTTGCTCTAGTCATATTGCAGTGGCAGAATTTGACAGTTAATAGGTTCAGCAATGTTTGATTGCTTTGTAGGAAGGAATCACAAAACTCATCTCTATTGTTGTAAGGTAATTCAGAATTTAATTTGTTCAATATCCAGATAATAAATAAATCCTACTATAAGAGTTTAAAAGAAAGCTACTTGTTAGATAGGTCATTGAATTTTTCCCATTTTTTGTATTACCAGTTTCCGAACACATTTTTATCTCAGTTCTTTCCTTTTCTCATTACTCATGGCATTTCACATATTACAGGGGTTTATTATCTTTAACAGTGTGCTTGGTGTTTTATACACAATACGATGTGGTGCTGCAGAAAAGTTACTATCATACAAATAATTAAATGAAAGTTAATGAAAGTTAATTTTGTATCTCTTGAAGATATCTTTTAAAATATCTCAGAATGAAGAGAAATTTCTAGGTTCTTTGAACTTTTGAAAATTAGATTACCTTTCTTTTTGGAGTATTCTAGACACAGAAAGCCAATTTTAGCTTCTTTTCAAAATACCGAACTTGGGTTTAATTTTTCTTGGTTGTTTGAATCATTACGAAACTATTTTTTCAAAAGGCAAAGGAACTTTGCCTTAAAATGGCAAGAGTTAGTATTCCTACATTAATCCTCAGTCCAATAAATTTATCACATTTACTATGAAGCGTTGAGTGCAATAATAGTATCACAGTTGTGATACTCCATTCAGCTAATCCTTGATTCATCTTCCTTTAAGTCTCAAAATTCTCACGAGTTTGTTGTCTCAGTAACTTTTTTGTGATACATTACTTTAGCCCTCCTTCCACATTTTCTACTTTAAATATATTCTTTGGTTAAATTTCAGATTTATACTCATGTTTTATCATTCTGCTTCTGTCTGATTTTTGGTTATTGTATTATGTCATTTGGGGAGGGGGGACAACAAAAAGGATTTAAAGCATTTTTGTCAATAAACAGGGCAAAACAATGGGTTGTTAATGTTTCACATGGGATTCTAAAGAAACAATTTAGTTACTTTTAGAAACTTCCTTTATACCTTGGTAAACAAAGGCAAGGGTGTCTTTGTTCACCTACTTTAATTATACCTTTGTCCCTTAAAATAACTTGCTTTGTCATTATAATAGGAAAAGAAATACAGAATGATGGTTTCTTTTCTGATAAACTTACTCAGTTGCAGAATCTAAATAAAACGTCTAACTTGTATATTAATATTTCACTGTGCCTGTAGTCTCCTAACTAGGCTCATCTGGGCATATTAGTTTTGTGCAGCTTTTTTACAAAGTGAAAGTGAAAACAGAACACTGAAAATATTAAGGCACAAAGCATACACATAAGCGTGCATTAAAAAGAGCTATTTATTTTTTCCAAAGTACGTTGGTTTTCCTTACCACAAGGTATAGACAGTGCTACTTTCCTGTTATCCCCCTCATAATTCCAAATCAAGGGTTCTGAAATAAAGTTCTTAGGAGTAAGTTTTTGATACCAAGATTCTTAAAGACATTGAGGCTTTAGGACGAAATCTGTTTTAAAGATATTTGCAATGTCTGTTATGGAGATACGTTGGAAATTTTTGTATTTGTTTTAAAATTTGTGAAGTGGAAACATTTCTACCTGTAAGATACTTATGGATATCTTTAAGTGTCTTAATTGTGTGTAGATAAAGATTACCATTTTATAAATTTAGGATTATTATCTTTTAATAATCCTATTTTTTTTATTTCTTTGTCTTATCACACCAGTTCATGCTCTGTTTTATGTTGGTTTGGTAGATTTTTTTGTTTGTTTTTTATTTTATTTTCTATTTTTAAATCGACTCCAAGTGCTGTTTGCCTGCAGGTTCTTTTTCTGAATTGAAGCAGTGATAGTATTTAAGTCATTCAGTCCTCTTGAGACCATAAAAAGGGACATAATCCATTTTGCTGTGGTTGAAGTATGACCAAAATTCCAGAATAGGTACTTCTTAAAAGCCTGTGTAAATACTCTACTGAATGTGATTCTTCCATTAGCAATGTAGGCTAATTTGATTTTGTAGGTTTTGTAGCAATCTTTGTTCTGCAACATAGTCTTTTGTGTAATTTTTGATGATGTGCAATATATCCTCTAATTGTTTGACCAGGCTTTTACATAATAACTTTGGTAGGGGAAGAGGATGTGCAAGCATTTTTCGTGTAAATAAAACTTGAATCTTAGCTTCCAATCCTAAAGACAACTCTGCTTTTAATTTAGAGCCTTATCTTTTGAATCCTGGCTCTGTGATTGCAGCCGACACTGGAGACAGACTGTTTGGTTGTCTTGGAGGATTCAAACTCAGATTTGAGAAAACCTCTTTTAAGAGCTTGATCTGCTACAAAAAACAGCCCCCAAAGCAGGGAAACAAATGTGTGTGTGATGGAAGCAACTAGAGGATGACTGAGAGCTGCTTTTTTTGACTGTGTGTTTTGTGTGTACCTGTGCAAAATTTTTCAGTTACTTTTCTGAGAAATGAGGAGGTAGAGATGATGAGATTTGGCTCTGCTTATGTTGAGGACTGAAGAATCTCAGTGAGTCAGGCAACTCACGCACTGCTGTTTTTTTTTCCCCAAACATTTTATTAAACAAATGATTACTTGTAAAAGGGGAGAATGGTAGTTGTCTTATATATTAAGAGAGTAAGGTCGAATGAATCACTAAGTTGATAGTACTATGAGAAGTTATAGGGATTCTCTCTGGAAGTGCTGAAACTGATCCTGTTGGTATTCTCTCTGGTAACTCGAGTTGGTAAATGTGAGAGTATCTGTTTTTTCTCAGCTCCAAAATTGTTGAAAGTAGGAGCCTGTGTTTATGAAAGTTCTTACAACAGAGACCTGAATCATACAATTTACACTGAATTTATGGGCACTGGCTTCTTTACTCAGCTGTCTCTTGTCACAGGGGAAATGGGAGGATGCCCAGATTCCAAGGGAGTGTTGTCTTTTCCTATGAATCTCAATGATTATTCACTTACACATAGTAGTTGTTGAGTGTAGACCTGAACCACTGTTTTTAGTCCTTCTGCTTGGAAGGGTTTTTTTTCCTTCTGCCCATCCACTAGGTCTGTGGGAGTACCTGACGGCTGTGATGGGCATGAGGGCCTCCTTTGAGTTAAAATTACAAATTGAGGACAAGGTGTCTCTTCCTTCTGAATGGTCCATTGCTTGTTTTAGTGGTTGAACTTATAGTTCTCATATGGTAGCATTGTGGAATAAGCTGGTTCTTCTCTGTATTGCTGTTATTCTTAAAGTTCAAGATGAAAACTGAAAAGATGTTGGCTAGTTTTCACCATGGCTTGGGAAAACTGTCAGCCTCAGCTGAGGGGTCTGGAACTCTGTTGCATATAATAGTTTCTGCTTAATCTTTGTTCAGAAAGATGCCCTTGCAACTCCTACAGCTAGAAACTTCGAAATGTAATACTAGCTCTTTAGAAGTATGCTGGATTGTTTCATCTAACACTGTAAAAGTGGCTTAATAGCTTTCTAAAGAAGAAAGGAAAACTTTTGCTATTTTTTACCAGATCAAAAAAAATACAGGTGTTTTCTTCACACAACTGACTGCGATGGAATAAATTTTTACACCTGCACTGTAAAGCATGCAGACAATAGGTTCTTGTATGTATTATGCATAGACATGACTGTTTGATACTGTCTGCAGAATACACACAATATACTGTTGGAAGTGTTCTGTTTGATAACATGGAGGGAAAAAAGCAATCCAACCTCTTCTCCATTTGCTGGAACATACATAAAAACAAGTGAAGTTTTTCCATAGAGGAAACAGCTGGAATGCTCTTACACATTGGTTTTTTTCCCCATTTCTTTGGTTCATCCTATAGCAATAAGGGAAACTGTAAAAATTACTGTATAACAGCTGCTGAAACTTGAAGCGCATTGGGAGAGCAGAGTTGATTGCTAACAAGTATTTAAGTTCTATGCCAGCTGTGCAGAATAAACATTTCTGTAGCTTTTCTTGAAATAGTTGAACTGTAGACAAAATGCTATTTTCATGTTCTTATTCCACGTGTTCCAGACTTTACATCTACAAAAATCCTTTATTATATTTTCAGGGAAGAGGGTTTCTGTATGACTATTTTTCATTAAGGTCAGTTTTTGTCATGGTAAGAAGTAATTCTCAAATGTCTGCTCTTCTGGAGCTTTGCTTAGTGACTTTCAGAGTAAAGGAATATAGCTTTTAGAAAGCCTCAAAGGAATTTAATAAGGGATAATACTACAGGTGCTTACAAATGGCTTATTGAAAGTATAGTGTGAACGTACAACCTTTATTTTCATTAGTCTTTTAATGCTTCATTTTATCTCATTCAGCTTTCTATGTAATTCAGCTTGACTTTTAATTACCCATTAAGGGAGCAATCACTATAACCATGTTGATAATTTGACTTAAGTTGTTTCTGGTAATTTTGTGAAGCTAAACTGGAGATAACTTAGTCTTGTCACCATATTTACTTGTATTTTGGGGATTTTGTTCAAAATTCAGTAAAGTAGTATATGCAATGGTGGGATGCAGTCCTACAGACATACACTTGAGGTTGTTGGGACACTGGCTGACATGCAAATGGGTCACAGATCAGATTTTGATTGAATAATACTGACTGAATTGTAATCAGTGGGTAAATGGGGAGCTTTAAGCATAAATTCATTCATTAAAACTGGGTGTCTGCTGAAATCATGGACTTAATGATCAGTATGTGGGCAGACAAGATTATTGCTACTTAGTACAGAAGTACATTTCTTATAGCTTAGGCTCTACCAATAAAAATAAATTACTGCACTTTTCATAAGCACATACCAAAATTGGAAAGTACATTAAATTTGCCAAAAGGGTAAAACATATGGCAGCAAATGCCAGCCCAAGCTAAATACTGTGTGTTACATTGCTTATTTTGTCTTTATAGTGGTAAAAAAAAAAGTCATCTCTGATCACTTCTTAAAGAATGCAGTGAAAGTCTTGTAGGAAAAGCGGGCAGGTTGGCGTTGGATATTTGGATACAGATGTGCTTACACTTCCTTCACAGAACAGCTGCTTTTTGGTCACAGTTGTTTGACACTCACCTCTGGCTTTGTAAAAGATTTGTGTGTTTGTAGTAAGAGCTGATACTGTGCTGCGGTGATCCAGAACAGCAAAACCGCAGCCTGCTTTCCGTCGCGTGTCTTAATCTGTCAGGATCTCTTTCCACGCACAGCTGATAGACTTGCTTATCTCTAGTTTGAAGCACACAAATAAAAGTTCTGATAATGTATAACTCAGAAAATAACTCTCGTGCTAACAAGGTGAAAGATTTGGAAATGCCTGTTCTGGTTATTTCTGTCATACTGACTTACATAATATGAAGTCTGAACAGCTTAAGCCAGTGAGATCAATTAGCAGTAATGAAGAAATCTTATGTCCTTCCAAAACCTTGTAAATGAGATTTTCTTTTAACTCTTATGAAAACTTAAACCATATTTGAGTCTTAAGACAGAGTACAGTTGCATAAACACAGGTCTCCAGTGTCCTTTTACACACACCAGGGTATGATGCCAATGCAAAAGGCTGTGCATCACCTGCATAGGTCTTGCTGTCATATCTGCCAGTGCTGAGGAGATGTCTCGGAGGCCCTGTATTCAATATTACTCCAACTTTGCAGAAAAAATAGTTCAGTGAAAGCAAAACTGTAAAATGGACACACTTCAGTGTTTCTGTAAAATCAGGTTGTGCTACATGTTTTGTTGCATACCACTTCAAAGAAATATACATAACAAGTTTTATTTTGCACAGAACAGTGTCCTTACAGAAGTAGCCTTCAATCTATGTGCTGTGTGGTGCAAATACACATTTTTCAAATGATAAATGAGAAATAACCTGCATATATGTAATGGTTCAGTTTTTAGTCTGTACTTGGTTGGATTAAGCCAGTTTATTTCCCAGTCCTTTCTCCATTCATTTCTTCCACAGATTGCTTCTAGCATGGTTGTATTTGTTTCTATGACATTACATTTGTTGGTCAGTCTACTAGATGGATATGTGTGTGCTGAATTTGACAGTACTAAACTGGTGTGCGGGTTGCTGTTTCATGCTAGTGCTGTGTACACCTGTGCTCCTGTGTGTACAGCCATAGAAGGGTGTTCTTCCACCATCAGAAAAATCCCTTTTATTGGCTTCCCACCCTGTTCTAGATGGGCATTATTTGGATGCTTCTCTTTATTTTGAAGGATGGAGGGGAAAGGCAGTCTGCTGGCAAAAGGAAACCTCTCCAGTCCTCTAGCTTCTCTTCCTTCTGGATTGTAGTGCTATTTGTCTCTTCTTCACAGCAGTTAGGTACTTTGGGAGTGAGGTGGTCAGAAGAGAGGGTTGTGGCTTCTGAGAGTGGCATGTACTGTTCCAGGGTAACTTCCCTCCTGTCCCCTGCAAGCTGAGCTTTGTAGGGAAAAGGGTGGTCTTGTCATCGCCTGGCTTAAAGCCTTGAGAGAATATGTGCTTCTTCTTTTCATAAACTAAACATTGGGTTTTTTTGGTTAATTTGTACTCCTAAGAAGTTGTTTTTCTGTTTGTGTATTTGCAGATGATGCTGTTTTTAAAAAACTGTAAATTGAGGATTTTTATTGGCTATAATGAACTTACAGTGGAAGTAGGAAGAATGTTGAATTTCTGTAGCCTTTACTGTCTTTTTTTTTTTCCCCAGGCATTAAAAGCCTAATTGCTTGGCTGATAATCTGGTTACTACAGATTTTAAGAGTTATGAGGATAACTGTATCTTATATAATACTTCAGGCATCGGTTTAAGGTCCTTTACAGAACATTTTCTTCCATTTTCTTGCACTCTTCATATGATCAATGTAGCCATAATAGAGGAACCACTTGTCCATGGCATGGATTCTGACAAATGTGGGAATGGTTAAAGCACCTTTGTGTTCAGCTTTGGACCTGTGAAGCAGTGCTGGCATCCCTTCATTTAACAGCATCCTGTGGCTTAGTATGAGAGAATTCTATTGTGTGCATTTTACAAAAGTGCCAAACGACTTAAAATTTAACACATTCTGCTGCTTTTAAGTATTACAGTGTTCATGGAAAAGGTGCTGTAAGACTGAAAACATGATTTTGTTATATGGTTAATTAAAAAAAAAAGGCAGATTTTCAATATGAGCTCAGTCAGTGGAAGGCATCAACAAAGACTTTTTTTGTTGGCTGTCAAGTGAGAAAAACAGAAAAGACTTAAATTCTTTCTCTAATATTTCCTTCCAGGCTGACTCATCAGTAGAAATTGGGAAGAGCTTCAGAAGAGAAGCCAAACAGACAAGCTGATAACTCAAAGAAGTACTCTTTTGAGTTCGGGGTTCAGAGTGGAGCCATCATGAGCGATGTTACCATTGTGAAGGAAGGCTGGGTTCAGAAGAGGGGTAAGTTCTGCCTTTTAATGGAAAGTTCTTCTGGTGTATCATATTCTGTGCACAGTGGCATTACATGGTTACACATATGAGCATTCTTGATTTATCTTCTGGTTTGGAGCGAGCTAATCTGACCATATGGAATTAATGGCCATTAAGGCTTCGGTCTTGTTAATACTTAACCCTCAGCAGTGCCCCTGTTTATAGGGGTAACTGACTCTGAAGAGGAAGTTGGAATCAGTAATTCCCATTTAACCTTGCTGTTGCAGCTGCTGTTATCCATGTGTCAGACTAAGTAGGCTGTTGTGGCAGCTCAAAGAGGTAGTAATAGAGGTGCACAGTAGAAGGTTGCCTGGAAGCTGTTGTGGATGCGATACTTTGTGTGAAACTTCCTAAATGCCAGAGTCATTCTTTGTGGCTCAGCTTGTATTACGAATGCAAGTGCTCCCCATAAAAACAACATAATACTTGCATAAAGCTCAGCATACACCTAATTACTTTGCAGAGCTGGAAGCCATACATACGATTAAAGAATATAAGCCAGTCTAAAGTTTGATTTTTCTGTTACATTTGAATTCCTGTCTCTTTGAGATGTCTCTTTATAACATGTCACCGTGTGATTTACAAATTTGGGAAGGCTCCTGTATGTTAAGCTTTGAATGGAAAACCTCTAGAAATATCTGGTGTTTGTATCACATAATGAACTTTGGATGAAATCATCCATGCTTCATGCTGGTCTGCTGTGGGTTGTGGTTGTGCACATAATTATTTCCAAAAGAACATCTCTCCTGCAGAAAGAAGGTGTTCTGGATTATAGGGCGATTTATGCCATGATTTTCTGTGATTCTAGCCCAGAAAGATTTAGACTGGAATAGTGGGAACAAAATTACCCTTTAATTTACAAAGAAATGCTTTGTTTCAATAGCAGTGTGTGAAGACAAAGATCGTTATTAGCTTTGTTATTGCAGATGACATTAAATGTCAAAGAAGCCAAGAGAATGAGAAAAAAAGTTTATTATTCTGTTGTTATTCCTGCATAAATTGTATTTCAGGACGCATTATGGGTAATTTAGATGAAAACAGGCTAAACTATGTCACTTCTGCTTCCTATTTTAGAATATATATTTATAATATCAAATTTTACATGACAAGAACTATTTAAAGTTTTAACTTATTTTTCCTTCCCATATTGTTGTTTACTCAGTTTGGGTACCTCATTTACTTTTTTGATTATTTCATATAAATTTCTTCTAAATGTATTAGAAAATGTTTAGGATGATCCAAATAATTTTCCTGTACATGCCATCAGTTCCTTTATGTAATATTGCTCATTCTTATTACACCCTAATATTGACTCTGGGAGCACTGGATATGCATATATTAATCACTGGGATCCAGAAAAGGACAATGTACAACGAAACTCAGTGTCTTCCTGAATATTTGAAATTCTGAAATGTAAAATAAAATTTTTTCTCCTCATGCTGTTTTACTATTTATTAATTGAAAAAAAGCCTGCTGAGTTGACATTTGATGTCAGTTTTGTTAGTAATTATTTTCTTTTCTAAGTAAAGACATTTCATGACATGCATTTTTCATTATTTTAATTAACTTTGAGTGAATGTATGTGGGTTTTTTTACATTCTTGCTGTAAGTAACTGTGTACGTTTAAGTTGGATTCTTTTTTAATTAGATCTAATATTGTCCTTAATTTTCTGTGTCTGGCATACTCTGTTTGTTGGTGGATTAAAGCATTAATTTTGTTTGTTTCTGAAAACAAAAGGAAAAGTGCAGTGGTGTTACCCAATGTCAGGAATTTGTAAGCATTTAATTCAATGGTTATACATTTCATGTAATTACAACTTCTACCCTGACCTTGCTCTGGAGCAAGAGAATCAAAGTTGTTAAGTGCTTTTTTAAAGTTTTTGCCAAGAAAAAGTATCCAACCTTAATATAAGTTTTGAAAGTTGGAATATGCTCAGAAGACACTACTTATTTTGGCAGCTAAATGTTCTCTCTGTGTACCAAGAAGCATTGTGGGATTAGGTAAAGCTGCCCTACTTCCACAAGGTATTACAGTTTTAAAGTGAATTCTCTGATCATCCCCACTTGACAGTCATTGGCTCAGTTCACAGTATGGTTTTGGTAGGTACACCAGGTCTCTTCTCCAGGTGGACACTGAGTCAACTCCAGCCCCAGTGATTGGTCCTTTAGACAGCCCTGAACCATGTCTATGGTGCAACATTCAATCTGAGGCTGAATGTAACTTGAAACTTGTAAACCCCACATGCTGGAAACATAGGGGCCTGGGCACCAGCTGATCTGCTTCTATTATGCCGAATTACTTGGTATGCGAATATAGCCTAGTACCTTTTAAAAAGTGTTTCTTTCAGCAGTCAGGAAGGTTTGTGATACAAGGAAAAGAAGCCCAATCAAGGAGTATGAGGATGATGACTTAAGGTATTGGGATGAAGAATGGTTTTGCGTAGCTGGCTAACAAGATAGACCATTACAAAGGCAGGTTAAGTGAACTAAATGTAGGAATAAGAGGGGATGACTAAAAAGTTGAGCTGGGAATCTCTGAGATGAGTCTCTGATAAGGAGAGGCTGAGGAAGACAGTCTGTTAGGGCACAGTGTTACAATTCTTAATGGCTGTGAAATGCACTGAGAAAATGTTTGCTTTAATATCCTTAGTGCAGTATCTGTGTCAATAATAGAGAGCTGAGGGCTATATGTTTGTAAGCTTTTAACCCTGATGTTGAGCATTGAAGAGTCAATGTGATGCTACGCAGTTGGCTTCAATGGTCTGTTTTTCTGAGTGTGTTTAAATGATGAACCCAGTAAAGCATTACTATTTTAAAATCAGCCAGCATTCAAAGTTAAGAAATGCCAGGATTAAGTTTATTTAATTAAGGATGATCATAGTCAAGCTTTGAGTAGTTTTTAGGAGAAGAAGTTTCAGTGTGGTGAGAGTAGGTGATACTGAGGAAGAGTAAGTTATTATATCTGAATGGTCAAACAAGCAGAGATTGAAGAGCAGATTTAGATTAGACATGAGGAACAAGTTCTTTACTATGAGGGTGATGGAGCAGTGGAACAGGTTGCCAGGGAGGTGGTTGAGGCCCCTTCCCTGGAGGCATTCAAGGTGAGGCTTGATGAGGCCCTGGGCAGCCTGGTCTAGTTGGGGGTGTCTGCACTGACTGTGGGGGGGGTTGGACTAGCTGACCTTTGAAGGTCCCTTCTAGCCCAGATGATTCTATAATTCTATGACAGGCTGGAGGTTAGAACTTTGGACAATAGAAGACACAAAACCCAAGAGGTAGCCAAGCCTGAGAAGTTCAGTGAACTTCAGGTGTAGTCAGGTCCTATCTCACAGGTGAAAGGAGACCCTGAGGCACAGCGTCTGGGCCTGCCTGAGCAAGTATTGCAGTCCAGTGAGAGCATATTCAAGAATGAAATAATTTGTGATGAGGACCTGATACTTGCCTACACTCAGTGCGTTTGCTAAGTGAAGTGAGCTGTCTCCTGTCTTCTCCTGTGCCCTGTTGGCAACGGTAGTGCTCCTGGAGTACATCTTGTGGTTTTCAGTTTCATCTGAAAGGAACCAGGATTGTGCACTCCAGGGCTGCTTCATGTAGCAAACAAAAGTGTTTTAACTAGGGTGACAGAAAGATTTGTTGCAAAAGTGGTCTCCTTATCTGAACTGAAGTAGTAATGCAGATATACCCTGTGAGGCATCAGAACTTGCACAAGTGGAGAGCCAATGGAGCAGTCTTCTTAGAGCAGGGTCTCTGGTTAGGTAAGAGAGGAGTGGGAATATATTTTGTATATGGTCTTATGGTTGTCTGACTTACTGTCTCAGATCTAGTGATAAGAACCAAGCATCTCACTGCCTTGTGGCCCTGAACTGCTGCAAAGATATTTTGTAATTCACTGGCTCATTGTGTTTTGTTTCAGAGAGGATAATAAATTTTCTTTCTTCTTTCTCTTCTCCACTTATTCCCATGGCCAGATTAGGAGAGAGATATGTTGTCTTCCTTTGTTAGTTTCCTTTTTAGATGACACCGGTGTTTTTCCTTCTAATGCATACAGGTGAAAAGGAAGCGATCTTGACTAAAAATCTGAAACACAGTGATCCAAACCTTGCCCTGATATGCAGAAGTTAAAATATGTACTTGACATTTATGCAGTTAGTGTAAGGACTGCAATAATTGCTGAAATGACTTTTACATTTTGAATTTGCTTATAATCGCAACATTTTGCAGTGCATTTTGGTTTTTTTTAATTTTACTTGACGTGTTTTTATGGTATTTACTAAATTAAATGTAATGTTTTACAGAGAGGGGATATGTTTTTAGTTTATTGGTTTGGAAACAGCATTTTTTTTTTAAAGAGATGCACGTGCTTAGTATGATTAGAGCTGTATAATTACAAAAGTGGGTTTTATGTGTATAATTCAGGTGGTAATTTTTTCTTTAAAGCTAAAGTTTCCTGAGTTGTAGAGTTGACCTTGTCTGTGGTCTATAATAGTCACAACAATTAGATTTAAGAATCATTAAGAACTATGCTTAATTGCAACCTAATTTCCTTATATATAACCCGTGCACAAGATTTCAATTAGTTTAAACATATGAAAAGGTTTAAGAGTCTTTGTTACCATGTTATTAAAAGATCATTTGGGACAAAGGAAAAATTGACACAGATGGTAACTTTTTAAAGGACCCAGTTTTAAATTTAATATGTTAACTAACTTTTTTTTAATTGAAAGAGTGAGGTATGTGTTGTTTGTTGTTTTGTTTTGTGTGTTTTTTTTTTTAATCTGGGGAGAATATACCTAGTGTATATTGCATAATAAGATGGCTAAACCATTGTTTAAAGACAAAGCAAAATCTTGTCAGTTTAAGTCAGTGCTTCTGTTGTCATACTTCTCTATATATCACACCTCTGGGTTTCTGCATTCAAGTGTGTTTCATGTTTGTCATGAAAATCTTTACATGGCTTACATCGCACATTTTTACCCAAATTATATTGAATAGATAATGTGCCTGACTTGCTTATGGAGGTGACTTAAATATAGTCTCACAATTTTTGATGTCCTCATTTTATCTCATAATGTTCACCTGAGGTGCAGAAGTACCAGTATACCAATTTTATAGAGAGGGAACTGCAGCATAGAATTGCTGTGGCTTAATCATGACGATCTAAGAAATTTGATGTAATGAGATAGTGGTTAAAAACAGATGTCATGAAGCTTTCCTGTAATGAGATTGTCCTGTAAACGGTGTATCACCGAAATACTGCAATACCATTTTTCACTCAATGTTTGTTTTTTTTTTTTTTTTTTTTTTAATACAGCCTTTTATAACTTCCTATATCCAGAAATGAATTACCTGAAGTAGTGTTAGTATTTCTAAGATCACAGAGTTTATAGAATAAGATGTGTTTGATTTACTGGGATCAGATTCACTCAGCTGCTGGTCTGTTTTCATTTTGGCGATTCAAGACATGATTCAGGTATCATGGGATTTTAAGAAATAACCGTGTGGAAAATATTTATTGTTGTTATATTTACTATCAAGAAGAATAAATAGTGTAGTAGAATAAATCTGTTGTTCCAAATAGGAATACAATTGTTGCTTAAAGTACAAATTATTTACAGTTTTAGCATAAGATGTCTTCCTCTCCCCTCCTCTTTACCCCCCAATCCAGAAAAAGAACAAACTAATTTAATTTAATGGACATTGGGTTTTACAGTTGAACCAAGACCAAACAGATGTTAATTTTGGAAATAAACACTGGAAATTAAATTAATGTGGTATGGTTGGTCGGGGTTTATGTATTGGGTTGTTTTTTGGTTTTTTTTTGTTGGTTTGTTTGGTCTTTTTTTGGGGGGGTGGGGGGAGGGGAGGAGGAAGGGGGCAGGAATGCCTTGATGGAAAAATTAATCTCAGAAGTTATGGTACTAATTGAGTGTTATTCACAACCTGTCAGAAATCTTGTTTGCAGTCTGTCTGAATTATTTGAGTAGTTTAACACACCTCTAACAAAGACAAATTTAAATAGACTATCTTGAACATCTGCTACACGAAGTAGAAGAAATTTAAACTATTTTTGTCTAATTGTGTTACTGAATAGTAGTTTAAGGTAAAGTCTTCATTGATGAACAACTTGAAACTAAATAAGCCTTTCCTATTACAATCTTTCTCCTCTAATTCTATCTAATTAATAGAAATGTGAGTTACTGTAAAGTTCTAATAAAATATATGAATGTAAATGAGGCAGCTCCATGAGGACCAAAGAGAGAAAAAATGACAGTGCAAGCTCTCATATATAAATGTTTATATGCCCGTATATCTAAACCGGATTTATTTTTTAACTTCTCAAATAGAGATTTATATATCATGCACGCAATGTAGAAGTGGATTTAGGAAAATCTGTGAAGTTGCTTGCTGTTGGGGGAAATTTCCCACACTGATTTATTCTTTTTGTTTTGGTTTTGGTTTGTTTTAGTTTGTTTTACTGCCACATACACTCTGAGCAGAGATCTGTGTATTTAGAGACTGTTTTCCTGCAGCTACCCCACTGGGACAGAAAGGCCCTCTGTACCCTTCCTCTTTTCTATTAACATTGTAGCTCTTCTTTTTGGAATAATTATAACCTTTTTAACCTTACTCGTATCTGAAGGAAGGTCAGAACCATGTGAAAATCTTAAAGTAGCTGTAACTAGGGTGATTGTGGGGTGTTCTCTTTACTAAATAACTTTTTATTCCAGTTACTTTTTAGGTAGTAAATAGGTGAGTGTTATTTTTGCAGCTCTCCACCTTGGATTATTACCAGTTTATGTAGGTAAAGCAGTTTGCTGTAAGTAATTGAAGCCTGAAAGGTATTTTAAACAGTCTCAACATTTTTCTCTGCAATATCCTTGCTGAAATGCCAGTTTAGATAATTGTGCATGGTTGGTTAATTTTTTTTAATTGTTTTTGTTTCAATGTATCTGTAATATAGCCTGTTCCCAGTTTTTAAATGGTTATACAGTTGAGATTCTGATTGGTAAAAATGATGCTGTTCTAGATGCAGCTGTATTGTAGATGATAGTGGCTAAAATTCTGTGCATCTTCTTTGATTGAATCTACTAGTTCCTATCACTAATACGTCCGATAGAAGATGCAATAATAGATTCAGAGGGAGGAAGGTGTTATCCTATGTTGGTATTAACAGGGTATTAACATTGAACATTCATGGGAGTATGAACATGTTTGACCTTGGTGCTATTGATTTTCAGATTTTTGGAAAGAAGTTGAACAAATTCAACACCTGAACAAAATCCCTGATTATTATTATCCATTTAGTGGCTTGTAAGGCATGTTGATCGTGCTTATCACTTTGGACTTTGGATTTTCACATGTCCTGGATTTTATGGTAGAAAAGCACTTTCACTATTCCTGACAACAAGAAGTTGCTTGTTATATAGGAAAACACTTGGGCAATGGGGTATTTTGACTCCTCTGGACAAAATTGGCATTACATATTCTTGTATGTCTGTTCTGTTTCCTATGTAATAAATGCTGCCTTATTGGTCATGTTCTAAAGGATTTCTCCATTCATACCGGTTTCTCTTATTCATGTCAGTTTGTTACCCATGAGGGCAGTACTTTTTAAGAAGCAAGGTTAACATTCTCTGTTGCAGGGATTGGAGAAGCTAGATGTTAAGAATTCATAGTTCTTTTTCTGCTTACAACCCTTTTGGCCTGGCAGTACTGCATGACCAGCAGATATTGAAAGTATGCTTTTGGGAAAGATTTTGAGGAAACATTTCTCAAATATGTGTTTTTTATTTAATAAAACTCCTGCTTTTTATTTTTACTTAAAGCTTTAATAGTCACACTAATACCTTTGGCATACTGGAATCTGTTGATTAAACTTAGATTCATTGGTGTTTATGTCACTTTCACATTGAAGGTGTTGTTATTGTAAGGATAACTTGCTTGCAATACCAGGGCTTTTGATATCTCATTAAAAAAAGGTCTTTTTCCAAAATACCTACGTGCCAGTCCAAGAAATCTTCCAAGTCTTTGTGCTTTCTTTTATTTCAAAGGCAATCCATGTACCTGTTCCTCTCACCTCAGCTAGGTCAATCAGCTTAGGCCTCTGCGGGACTAACGTCTTTTATACTACCCCTACTGTAATCATAAAAAACATTAATAAGGTCAACAGCTGTGACTTGAAACTAAGTCCTGAAGGAGTTTTAGGACTGGACTGAGAAGTCAAAACTTTTGGGGCGTGAATATCAAAGAGGCAATTGAAACTGAAAATTCAGATATTGAAAAATAAGGTTTTGGAAGAGATGAGGCTAGTGATGATTTAAGGAATGAATAAAAGGTGGAGGACAAGGGAAGAAGTTTTTGAGTGCTGTCTTGGTTGCTTTCTATTTTCTTGGAAGAACTCTTGGCCCTTCATAAGTATCTCTACAATCTGTTGACAAAATGAGAGTTTTTTCCCACCAAAACATCAGAGGAAGATTGTGGTTGTGCCTGGGATTTATTCAACCTCCAACTTAATGAGATCAGTTTGGTCTTTCCTAAGTTGCAGGCAAAGCAGTGTTGCTTAGCTTCAGCAGCAGAGACCTTGACTTGTGCTGGGTAGGTTTTGGGTCTTAGGGTAGATCTCCATTAGCATATAATATAGCCCTGTAGGACCAAATCTGTTGAGAGATGCTTAGATTTTGGTGTCCGTACTGTCTATGCAAGTTTCCAGAGCTTTGCTTTCGACTGACTTGACTGTTCCTATGGACTGAGAGCCTCTTGGCAGTGGGAATGTATGAGGTGTGATCACAGTGTAAACCAAAGCTTGTAAGCAAAGTTATAATCAACCAAAGTTGATAATCTGAGATTTGCTTCAGATGTATGCTCTTTAGCTGTAACGTAGATGTACCTCCAGTCTCATGTTTTCCAGTCCTCTCCAGACATTACCATCTCTACCAATGTCCCAGCTAGTCTGTGTTATTATTGATTACTTCCCTTGCAAATCAGGGCAGCGTTAGCTTACTTTTTATAAATCTAAGTACATTTCTTTGTAATCATATCATTGAAATTGACATCTTGTTTACTGTAAAATCTGAATTTGCTTTCTGACTGTTTTCTTACAGAGTGGTTTCTTAAAACTGATAGGAAGGTAGTATGTCAGATGCCAGCACACTGATAATAAAACACATTCTGTTTTTTAAGACAGATTCAGAAGTTCACTTTCAAAATGTTGGCTGTTTTGCCTTTGGGGGTAGTCTTCCCAAAAATATTTAATTATAATATGATAGCATATTAAATGTAAAAATTAGGAAGTTTCCAGTTTCATTAGTTCTTGTTACTATTTTTACACTGAAATTCCAAGCTGTATAATCCTCAGTGATTCACATTTGAACAGTTGAAGTGTAAAAATTTTACTGGGTATAGCTTTCCTTTATCAACATTGTCATGCTAAGAAAGTTACTGAAACCAGAATAGTCTTCACAGGTGGGTGCTAACTAGGCCTAGATAATGAGAACCACACCAACATAGAGAGATCTGATTACTAGTTTATGCAAGTGGTCTGTGCTCTTGGTTGCGATAAACTTGCAGACAACTATGTTTATAATGAAGAAAGATGTGTAAGATGGTAAATTATGTGAAGAATTGGGTCTACAGTATCTTAAATTGGACACTCAGTATTGTGGATTTTAACCTGAGTTTATCCTAGTCATGGTTTCCCTTGGATAAAATGGAAATAGTGTTGCTACTTCACTTCAGAGGCTTCCTGAATGTGAGTTTGTTTATCCTTGTGAAACTTCTGAATGCCTTACATTTCAATGTTCATGCTTTATAAAATGTAATTGTTTTTATAGGAAGTAGAATGAGTCTGATAGTAGTTGAAGTTCAGCCTGATGGAGAAGCAGTGGATTTTTTGGGTTTTGTTTGTCCTCCTGATATGTTGCAGAGGAAGAAGTGAAATACAAAGGGAGGAGTTGTTAATAAGCTGCAAAAATCCACTTGTCCTTTATCAGTTCTTAAGGTTAGTATTGTTGCTAGATGTCCTCCAGAGAGACTGGAGGAAAGACCTGAACAGCAGTCACTAGGAAAGCAATCAGTAGGAACATGACATCTGTACCTGTACTCTTTTGACGCGATGAAACCATGCAGATTAGTGGTATAACTTTTACACTTGTGAAAATATGTGCAAAATAGTATGCTTTCATGCAGCATTGATTGCTTTACTTTAAAACTAGTGTTTACTCACTTTGTGCTGAACTGTGCTGACTTTTATAATATCATGCCAGTTTATGTCTGCTGAATAATACATTTGAAACTTTTCTAAAGAAGTTTATTCTTATCTTGAAAAACAGCAGCAACTATTGTATTTTAATTAGGAGCTTGTGAGTTTGCACTGGATAGATGCAGTTCCATGTTTACTTGAAACTTGTGTTAAATGAAAGCCGTTGCTGAAATAGGGGAAGCGTCTTGTCCTCTTCTTGCTCGGTTGTGTTGGCACTTGTGCTTATAATGCTGACATGGTGAATCATACTAGGAAATTAATCTAATTAATCTATTTTTATTTTTCTAGCTAACTTTCAGATGGATCATTTCCCTGACCTGACTCGCTTTTAGTTGCACGAACAGTAGTGCAAAGCAATGGGAAAGTGCAAGCGGCAGCACAGGGGGGCAGGATAGCTCCCTCCTAGTGGCAGCCCCCACCTTTGCAAGAGTAAATCGGTTATAGAACTGCACCTAAAACTTAGGTTATCACTATGACCAGACTACAGCTCAACTATTTTGTATTTCAAAATGTTTTTCTTTGAAGTTCATGTTTAGAAAAGGGCCATTGATTAACTCTCTGTGCTAATCATAAACATGATTGAATTCAAAGTTGCCATCAATTAGTTAGTTAGCTAGTTCCTATTCCTGTGAGGTTATAGTTTTTAAACAAACAGTAATTTTTACCACAATACTGACTTGGCTAATGTCTGAAACATAAAGTGTCTCCTTAACCCAAATGATACAGTAGCTTTGTAATCCTCTTGGATTTAGAGTTTGAAAGCTGTTTAAAGCTGTGTATTTTAACCAAAAATACACCTAAAGCTTACGATAAACCAATATCCTTCTGAGGCTAGTTACTTCTTGGCTGCTGGGTATTACTTAAGAATAAAATTATACTTATGGTTCTCAGAGTTCAGAATATACATACTGTGTTGGTGTACAATCAGTGAAACTTCAGATGATGTTCATTTTTAAGCCTTTGAGTTTTCCGTAGAGTTTCTGCAGTAGATTTTCCATAGTGTTTATGCTACATTTGGTAGAATTTCTGTACAAGTAGATTTTGGCTGAAATTCAAGCCAAAGCAAGCCTGCTTCTGGGTTGGTTTGGTTATACCAAAATGTGGAGATGGATCAAGCTCTTTATGATTTCAACGTGCACAATGAATATTTGAAATGAATTTTTGTTGTAAACCTTTATATTTGGGATCCCTTTGGATGGTTTTCAATCACAGCCAAGCTTTTACCCATTTAATTTGCACCATGTGCATAGGATTTTATGTGGAACTACAGTTGGCACAAATATGCTTATGCACAGCTCATGAACTTTTTCCTCATTTGATCCAACCATCCTTGCTCAAAAGGAGAATGGGAATTGCTGTGATGTGCAGCAGTATGGGAAACAGTGTTGCTATTAGACCAAATACATAAATTTTGTGGTCAGTGAAGTGTCATATTTTCCAGGCACATACAAACACCTTGTAGTTTCATATTTGCCTCAACCGTACTGCTCTCTTTTCTAATAAAAATAAAGAAACAAGAAAAACAACCCCAAAACAAACCCAAACAAACAGCTTTTTTAAAGGATCCTTTCTAACATGTGGTGTTCCCCTGCAAAAGAAGATAGCTTAGCTGTTATTTAGTCTACAAAGAGAGAGTTTATAGTTGATTGTATTTGTAGTGAGGGTTTAAATAATCTGCTGTGTAAATAATAAGGCAAATAATTATTATCACGTCTCGTAATGAAAGCTTGACCCACTCAAACATGATCACATTCTAAAAAATTCTAATGTTAATAGGTATTTTGACTCTCTTTGTGGAACATACTTCAATTATTGAATTATTCTTACGTAAGAACATAAAATCTGAATTTGTGTTGGTTTTGTAATGAATTTTCCTGTAATAGAGATGATGAGTTGCTGCTCCAGAGCTGGATAAAATTAGGGGGAGAAAAAAGCTCTTTTTATTGACAGGCAACATGAGTGCAAAAGCATCACTGGTTGTCTATAGCATGTCTGACCTTTTCTTACAAAAGGAAAATATCTCTTTAATAAAGTGAGTTTTGCTGCATAGAAAGTCTCAGGTCTTCATATTCAGTAAAATCTTTGTCACTGGTAAATTGCCTCACAATAGGCATTTGTATTTTTGTAGTGAATACAGTCCTGCATTAGAGCTTTAGCATATTTATAGCCTTTCCTTTCTTGCAATCCACTTTCTTCCCCAAAAGCCATCTGTGGTTGGTCGACTGTTGATGTCAATATATTTGTAGTTGTAGTGTAGATGAAATATACTGATTAGATGCACAGTTTATAAAAAGGGTGGCTTACCACAGTCTCTTTTGCTCATCACTATTATTAAAAAATGATCCAAATATCTTGTCTTCTTTGGATTTCCTTGAAAATCTGATTGTATTCCTTTGCTTACAGTGTGCATATTTTATTTTTTAATACACAAAGCAAGAAATCAATCAATTCATTAACATTTCAGTCTTTCATCGGAATAGATAAATATTAACAATTATTATCTATCAAGAAATTTGATGCATCATGATTTAACCAATGTTGAAGAACATGTTATTAAATGCTATTTGGAACATGCTGTATAGGAAAAGAATGGCATTTAAAAATACACCATCTTAAATACAAATGCTTTAAGTGTACGTAAAGCCTTACAGAGGCTTAAAATCGGAAATATAGGGCTCAACAAGGCATATAAAGATGGTGGTTTCCTTAAATCCTCATTGTGAGAAGAGGTGGATCTTTTATTTTTCAAAATTAACTGCATTGCCTGTGCCTTTTTAACTATGGAATGGTGTGAGGTGCTGTGGAGACTGGGAATACGGACCACGTTCTGAGAACAGTGAAGATCAGAACTTTCTCAGGCCTTGTTTTAAGGATAGTTCCCAAGGAAATAGCCTTTTATGCTCATGCTGTGCTGAAGAGCACTTTCATTTCTGAAGGAGAAACATGCAGTGATGGTTTCAGCTTCTAATGTAGTTAGAGATTCTGTTCCTGGTTTGAAATGATAAAAATGGAAGAATTAGAATGCTTTGCAAATATTTTCCTTTTGGTTTGTACTGTAACTGCTAGTGGTTATTCCCAGCATAAACTCTGTCAATAGTTTTGCTACACCTTTCCCTTGGCCACAGTTGTTCTTTGGTTTTGCTTGAAAGAGTCACTGATAAATGCTATTTTTGTGTGTTTCTAAGCAGCTGGTGGCCTGTGAAGAGTAGGCAGTGACTGATAAAATGGGAAGGATACAGAGAATGGAGACATTTAAGAGATGAGTTGGATGGGCTGGGAACGTAAGCTTGGAATACAAGTGAAATAACTATTGCTAGATACAGTAGCATCAACGAAGAAAAAACTAGAGAAGGTTTAATGTGAGGATAGGGTTTCAGAAAAAAGTAATACTTAAACTTACATTGGAGAGACTGGTAAGTTTTACTTAGGAAATCATGAAAAGTTTCTGTAACAAAGAAAAACTCCATGATAAATGCAGTAACTTTTGAGATGCTGCAATGTGTCCTTGTCCTTCAGTGATTAGAAGATGAAGTTAAATGAAAAGCATTATATTTTTTCTTGCTTGTTTATTTTGTTTGCAATGCTCTTATGTAATTATAAGGAAAAAAATCTACACAAATGCAAATACAATTAATTTCTGGAAGCTCCCAGCTACACTGACAAGTAAAGGAATACAAGAAGGGAATAAATTTATGTGCCTCGGTAGTAAGGTGCCTGTCATTTGGGGATTTCATTAAGGAAAACTATTGGCAAGGCAACAGTTTCATTTACCAATTAAATAAGATATGGTCATAAAAATCCATGTTTTAAAGACCAGGGTGTGAAACTTCAACTCATATCTATTTCTTTCCATCTCAACATATGGATGTGAAAGCTGGAAATCCAACAAAGGTACAGACATCTAAATGCCTTTGAAAGCAAATGCCTTAGAAAAATACTATGTATTAAATGGAATGAATTTATAACAGATGCCAAGATTCATTAGACAGCTCAAAAACCCCTTGGCTCTAAAGTTATCCAGAGAAGAAGATGGAATTATCATCTGGAACATATGTTAAGAATGAAGCCAGAGCATCTGTCATGGAAAGCATGCCACTGGGCAGCTGGAGGAACATGCAAAAAGCACCAACTGAAGGAACCTCTGCATTGCACAGTGCCTAAGGTAAAAAAAAAAAAAAAAAAAAAGAGAGAGAGAGACGAAGAAAAAGATGTGACATTGCACTGAATATGCAAAGAGTGGCTCAGAGTAGGCAAAAAAAGTGCAGAGGGCTTTTTGATTTTTTTCAGTAGGTGTACATTGAAGGTTTGGAGTTATTTTCTATTAAGATTGCAGGTAGTAAGGGAAGATTAAATATTGAAGGTCAGAATTAAAAAGTACAGATTAAGTACAGTACTTGTCATGTATTTTAATTTATTTTAGAATTTGTATGTAAGTTCTTTAGCCGCGAAAAGAGAAAGAGGATTGTGTAATTAAATACATCTTCAGATGCATTCCCACTGATTGGCTTAATCTATAATAGAGCATTTGGGATTACTTGGATAAAAATCCAGAGTTTTATTCAAGGACCTACAGGTAATGACAGTACTGTGGATTTCCTTTTCTATGATAATCCTTGGTCTTATCTTTTTCTACTTTTTGTCACTTCGCAGGAGTTCTGGAGTTTCTGAACTAGCAGCTATCTGCACTATACTGTCTTTTAACTTGCCCTAGTGTTAGCCTAATGTTACAGAGGCTTGTGTTAGAAGCACCTTAGCAGAATTTATATTTCATAAAATACTTCTAGTTGAAATGTAAGCTTTCAAATCTGTTATCTCAATCTGTCTCCTGTGTTATGCAAAACATTTTATTAAAATATAACAATCTGAATGAAGTTTTTTGAAAGGAAGTATTCATGGATGTCTTAGACTTGGTAAATAGCATTGTTCTGTGTTCTTTTTTCCCCTTATAATTTTCCAGGCCAAAAAATAAAAGAAGTCTTTACTCTGTAACAAGGAGGAACTCCCAAGAAAGTGTGTGTGTGTGTGTGTGATATGGCCTTTTTTAAAAAAAAATATTGGATTGGTTGGGTTTTTTCCCCTTGTTGAATCTTCTCATTGATGTTCAACCTAACATGTGGGAGTGAGTGCTTCTTGTGAGAAGTTTGAACAATCCATTCACCTTCTAGATGCATTTTATGAATCTAAGTAGTGAACCAAGACTGTTAGTTGCACTTAGCAGGGTAGCAAGTTGAGGCAAAGTGAATAGCTCCTCAAACATTTCAAAGGTGCATTGATAGTTGCAGCTTCTCTGCATCTTCCACTCACAGTATCATGAGGGTAACAGTGGTTATTTCTCAATGCCTCGTAAAGGTGAGAAAAGCTTGCAAATGCAATTCAGCTGCACTTAAAGGCTAAACATTCAAGAAACATAATTTGTTTTTACTTTTCTTTTAAAATATTTACAGATATTTTTATCCCCTTTACACATTTGGTGTTGATGGAACTCAGTTTAGATGCCTCTCTCCCATGCATTGGAGGTAAGGCATCTAGTTATTGTCTGTCCTTCAGAGCCTACATGATCACAATTTTCTGCTTCAACAGATTCTGCTTCTGATTTATTGTGTATATAGATCCAGGTAGAACTGTAGGTAAAACTTTGTTTAACAGATTTTTATCAGAGGTTGTCCATTCTGTCAAATTCAGAGCAGCTGTTGGTTATGTTACAGGGAAAAATAAAACCAGCGCATTCCTGAATATATTCTGTCCTTTTATTTCTATGACCATTTGCTCTTTTGTATGCTTGGCAATGGAAATTTCTGTGTATTTAGTTTGTAATAAAGTACTTTCAGTAGTACTGAAGGCAGGCTTAGAAGTTATGTCTCTGGAACTAAAAGAAGTGAAAAGACATGGTGTGGTATACTGTTTCAAGTTATGTGTTGACTAGTGATTTGGAATACAGTTGTCCTGTGCTCACTTCTGAAGATTTCTGCTGAACAGTACGTAACAATAAAAGATATTCAAGAGCTGAAAATACAGGATTACTACATGCTTTGACCTGTGGTCAGTGATTTGGCAGGAATAGCCTTGTATTGTTTGTTCAAGGTTTGTTTGAAGAGGACAATTATAGGATGATAATTAAAAATATTGGCATACTATTTTTCAGGAGCAGGGGATTAAAAACATGCCTTGGAGAAAGACAGTTTTTAAGTATTCAGTTTTATTGCATTAAACAAAGTAGAAACAAAAAGAAAACATTGCATAAATCTTCATTGGAAAAATATTGAATTCTGTTTATTGAGGAATTGGTTGTTTATGGAAATGGTGTATTTTTCCATGCATTTTCCTTGCAGTGTTTTGAAACAATATACTACAAAATCTTAATTTAACAGAATCTTGATCTCTAAGAGAGAGAGGCAACATAGGCTACATAAAGGGTCTCCAGCAGGATGAAGGGAGACCCTCAGTGGATATTTACCTAAGACTGGAGAAAGGATTCAGCCCCCTGCTTTTTGATGCAGAATCAAAATCAAACTAGACATACAGGGTAGTAGTAACGACTAAGAGGGGTTGGCAGGTTGATGCTCTTGAATGACTGATTCTCTGCTACAGAAATCTGGTTTGCACAGATGAGCCTGTGTGGATTCCCAGAGCATAGCGCTGCTGAGTTTATGCCAGACTTTTGACTAAATTAGTTCTGTAATAAAATCGGAATGTTTCGGTCTTTGGTTTTTTTTTGCTGTGTAGGGTCAGCATGCCTGTGTTATTTTGTCCTTGTCCCCAACTCAACTTTATTTCTTTTGTCATAGCTAGTTTGAGATGTTTTGGGAATTGCCCGTGAAGGAAGACTGACGTTTCCTTCCACTTTCCCTTTGGGTGTACTGCTAAATGTAGTCACTCCCTCCTCCCAGAAACTCTTACCTGTAGTTAAAGTTAACAGGTATAACTGTGTTGGGCAGCAACAAACAAATAGGAGGGAGCTGACTTCTTCCTGTGCTAGGGAACTATAGAACTGAGTTGAAATATGCGAGGAGATGTATGGATAAAGTCACCTTTTTATTTTAGTTCAGACTAGGATTCTAATTAAAGTTCAGAGCTCGCTTGCTGCTTCCTGCAGTTATTTCTGTTGCCAAGCTGGAGATGTGACTCAGACTCTTTCTTTGTGAATTGATTCCACTTGGTCTAGTTGAAGATCCAGGTGGAATGAGAGGTGCTCCATATTTTCCCTATTAAAACTGACTGGAATAGGAGTATAATACATATCCAATTAAAAACAAAATAGAAATTCCCCCCCAAAGTCACTTTTCTTAAAACCTGGGTAATCTTTAATTTTATAATGTTTGAAGATGATCCATGACTGTTGTCAAGGTTGTGCTTATGATGATGAAAGCGTGCTTCCTGTGTATGGAAAACCCCCATTCATTGAACAAATGGACAGTTGCACTTCAGTTGCAATGTGGACATGTGAGTCTTAATAAGAAAATGGAAAAGTATATCACCTCCTCATTAACCTCACTAAGCTAGGTGAACTAGTACAGTTGTCCTTATGTTGCAAATTATCTACCAAAATAACTAGTTAAGTTCAAAAATATTGGCCTGTGTTTCCAACAAGGCTGCCAACTTAGATTATGTATTGATACCTTTTTATTTGACTTAAAAATGTAGTGTTGGAAGAGATTTTGAGTGTTGGTTGTCTGTCCCCCATTTTGATGCTGAGTCAAAACTAAAAAAGATCCTTGCACGATGTTTGTCAGGGGTGTTCTTGAAAGCTCCAGCGACCTTCTGACTCGAAGTTGTTCTGCAACTTAACAAACTTTATTTGGACCAACTTTCTAACAACATGTAATCTAGATTTCCCTGCTGATCAGTTTTTGTACTGCCATCTGTAGATGTGAAGCACAATTAATCACTGTCCTCCTTATGAGACTTGCATATTTTATGATTATTATATTCTGCCTCCCTCATATTCCCTACCATATTCTCTGTTCTAGGCTAAGCCTAGACAGTTATTTTAATTGTACTTCAAACTTTATATTTTCTTACAAACAAACAAAAAACTTTATAGTCTTGTTTTTCTCTCAGGACTTTTCTCAATTTAGATTTTTTTTTTCTTAATTTGGTAGCACACAAAAATTTAAATGGTGATATTTCAGAGCTTTTATCTTTGCCTGATGGAGAGGAATAAATTAATGTTTTCATTTTTTCCCTTGATTTACATACGAAATCTTTCTTAATATGGAGCATAATGATACTTGTTTCTTATGATATTTGTTTCTTCCGCAACATCATTGCATTGTTTGTTGTTCTCTGATTTTTTCAAAGACAATCAAATTTCTAAATCTGGACCTCTTTTCTAAAGAACTCTTGCTGTCTGGGTGCCTCCATATGTGACTGATTTGTAACTTTTTCGATTACTTGTCTGTTCTTAAGCTTATTTTCTAAAAATTTCCTTACTCCAAAGTTGTTTTTTCTTTCTCATTTTTTGGGATGTACTTAACTGTTCTGTAATGGTTTTATTTTTGCTTGATGCTAAAGATAAATAGCTTCCTTCATTTATACCCAATTAAGTGATCTCTTCAGTGTGTCTGTGATGTTCAACTCACTGACTGGTAAAACCAGAATTCAAAGAAATAAAAAGTGGAGAATTATTCTTCTTTCCATCATTTAAAATGCTTGGGGGGGAGGGGGGGAGACACACGGGACTGAGGCAGGATTAGTTAGATTGGCTTTAATGAGTAGTGACATCAGAGTGATCCAGAATATTTTGTTTATTCTGGGAAGCTGGATGAATAACACTTAAATACTTCTTCTAATCTGTTGATTTCCATCAACTGTGGTAGTGTTATAATCTTGTCTTTTATTAACACATCCTATTTTATTTAATTTTGCCACTGTTTTTTTTCTGCTAAGGATTTCTTGTCTGCTTGTTTGTATTAGAGAGTTGAAAATAGTGTTTAGCTGTTTCAGTTTTTCAATCTTTTGTCTCTGTTTGGGATGTTTTGGAAATCTTCAGTCTTTTCCAAAGAAAGCAATGACCTTTTTAAAACAACATATTTTTGTGACCTTTTACTCTCAGAAAAAAAAAAAATCAGTTTCTGTTTGCTTATATAAAGCATACTGATTTCACCTGAGGAGAATATATATTGTGGTATTGTGAGTTGTCAGGGGTGGCAGAGATACCCTGAGCAATGTTGTACAAAATCTTTATCCAGTGATCACCACAGAGCTCCTGTTTTGCTGAAAGCTTATATGGTCTTTACTTGTGACCCCTGCTATCAGGTGTTTTTAGTGGATTCATACATAATGCGAGGCTCACAAAATCTCTTTGAAAGTGGGGCTGTGCTTAGGTGGGATATTATTTCAGTGTGTAAACTTCTGTTTGAGAGGTTTCCTTTCAAGTTTGTGCTAGTGCTCATTTTAAAGAAAAATGTCGGTTTACATTCGATGTTTTTTGGGGTTGAGTGTGTGTTTGTTCGTTTGGGTGGGTTCCCCACGTGTTTGTAAAAGAGGGCTCTGTGCTGTGACACTGCAATAGGCCTGGGAGCGGACTTGATGATCTAGGAGAGCCTTTCTGGTACTGTGGTCTCCTTGGCTGTTTTGTTTGTACCAGTAGTGTGTAAATGTGGTCATATAGGAAATTAGTTTCTGAAGTGTCTCCCTTTTTTTTGTCTTGCCTCTAACAAAATAGAGTAGGGACCACCCCATATGTCTGTGTTCCTAATTGTTAGTGTGATACAAGTTTCCTGTAGGTATCCTGAACATTTAATAGATCCACTTCCCTTTTTTTGGGAAGCTTCCAGGCAGTCTTCTCACTGACATCTCTGTCAGACACCTCTTATGCTCAAGCAAGGTAATCCCTAGGAGAGCAGTCACATGTGACTTTTTGCTGGAGAACAGGAGTTCACCTTGCTCCATTTAACAGTCAGCGACAGAGCAACTGTAGTACCTGAGGCCACTGCAGAGGAGATAATCTCTTACAACCCAGAACAAATCCCTCAGTGAAGGAGAATTCCTCCAAGTTCTGCCCTAGTAAAAGGGTTTCATGTAGTGGGAAGGCATTTCTCCAACAAGACGGCTACATTAGCAGGAATTTGCACAGCAGATGAAACCTTAACATGGAGATTTTTATTTATTTATTAAGGAAACAGCTTTTCCCATAAAACATTAAGTTCACAGCTTCAGCTTTTGGGAATTTACAGAAATACTTGGGATTGCCATCCCCAGTGGGGAGGGCCTGTCCCATTAACAGTCCTTTTCCTTTTCTGGCCTCTCAGCTGATGACAAGAGAAATTCCCAAACCTGCAGATAGACCAGTCAGGTTTAACTCGCTCATCACAGCTGCCCTAGTATATGGGTACCCAGAAATATGTAGCCAACAGTAAACACTTTTTCTGATAAAAGTTTGTTTTGATTTCCCTTCTTGCTTCCCCCACTCCCAGCCTCCAGCTTTTCCTGATCTCCATCATCTAGGATTTCTGACAGGATGTGAATTTACTTTTGAGGGCTTGGATTATTTTGGATGTAGGAAGTGCCATGTAGTGCTAGCTGGAGATAGGAAGTGCCATGTAGTACTAGCTGGAGATAGGAAGTTTGGTATGTGGTTCTTGGGAACTTACTGTACATTTCCATGTAGAATTCTACTTAAATTCAGTGCACTGTGTCCTCTTCTGATACAGTTTTTGTTGTAGCATGGCATTTCACACTCCGTTTGTAGTTTTAGACTCACATTCCCTACTTACTAAGCAAATTGGGTGTTTTAATGTGGTGCTACAAGTGCTCATTAAAGCTATTTTTCCAACAGCTGATCATTATTTCTCCTCTTTTTGATTTTTTTTTTTTACATTTCCTTTTATAAAAATTTGAGAAAGCTAGCCAGCAGAGATTTTTATTTCATTTGTTCTGTGTAAAATAGTCAATTCCTTTTCGATTCTTTGTTCTTACAGCTCTTAAATGCTCAGAAATCTGTTTTCAGTTGTTGCCTAAAAAAGCTTTTGTGTTTTATTCCTACCTGTGGATGTAGTTAGATGTTTTGGTTTTGGTGCCAGATACAATAAGGACTCCATAATCAACTAAAATATGCTTTTCCAAATGGGTCAAATGTTTTGGGAGTGTGAATCAGCTTTCTGAAACCTACTTCTGAAATTTGAAGTCCCTCCTCCAAGAAGCATGAAACAAGGGAATAGAAGAAATGAGACTGCAAACTTCAGTCATATTGTATTTTTAAATTTTCATAAACGGATTTCAAGATCAAATAGTTTTACTGGATATGAGTGTCCAGTGACCCATTTGGTAGTGTTTTCAGCAATCTAGATGATGATACAGATACTTCTTTTTAATGTGTGGTTTGACTGCCTATTGTGTAACTAATTTTTCTGGATGAAAGTGACCTAACCACTTAAATAATAACTTGGATATTCTTTTTTTTTTTTTTTTTTCAGTTTAACATTGTGGATTTTTTCCTGTGGTACTTAAGTGCTTTGATACATAAAACATCACTGAGTAGTGTAAGATGGTGATACTGGGGCAGTTTCGAGTCCTGGCCTAATTCACTTTAAGGTAGCAAATTTTCCCTTTTCTACTTTTAGAACTCATTTTGATAGGTACAATTTCTTCAGGAAGTGTACCTCTGGGAAGAGCACAAATTACAAATAGGAAAGTAAATTACATTTTCAAATATTCACTTGTTTTATTGTAACCTGAAGATCGCTTGTGGTTTGGTAGGAATGTCTGGACTATGAATATGGTCCTTGTACAGAGAAATATTTTTATAGTGATGCTGTAGTACCTTGACCTGTTCATTGCCATTAGGTTTGGAAGCCTTATTTGAAACCTGACAGAAGTGTGGTGATAGGTACAGATAAGAGGTAACGCTTACAATTCCAGCCATCCTGGATGGATAGGGTGGGGAGGAAGGACCTGAATAAAGACCTGTGAGTAAAATCATTTTAGTTCTCATCAGAAAATGCAAATTGTGACTTGCACTGCGTTAAGGGAGTGTAAGGGAAACTGAATAATAGCTATTAAATATTTACTATATCTGTAATAATAAAAATTTGCTAGTGAATACATTTAAGAAATCTGTTATCAAGCTTCAGACACTGAAATGAAACCAGACAGAAATTATGTATAAATATCTGAGCTACTGTAGAAATTGGTACTATTGTTATATATGAAACTGTGAGCATATCTTAATGTTTTTCATGTACAGTGAAACATTGTGTAGATAAAAATATGAAAGCCTGTAGTAGTTAAATCAAACTCTGTAACCTTACTACATCATGTAATTGAATGCTTATGTTCTGCAGGAGGTTTTGCCTGTATGGGTCTTTGATGCCCATGCTGAGCCCTCTTGAGATGAACTTGAATCACTGCCAGTGCATTGCTCTGGTCTCTACAGCTTTACTTCTCACAGTGGTAATTTCTTCTTAAACTTACAGATTCCAAGCTAATATGGCAGTGCATTTTAAACACACATACTTTAAGATTGGTTTTAGTGTGAAATATAATAACAAAAGACTGAATAAAGGCCTTGACCTCACAAATGAGTGTAGATTCTGCCTTCAGATTGGCACTGGCCTCCTTGGTTGGGGCTTTGTATGGATGCCTCCTACCTTGGTGCTGTGTAGATTCCTGCACCTCAGTGGAGTTTTGTCTGAACTCTGCCTAGGTGACCTGTGCTGGTCAGAAAACTTTAAAGTGAGGTAAGTGTGATGGATCAGGCCTATCTGTTATTTTTACCAAGCTTCTGCTGTTATTCTACCTGAATTAGTAAAATCTTTGTTCAGTAATGCGTTTTGTGTTCTTTCTCTCTCTTTCTCCTCTCTCTCTAGTCACCAGGATGTTGAAACATCAGTATCAGAATTTTACATCCCTAAGGGTAGGGCACTCAGTTTTTCTGAAGGTACTGCCCCCCTGCTGGATGTATTAACTTTTGTGGAGCCTGTGATGTTTATATCTTGGAATGTCTCTAAGTATTGCAGTGCCTAAATAAGGAGTTAGAGTCCGCCTTCAAGCAATATAGAACTGTGCTTATGTAGCTTACTCACAAAACTACAAAGTTTTGTGAATATTTATATGCATAATTTCTTTAATGTCAAAAATGGAAAAGTATTTTTAAGTCTGCTTTTCACATAGTTGCAAACTCATGAAATACAGACAAAACCATAAAATATTCTTAAAAATGTGAAGATGACGTTTTATTGCTTACTTATATCTCACAGTATATTGGTGGTCTGTTTTCCAGAAATACTGTTACTCTAATTCAACCCACCTCGAGAGCGGGTGATAAAAATCTTGATGTGAAACACACTTTCGCAGCAGAAGAGTGCAGGTGCAAAGTAGAAAAGCAAGCACTTTTTCAAGTGGCATTGATTGTTTTCTCTGCAATATGTAGGAACACCGGAATATTTTTAGATGAAAAAGATTAAAAAATTATCCATTGCGTTTGTGATAGCTTATATGTTTGGGTTAGTTATTTATCGTTTGCAATATCCATAATGCTATCTTAAGCATCCTAATTAGGTTTCAGCTTTTCAGAGGAAGGCTGGAAGGCTCTCGTGCAGTTGTGGTGCTGTGGCGGGTGCGTGCAGCACAGCTGCTTTCTGATGTCAGTCGCTATTTCAATGCAATGAAAGTGGGAGAGGAAGAGCATTATGAAGACAGTTTTTAAGAAAAAAGTGTCGTCAGTAAGCAAATTATTTTTGTCTGTGTTGTTTTGATTAGGATATGAAATAACAAGTAAAGTCTGATTGCTACAAAAGAAATTACATCTGGAGAGTTTAACTGGGCCAGTTTCAGAAACTTTTTGGTGAAATGTGTCATTTTGTCCCTGCGCTTGGAAGAACTCTGGGTTGTCTTTACCAAAACTCCTGTTAATACCCATATTCACCTTTGAGCAGAGCAGAATCCTGTCTTCTCAGTGCTCTGTATTTGTTAGGAGTTGCAGTGCTGTGTTCAGAGACACTGGAAGAATGGTGGCTTCCCTGTGGAAAAGGGGAATAGCTGCATGGATCAGTGCGTAAGGTGCTCAGTACATGTTGAGCAGGATAAATGTCGCTGGATTTGTTTCTTCCCCTTCTAGGCATTCTTTTGCTATGCTGATCATGGCGTGGTATCTTGTAGGTTTTTTTCTTGAAGTTTTCTTGGATTTTGTAGGTTAGGGTTGAAAGAGACATGGATAATTTATACTGATCTTTGTGCTCAAGAATCAAAAATCTCCCAGAGTGAAGTGAAAAATGTTTCTTGAAAATATTTCTTGTGATGGACTGGCATTTTCCTTTTAGATACATCCGCACTGGCACATGGGACTTCTAGGAGGGCAAGAAAGGTGAATTCATTGGCATTCGTAGTGAAGGAACTTGGGGTTTGGTGTTTTTTTTTTTTTAAATAAAATCAGAGAACGTCTGAAGACTTTGGAGGGGTTGCACATAATATATATATAAAAAAATATTTTTTCTGTTAAGATTCAGAATATTTTAAACATGTATTCATTAGAAATATAAAAAGGGTTAATTAAAATTCCTAATATCAAAAAGGTCTTCAGGCACTAAATGCTACACAATGCTTACTAATGGTTGTTTTAAGATCACTGATGGAGAAGTATAAGGATCATTGTTTGAGAATACAAAAAAAAAATAATTTGTGCTAACATTTAAATCACATGGCTTGTGTACCAGCTTTTAGTTTGCATGTCCATACACTTACAGCAATCTGAATCACAGTTGATTTTTGGGGGGGGTTTGTTTCACTTCTTTGTGACACTGATGTCAAAAAAAGGAAACTAGGTGATGAGGGTAAGCATTAAAGTTTGCTTTTAAAAAATATGTCCATATTCTTAGCACATAAAAAATGTTTAAAATGTTTGTTAAAAGGATAGGGTTTTTTAATGTAACACAGCTATTTGTGTGCTATGTTCAAAACATCAAAGCACTTTAAGGACATAAAACATGCCTGTGTAAGGATTTCTTTGAAGATAGGTATGATTTGTATCAGAGTGAGGTGTCATCTGCTTTTTTAGAACATTCCTAAGGAGACGTGATTCAACACCTGTGTGTTGAGGACAAGGAAGCAACCTTCTAGTCATTCTACCTGTATTGAAGTGTTTGGAGATGGGTTATTAGAAAAATATTTTGAAGTCAGTTTTCTATTTCCAGTAGAAACATGCTTAGGTATGTGATGTTCATCACAATCTCTTTTTATATTGGAAACACTTTTTTTTTCCTAAGCACAACACATAGGATGAACACTTTTAAAAATTAATAGTTTGCTTATGCTGAAGCACTGCCTGCAGATGGTCCAGTTAGTTTGGCTTTTGGTGCTGAGGACAGTTATGTCCAAATCATTATGATTTCTTAAGTGTCTTCATCCACTGGGTGGAGTGGGTTGGGATTGCAGTCGATGGGGCTTTGCTCCCTCAGACTTGTGCCCCACCATAAGCTTGTTCCTGCAGTTGTGCCTGTGTTTGACCTCTCCTGTGCAGAGTCTTCTGTTGTCCGATAATGTATCTTCCACTGAGGATTTTCCTCCTGCCCAGACAGTTGCACATATCTCCTTCCATTTGACCTGAGTGCCTGCTTTCACAGATTTTATGCGAATGTATCAGAGATGCCTGCTTTTTGTCACACTTGGATGGAATCAGGTGCTGGTTTTAAAAAGTCTAGGGGAAAGAAATAGAGTTATTTGAGCACCTAATTTCCTTGATCTCTGTTGTTGGCTGGGCTTTCTGGCAAAACTGTGTTTCCTGTAATTCACCTCATTCGCCTCTTTTGCTCATCCATTGCACTGCCTGATGAAACATGTAATTCTGCTGCAGAAGCTGTCTCAAAGAGAAATTGAAGCATATGTTGGCTGAACTATAGTTTCCCTGAGACACCACAGCAACATTTCTAAATGTAATATTTTCTAGATTTCTTCTAGAGAAAAATAAAACTTGCATTTTGATTTTGTTTCAATGCAGAAGACATGTAGAAAAGCTACTTGAAATTATAGAATAGGATTCAATGAGTTATGGGGTGGGCCATAGTAATGGTTTGCTGGTTTTAGAGAACTTTTCTGGACAGTGTTTTTTACTCATGAATTTTTCTTTTTATGTTGTAAATATTTTGAATATTTATTTCAAACTCAATTTTGTGGTTCCATATTGTCACTGTATGTTTGAGGCTATAGAGATTATATTTATGTATGATGATGTTTTACTGTAATTTGCCCATTATATTTTATATACCCAACTATACAGTAGCAGATTTAACTAGAAATACTGCATAGCGTCACCTTATTCTTTAAGAAGATAGACATTTTTAGAGAAAAATAGAGGAAGATAGAATTAAAGTTCAGCATCCATGTCAATAATTTATGTTTCCAGCAATTCCAGCATACAGAAAATCTCATGGAAAGTTAGAATGAAGTAAGCATAGAGGTATATAAAGGCAATTAAATTAATGCTTTTAAATAACTGTAGCTGCTGGATTAAAGTATTTGAAAATATGTAGACCCAGATGAGCTTTCAAATTATTTTTCATTTTGGGAGACACTTTTTTGTTCTTTCTTCTATTCTTTCTCATTTTTAATTCAGTTATGATATCATTGCACATGGAGTTAGGGTTTGTTAAATGTGATTACTTTTTTTTTTTCTTCTTTATTTAAAAAGACTGAGTTTATCTTAAGTTTGGCTTGACTTTTATAGCTCAGGTTTGTAACACTTCTAGACAATCACACAAATAATGTGGCTATCTTCAGACCTGTTCAAAAACGTATTCCATTTTAGTGTTTCCATATGTGCTCATGCATGTATGTGCACGGTTAAGTTTGCATTTTCATAATAAAGGGTAGTTTTGACAGTGGATGAAGTGATGGGAACCTTCCTCTGAGCTTGGAGGAGAAAATAATCAAGTATTGAATTACTTGTTTTATGTTTTATGGTGGCATGTTACATCATACTACCTTAAGAAAAAGTTGATCAAAACATTATTGTTTCATCCTTTTTATTGAAAGTCTTGATTGTTCATTGAACCTTTAATTGGTAATTCTGTGCAAAGTTAATAGCTTTATAAAATTGTTCCTCAAGAAACTCTAAATGAAAACCTTCAACAGTTATGTGTAAGGTCTTTATTTTCATATGTTTGACCATTTTATGATGAAGTACTAATTTTCTTCAAAGACCTGTCTTTACTGATGTGCCTAATACTTTTTAAGAATTGAGGAAGTATAGATGGTAAAATTTGTTTTTTATTAATTTTTGTTCATATCAAGACTGGAACTTCAGAGTGTTTTGTGGTAAAAACATTTAGAATTTGTCTTTATGCCTGTATTAAAATAAATGTATGTTTGTATTTCTTCCATAGGTAATGATTTTTTGGGTAATTTTTAGATATAAAAAGTTGTTGGAATAACTTTAGTGGATTCACAACAAAATAAATCAGATTTGTGAATGACATCTACCAAGACTGTTTGTTATGGTTTGTTGTGAGACAGGTCTGACCGCCACTACTGGGATCATAATTTAGTGTGCACTGGTAGATTAGGTTACATATCATTCCTATATGGTGCTGTGTCCTTGTGACTTTTCCCATTATATTGTGTTTAGTTCCAAAACATGGAATGAATCAATTCTCATCATGGCCATGTTAATCTTTAACATAATTCTCACTGTTTCTTTTGAACTGAGGTGGCAGCTGAAAGTTGAGCTCTTCTATATCGCTTCAGTATATTCAGATCAGCTGAGAGTCCTAATCTTCTCCCAGTCTTTTGTCTAAATGAATCACGCTGTGATTTTTATTGGCATTCATTCTCCTCAGGTTACTCCACGTCCAGTTAAGGTAACTGGTATTTTAACATTGCTGATGTATGCATTCATTAGCTGTATGAAATGATGACTGTCTTTATAGCATTTTTGTAGTTGAAAAAGTAATATTAATTTAAAATAAATGGTCTTTTTTATTATTAGCTACATATGCAAAAAAAGGAACATCTGCCTTCCAAATGTTATTCAATGGTTGTAATTAAAAGGTTAAATAAAAGCTGAGGCAAGCTTTGAATTTTGAAGCATTTGCAACAGCTAGTAGTCTGACTTACTGCAGACATTTTTGTCAAAGTTGAAAAAGTTAGAGCTAATTAATTTCTTGGGAGACATATGATGAAATTGTAGGTGTGATAACATATTTGAGTAACATATGGTCGTTATGGGGCACCTTTCTAATGACTGAGCACCAAGTTAAATATAGACTTTCCAGTTTTTCACTTCTTCTATTAGTGGTTCTTTGTTACTACGATTTAAACTCCTCTTATTTTCCATTGTGTATGAAATAGGATTCTTTATATGTTTGTAAGAAATTGAAAATTAATACTACCACAGTGCTGTATCTTGGTAAAATTTACTGAATTTACTGAAGCAGACAATCTCTCTTTGTGATAGCCTTCTGATTTTGGTAGCATTAACTGAGATTATGTATATTTTGACCTGTGTTTTTTAAAATGTGAATCTTGCTGCTAAATGTTTAGGTGTGTGTCCACTGAAGTAGGAGCAAAAACATTTTTGAAGAATTGGTGGAAAATGCATGTTGCTCCCCCCTCATATGTAATATATTGAAGCTTATTTTAATAAGCTATTGTAATTTATTATGTCATAAAAAGGAGCACAGAGGTATTTTTGGAGCAATTTCTCATTCAGTCTACAAAGCAAAGCCATAATAAATTGTATGATGTTTCACAAGAGGCAGTTTTGCTGTTCCTTAGGAGGTTAGTTGTAATTGGAGTAAATAAATGTTTTATTTATTTTGTATTTTGTTTTATTTTGTAACCAAAGTAATCAGAATCTTACGTAGTTTAAAATGTCATTTATCTATTATTATAATTTAGAGAAAATTTCCAAATTTATTATTTCAGTGTCAACAAATGGAATGAGCAATGCAATATATAAATTTATTGATAGTGACACAAATGAGGAAGGAAATAAAAATGTTTCAGGTGAAAATAAGGAACAAAATGGAAGGAGAAAAGTGTTTCCTGGGGGAGAGGTGTTGGAGAAAGCTGCTGTTCTTGGTGGGAGAAGGTAAAGGTTGCATATTGATAGGAGCTAAATATGTGTGGGAATTGTGTCGAGTGTAATAAGATTTTTTTTTTTTTTGCAAGTCATGCTTTTGTCTATATTTCAGTCTCAAATGAAATGAAAGATGTCAGGGTTTTATTGCTATAAAAATGACAGTTAATTAATTTTGGTCTAAAGAAACTCCATTGCTCATCAGTTTTGCATTGCTGGAGATGATGCTGAATTATCAGAGAATCTGAATTCGCAGTAGCTGCAGCTTCACTTTTGAAGCCTTGTCATATAGCCTGTAACTGTGGCTACAGAATGAAGAAGGGGGTTTAACTATTGCAAGAAGCGTGGAAATGATTATTACTTGAATATGGCCATCGTTTTCTTACAGGAGAGTGAACAATCTGTGCTGATACTTAGGGAAAGAGAGAGAAAATCTCATATTGCTTGGAAGGAGCAAATAGAAAATTATGTCTTGTTAGCAATGGTATTAGTCGAGAGGAGAACAGCCTGAGAAAGATAAGGCTGGGAGTGCCATTTTCATGCAGCCAAAACACCTAGCACTATGTGCAGTGTTGTTTGGACTTTGTTTCTTACATTGATTACCTTTCTTTTTTCTTTTATGTAATTTTTGTAAAAAGGGAGCTTTAATATGTCTCTTGCATTTTTGTATAAGATGCTCAGATGATAATTTCTGGCAGGCTCTTTGGTTAGAGAAGAGAAACAGATCCTGATTTCTACCAATGAAATTGTGTTTTGCTGTTAGCATTTATAACATGTTATAAGAATTACTCATGAAAATATTTTTAATGGATATAGTAAATTTCGGATAGAGTTAAGTTTCTTACAGCCTATCTCCTCTTAAAACTGTCTAGTTGATCAAACTATTTATTTACTGAAATATTTTTTCTGCGTATCACTGAAGCATTAAGAGCATGATCACAGACAGAAATAAGTGGAAGGACTTTAAAGTCTAGAAGTCTTAATTGGTTTAACACTTGATTCTGCTTTTTGTTAAATTAGAAATATTTTGGTAATCTTTAAATGATAATTTTGTCTATGTAAAGTTAACTTTGTGAATAAGTTACTCTTTTAGTAGCAGAAAGTTATTTAATACTTGCTTACAATATAGATGTTGGGATGTGGGCAAGGAGGAAGACTTCCTCTTCACCCACAGTTATATTCAATCCTGATAAGCCTAATATGCTGTATACAGGAGACATTTGTATATTTTTATTTTAGTGTGTTTTCCTAGGAGTGACGTTTGTTATGTTTTTATTTTAGCTTGTTTGTCTTCAAGTAGGTGTGTTTAATTCTGAAGCATAGACAACTGAAGTTGTCTATAGTATAATTACTATGCGTTAATTATGGTGCCAGATGTGATGAGGTCAGGACTCCAGGTATTCACATATTTAGTTATTTATTGTTAAAAATTGCTGAAGCCCTGAAGGGACTAGTGATCAGGGAGGATGGTGTATGTTAAAAATCTAATTAAAAAAAAAAAAGTCTTGTGGCACATGATGAACTCTCACATCTAAGCATTTTTGGATGCTTTCATAGCCATCTGTAGAGGGAGGATCATTGATTATGCATCAGCCAGATAAAAGAGATCATTCTGATACATTTCTTTCTTCACCAGATACCATTTTACTGCAAAATAGTATAGTACCTTGATCAAATGATAAACCCAATTTTTTTAAAGGGGTCATAATAAAAGCGTACTATATAAAGAACACAAAGGCTGAGCTTATCTTGGTGGTTTCTGATAGCTGTACAAATCATAGGAGGGAGGAGGGAGAAGAATTTTGATCAATTACATTTAAAATAAGTCACCACCAGACCCCTCCATCCCACCACTGATGAGCTTTTCCTGCAGCTTCTCTTCTGAGTTGAAACATTGTAAAACAATTTTGACAAAACGTTGGTTTCCACTTAAAACTCTGAATGTTCAGTTTAGTGTTATGTAGTCTTATTAAGTTATGAAACTAATGAAAAAAAAGAGGTACACAAAGTCAGTTGTTATCAGAAACATATTTGCCATCTACATTTGTTTAGGAAGATAAAGTTTAGTGTCTTAAGAATGTACATCAGACCGGCTAGGTTCTATAATGTCCAGAGCAAGCAGTAGTTTACAAAAAGAGACGTGAAAGAAAGATCCTCATAGTTTCATATGGGAGACAGACATAATTTAGAATGAATTCCTGTTCTGTTGCTGATCACTGTGTTAAAGGTGTTAAATCACAGCATAAACTTCATTTGCCTGATATAAGCCTCGTAATGATATTTTTTTCTTAAGAAATTCAAAATAACAGAAAGAAAGAAAGCATGATTTTTCGTATTCATTTGTTTGTTTTCTCTTTAAAACAGTCTTTCAGCTTTCTGTATTGAAATAATTCCAAACATTCAAATGTTAAAATATCACATTTGGCATATGACATTTCTCATTGAGGAACAGATCTCTGTTTATAAATTTTTGTCATTTTTCTTGGGGCTGGGGGTGGAATATGATAACTGTTTGCAAGTTTTCTACTTCATTTTCAAAAAAAATATAGGAATTTTTATATTATAGCTCTTTGCTACCTGTTGAAAAAATTATGCAATTGCAGAAAAAAAATAAAGGAATTTGTCCATTTTCTTTTTACGTTTACCTCAGCAGTTCAACATTGTGAAAGATACACTTGTGTTTTAGATGATGTATGAGCTGCAGCAATTTCTCTTGTTGTACACTTCTCTGTTATTTGATACTGTGAGTGAATATTGTTATTGCAGTTGCCACTAAATGTGTGGGGTTTTTTGTTGTGTTTTTGGGGGCTGCTTTTTTTCTGGGAAGATCTCTAGATAAGGAAATGCAAGAAAACATATTATGTGCCAACAGTGACTCTTTGAAATTAAAACATGAAGTAAAATGTAGGTAAATAATAATGTAGCATGGGAAATTCACTGTAAAATATATACACATAGAATTAAGTCTATATTTAATGCACATACAAGGTGGGCTTTTTAATAAGTAATTGTTTGTAAGGGTTCTTAAATTCAGTGTGTCTGATGGAGAATTTGAACAGAGAATATGAAACAGAGTTGGGGTCAACTCCTAAATAAAGAATAAGGGAAATACTGAGTAGCTTCTTGCTCAGTGACAGGGGCAGAGCTCCCATGCTAATGTATATGTACCTGAAATTAAGTCTGTATAGTCAGCTTTAGTTCTGTTTTTTTAAAAAACTTTGAATACTTCACTTAGCTTCACTTAGTAACTAACTACTCGGCCTTTTAAAGGAGTTTGCTTTGAATCTGATTTCCTATTTAAAAGCCAACTGAAAAGTAATTATATCACATGGAGTTACATAATTTCTCAGTTTGGGTTAGAACAGACATTGGCACTTGAAATCGTAATTGGTTGCTGTAACAAGCTCTTATCTATAATAAGAACTAGCTACTAGAGGGGAATAAACACTACTTCCAGAGGTTTTCACAGCTGTGTGTGGCCAGAAGAATGTAACAAATCTGGACCACTAAGCTCAGATCTTTTGAGGAAATGTACTTTCTGACCTTGCCACTCACTTTTCTTTCCCCTTCTATTTAATCCCACCTTCCCTTTCCTGTTATATTCGTACTCTCCTCTTTTGATTGTCCTGCCACTGTTCATTTGCACTTATACCTCCCAGAACTGGACCTCTTCTTTCTCTTTGTCTTCTCAGACCATCGTGAGTCCCAGCTCTTGATCCGTGCTCCCAGCTCATTTCTATGACTATTTTGAATTTCTCTCAACTGCTAAACTTTCTAGCCATCCACTTGCCCACTCTGCCCATGTTGTGCTTTTTATTTCCTGCTCCCCATTGCCCCATTCAGAATTCCACGATGCATTTGATCCAGCTTGAATTATTCCATGTGGACTGCTTCTTTAATCTCTATGCTAGCTGGACATCATCAAAGGTAATACTTGGAGTGCAAGAAAGAGCCTCTCTGCACTCATTCAGTTGCCTGGCGCTGTTGCAGAAAATTGATTGTCAGAGCAGTTTCAGGAAATGACCTGGTCGGTCCCTGCATCACAGGAGAGAAAATGGTCTGCAAGTCTTATCTTTTATATATATATATGTGTGTGTGTGTATACAAATAAATAAATATATAAAAATATAAATATTCATCACATTTCGGTGTCTCTTCCTACAGACGTCTCTGACACCAGGTGAATCCCCTGCCAAACTGCAAGTTCCAAGTCAAATTTCAAACCCTGGTTACTAGAGTTTTTTGACGGGAGATTTACTATAGTGTTTCTATACAATAGCATGACAATGTAGCTCCCCCTGAATTTGCTGAGAAATAACTGACTTAAATACAATCTGAAACAAGTTGACTTAACTTCAACTAAAGCAGTGGAAAGATTACCTCTAGGTAGCGTGAGGATTGGCTCAGGCTGCTGAGGTTACTCCTGTTCAAGGAGGTAGTGACAGCCACGCTTCTGTGTGCTCTTTCGTACTTCAAATACGGTGACACTGCCCTTCAGCATTCTCAGATTTTCTTCCAGAAATTGATGGTTGTTACAATGCAAAGGAGGAAGGTGGAGAGGTTGAACAGTCTTGACATATTTACTCTGGAAAGCTGAAGGTAATTTAAAGGGATTGATTTGCATTGTCGGGAAAAAAGTGTTTCAAAATGCAGATACGAGACTTACAATTTAAATATATTATATATTATATATTATAAACATATTTATATAAGCTAAATATGAATATTCCATTTCTTTGACAAAAATTTAATAGGTAAACCAGTACAGAGCTCCAAGAGCTTTTAAAATGTAAATGTGTTTAAGAGGATGCATAAAGTATATAGATATATGTAATTATATTTATTTTCCCCTTTGGAATGAAATTGACTGAATTTCAATAAATCAGAGTCTTAAAATTGTTTACCAGGTGTAGTTTTGGAAAATTATTTCTAATATTAATTGTGCAAAGAGATTGGGTAGTGTTTACTTCTTAGTTACCCAAGAAGTCCAGACTTCTTGTTCTGTCAAATAATGTGTGTAAAGTATGACAGTGTAGGTAATCAGCACACAAGGGAGGAGTATGTCCAGCATCTTGTTTAGCACTTCTGAAGTCTGCAGTCCAAATGACCAGAGAATGATGTTTACAGTAGAAGTCACTTGGGATTTTTCTTTACATAAGTGTAAGAAGAGATGTTTGATGTCTGGCAAGACTCTCAAGGTATGTGGTGGCAGCGTTGTTACTTCCTTTTCTCAACTGGTTCTATTAATGTGAGAAGGCTGTAAGATTGTGTAAAAAAAAAAAAAAAAAAAAAAAAAAAAAAGGTAAAAACGAGGCAAATCGGTTCAAAAGAAGATGATTTGAAGTGCTTGTATATGCTTGCTGAGTGTGCTCAGTAAGGACGTACCATTTAGCATGGTTATTTAAGCACTTTGCTTCCAATGGATCTATATTTCTGCTCAAAAGTGGGTTTTTTTGTTGCCTGAGCTCCCAAACCTGCTTCTTGTGATTTTTTTTTTTTTTTAATCCAGTAAAAATTTTTTGTCCCACTGTTCTCACCCTTCCACTGCAAATACTTGTTTAGATGTAAAATGTGACTAAATAGTCTCTTTCACATTCATATACTGAATTTTCTAACATCTGTTTAAATGCTCAATTCTCTTCCCTTTCTGTTGCTGTCAAGATCTTGTACTCCTTCAGTCAAGATAGTCAATGGTCTGCTTTCCTGGGATAAGCCCCTGATTATCAGGGATTTTCTCAAATAATGATGCCCCTTCTGAGAAAGATGTAGTTGAGAATGTTGGAAATGAAACAAGACCTAAAAATCTAGAAGGGGAATTGTATTAGTAATTGTAACTATGCTACTAGTTGTTTATAAAAATGATGGTATTTTTACTGGAACTCTATGGACAGAGAATATAAAATGAAACTGCAGAGGTTATTTTTCAATGCTAAAAGTACCAGCTGTTTTTCTCCCCCTACCCAATATGTATTTTTTCAAGGATAATCTTGTATTGATCAGACACGGAAATCCATATCATCTGTAGATTATATTGTCTCCTCTGTACCAGAATATGATTGGTCTCTTTGTAACTGCCCACTTGATACAACAAATATGGAAGTTGGGCACCTAATTACATTTGCAAATTGCATTCTGAAGCAAATACGGCTTACATGTGGCCAGCTTTCACTGAAACAATATGTGAGAGCTAGGATTCACACAGGAGAATACCTTTTATCTGTTCTTGAAATAAACAGTACTCATGGTTACAGCACCTGTGTCCAAAAGTTAAAACACTCTAGTTCTAATTTTTGAGAGACTTGTCCTCTGTGTCCAATGGTTTAGAGATCGTCATGTATGTAAAAATTAGAATTTGAGAAAGTGTCTCTAAAATGTTTTGATACTGAATAGAAGACTCGTGGCTAGAAGTATTGTTCATGAGAAGCCACTTAAAAGTAAACACAAACCATTTAACAACATCCATCTCCAAACTAGATCTTGTGACAGTGGAAGTCCTGGAATATGTGCATGAATGAACTCAAATCAGGAGCTTACTGTTGACTCAGTTTGGTTGTACCTGCCAAAGTGACCTGTCCTGCAAATTAACAAGGAAGAAAGAGTAGCATCACTGGTTACTCTAACACATGTCCTGCCTCTGATAGTAGCTACCATTTGATGCTAGGGAAGAGTATAAAGAAGAGGGAAAGACATTAAGTCCTTGTGCAGTTCTTCACAGTTGGCTTTCCTCTTTACTAGCCTGAACAGCTTTGTATAATCACCAGCTTTCTTTCACCACCTCTTACCTTCTTTTACTGGACATTTTTTACTATGTTGGACCCCTGCATGTCTCTACCAATGAACTTGTATTTAATTGTGAAAACTCTAATTTGCTCTGCCTTTTTGATGCCTGTTTTCTGACCCTGGTTGATTTTTATTTATTTTACTTATTTATTTTTATTGTGAGACTCATCCTTTTTGTCCTGTAGAAATTTATGGTTTTTAAGTTAAAGATATTGTTCAATGTTGTTTGGAAACCTACACAGTCTATATGAATTGGATTTTTTATGATCTAAATGCTTATTAGCTGTTTGAAAAGAACCCTCAGATTTCTGAGGTGTAATTTCTTTTTACAGAGGCTGTTTTGACAGTTTTTCCATACTTATTTGTCTGCCCACTAATTCTGTTCTTGAGAATAGTTTATACTAATTTGCTCAATTCAGATGTCAAGAGTTTTGGTTTGCAGTTTTTCTGTATGTCTTCATGTCTTCTGTCTGTATGTTCTCATGAAATCAAATGAGAGTTTCTTTAAGTGATATAACGATTGGAAGAGGGCAGAAGAAATCCACATTGCTTAGGAAAATCTGCCTAGGTAGGGCTTCTTGAATTATCAACACATGTAAGCAAATGCAAAGGCAGACCATCCTTTAACAAAGGCCAAACATTTGAAAGACTAGTCAAGACACCGAAGAATATTGTGGTGAACAAGAGCTGTTGCCTTTTACATTAACTCATTAGTCTTTTAGCAAGAAGAGATTTGATAAAGCACTCAATCTGATTTCCTTTATTAACATATAAACCTTAAGAAGTTTATAGCCATGTTTTTCTGGCACAGCCACTTGGGTGAAAATCCTCAAAAATGTGATCAAACTTGTAAAGCTAGAGTAATTAAAATCCTTTTAAAGCCAGTGTTGTCTGAGGAGGAGACAGTGAGTATACATACATGGGATGCTGTAAAATTGTCGTTTGTCAAGAGGGAGCAGTGATGATCAGTAATGGACAGTTATGGAATTTGCTTATCAGGATGTGTAAGATGTTCTCAGCTGTTCTCAAAACCTTGCAGTGGTCCAGGAAGCTGAAACACATTGTTGGACAATCTTTTTTTCTTGGTACTTTCCCCTCTTTTTTCTTGTAATTTTCAAAGTTTTTTATAAAAGATAGGGAATGAGATTCAGTTGTGAACACAAAATCTGTTGTGATCATTGTGCTCATACATCTGGCGCACATTGTGTCAAGGATAGTCTCTTTCTTTGCAATTGTTTTTTGAAGATTCATAAAGTGGACTTCTTCACATTGGAAGAAAATGTAGAGCACTGGCTTTTAATGTTTCAGCAATTTGCTCTATAAAGTCTCTTAAGTTTGTAGTCTTGAATTAGTTTGGGGGTTTGTTTTAGAGGCTGTTCTTAAAGTAATTGGAAGTACAGTAGCTGTGCACTTAAGTGAGTAAAAGGAGATTGAAATATAAGAACAGGGTTTGAAACAGTTACAGGATGATACTTACTGGAGAACTGAGGAGGAAAAAAAGGAGTTTGAGAAAACATTTTATTTCTTCCTTCCTAAAAAAGTTAATCCAGATGCAGTTGCCTATACAAGGTGGCTTACTTATATAATTTATATTCCAGATAGCAAACTGCTCCTGTGCTGTGCTCAATATATAAATATCACAGTAGGTATCCCAAATGATAAAAAAATCTGGTGGTGGTTTTTTTTTTGAATTTTGTTTTGTTTTATTTGTCAAATAAAATGTGCTGTAAACATGAAACTTTGTCAGACCTGCATGGTTTCTCTGTGTATTATACATCAGCTGATATTTTGCTGATATTTAGCATCCTTTTGAAGTTGTTATGTGTTCCAACTGCGGCTGCATAGTGCTGAGCACAATGATTTTGTCTGTTAGCGGATGTAAAGGTTGTGACAGTGTATTGGGAGTGTTGTAAGTGATGTCAACATGTAAAATTGTTTCCCTTATGACCACTGTGATGCTGCATGTTATCTTAATAGGTTTCATTTAATGCATAGCTATTCCTGATTCTGGTCAGCAACCAAGTGGCTGTTAAGATAAATTAGTAGTGCAGTCTTGGTCTAACATAGAAGCTGCAAAACTTTGACACTTCACTTCTCTGAAAAACATGGTGAATTTACCTCAAGACAAGAGCATGGGAGTACTGAAGTGAGGACTTCAAACTGCAGAGGACACTTTGACTTTCTTCTGAGAGTTTGTCTTCCAGTACTGTCAGTCAGAGTTTCATCAGCCAACTGCGAGCCCATAGGTGCACATTGCTATGGAAGGGATGTGAGGCATGTGCCTTTCAGCAGGGCTGAAAGCATGGCTGAAGACTTTGACTAGTTGGGGTCACAAATTGGTGCAGAATTTATTGATTTTATTCTTTTTTCATTAACTTATTCCTGCTTTTTATGAGGTTGTGAATTTCATCAAATAAAGGGTTATTTTTCTGTGGTCACATAAGGCCTTCTTGATCACTTTGGAAGGTCATGATACTTATTTGAGTAGAAAGTGCCTCAGTTTTACGTAATGAAAATTTGATGATTTGGACCCAAGCCATCAATGACATTAATGATGGTTCAATTCCAATTGCTGTTCTGTGAGATCTGAGGTTTTATGTACAACACTGACTTAAAAGCATTTTGCTCAGCACTTTATTAGTAAGGAAGTTTTCCACAAGACCTTAACAGCCTGTGAAACTGGAATAGTGAACAGAAGTTGGAGATGTGTCATAACAAAGCTAGAGGCTTCAGAGAGGAGCTCACTGATGCGAGACATGCATACCATGTTTTGTAGACGTTTGTGGCAGATGTACTCAGGGGTCTGACTTAAAAGTTAGGAGGAAGACTTGGGAATATTTTCAGTGATCTTTGTGTAAGTTTTGTGTAGGTAGGTGTCTGTGAAACGCCCTTTCTGGCCAGGGATTAGGATGAACACTTTGAGATACGAAGAAAATTAAAGTATAGTAATGAAAGTGATGGATTGAAAATAATACAAGATATGCTTTATTAAATTCTTTCCTTAAAAGGATACAGCTCTATAACCTAGTTCTCATTTCAGTATTTTTAATGCAGCTTTAAGTATACATCCATGTATTTATAAATATCACACAGAATTTTGTTTTATCAGTTACGTAACTGTTACTCTGTACCAGTTCTCCCTCTTGCTCACAGTAACATTCAGAATGAATGAATTACTGAAGGTAAAATAAAGTAAAAAAACAGCCTCCTCCTCAAGATCAAATGCCAAAAATATATAATGCAGCTATGCAAGGAATAGTTTGCAAGTTCAAAAACATATCAGCAGCCTTTCCTAGGGGGAGATTTAGCCTTGGTGTCAGCAAAGCTGTTCTCTTAACTCTCTTTATAGTTTGTGGTTTTATCTGACAAGTTGATGAGCAACTTTGCACTTTTTCATTAATTTTTGAACTGTAATGTCTAAAATCAAAATCTCTCCTAAAAATCAGTAGATACATTACAATTATTCTTCATCTCATCTCTTGGAATTCTGTATGGTAAATACCCAGTAAGACAGGTTCTCACTAAATGTAAATGTAAAGAGTAGAATAATATCTCGTGCAAAATTTAGTTATCTTCAGTCTTCATCGTCCTGGAAAGCAAGGCAGCATTTCCTTTTGGGGTTAATGACAGATGATCATGTGTAAGAATTCAGAGTATTTAACCTGTAATTTCCCATGCAAAGGACTGAAGTTTGTGTCACCACTTGCAACCAAAAGGTGGTAAAACTAAGAATGTAAATTATACAGTTTCTTAAATGAAAAAATTGTCTGAGCTCATAGTTTTAGCTAAATATTTACAAAAAAGTTGGCATGTATTGTAGAGCTCATAAAACAAAGTAAGATTTCACTGTTTACATAACTTTTCTTTCTTACTGTTGATTTTTAAGTGTAGCTAGCAGATAATATCTCTGCCTCCAAAAGTAGAAATGACGTGAAAGATTGGAAGGGAAGTTATTGCTTCCTCATAACCACTTATGTTGATAGATTATATATATATATCAATTGCAGTCTTAAAAGATCTGTTGTCTCAAAAAAGAAAAGATAATTTCAAGGTGTTTATAACAAATCTGGGCAAACAGCATTTTTGAGCACTTTTTGGCCTGCAGAACTTCTTTCCAACAGAAAGTAGAGGTTTTAAGTATATGATATAGGGCTTGTTTGAATGGAGACTGGAAGAAAAGCTGGAGAATAGAACAGAATAGAGCCAGTACACCAGAGTTTGAGTGCCTATGCCAAATTGGACACATTCTGTATTTTACTATGAATTTTTTTGTAATCTTGTTAATTGAATTTTGCATATGTATGTTTATTTGTTTAGTCTTCATCCCTACCTGTGCTCTAGGGGGTTGAATTTCATTGGTGATGCAGGGAATGAAAGTAGACTCGGAAGCAAACAGAAGCAAAACATGAAGAATATATTTCTTTCTGCTTTAAACAAAATGCAATGACAATTGTACATGAAATGCTCTTTGCCCGGTGTGGCACTTAAAGGAAAGGACCATGTTGTTGGCTGTGTTTCTCCGTCTCTTAAGCTCCCAAAAGAAGTCCAGACAGTTTGCTGACCTGAGATAGACCTTTAAGTCTCTGACTTGTCAGACAAGAGGGGCAGTGCTCTTCATTGGCATTCAGATCACAGGCAGGCACTGGGCTCAGCGCATAGCCAAGAACTGCTTTAGGATTTAGACAAAGCCACTCTGGCAAAACATCCCAGTTGTCAGGGTAGCTGGCAGTTTCCTAAAGAACTGTTACATAATAGAGAGACTGAGAAAAGCTTTAGGATGCAAATTTTTTTTTTTTAAGTAAAAATTAAAAAAAAAAAAGAAAAAAGAAAAAAAGTGGCTGTAATTTGTGAAAAGAAACATCCATACTCCCTCCCCTGCCCCATCCTATCTCCCCCCCCCCCCCCCGATGATCTCATTCATTGTTTCCTCCTTCTGTTTAACTTCTCAGGGTCATAAATGTAGTTTGGTGTTTAAAACTGTAGTGATGTCACTCCAAAGGTATTTTGTGGAAGAGTGGAAGGGAATTATCTGAAAGTATTTGGGAATGAACACTTAGAGATTTATTAGCTTTACTAGAGGTCAGCTATTTGCATTTCTTCTTCTTTGTGCTCAGTGTAATGTAAACTGGGAATTCAGCTATAGAGTTAATGTTTACATTTGAAACATCCCGTGGAACAGAAGCGAACGTTGTGTTTATTGCTACAGCTGCCTCCTCGGGTGAAATCGTGATCTAAAGTCTCGCTGGTCCCCGGCCAGATTTACAACCTGCCCCCATGTGCCGACCCCCTTGCACAATGCTAGGGTTTGACACTTCCTGGTACTGTTCCTCCCCTGCCGTCCCACAGTGACATCAGCCTGGGCACCGCTCCGAAAGCTGCTCACAGCCCCTGCCCGCTCTGGGAATGGGGTGTAAGGGGAGCAACTGCTTTTGCAGTACTGGGGTTGTGAAAGTGAGCACCTCAAAGGCTGCTTAAAAAGAGTTGCTGTACTGTGGTTAGAGTGGCGTGGGGGACTCTAATCTCCATCACAATGCACTAGCTCTGCCATGAATATTTTGGCGTAAGCAAATTTCATTTAGTCAGACTTAGCTGTAAATGCATTATAGTGTTTTAGTTATAATGTGGCCCTGATTAACAAACTGGTTTTGAAAGTGTACTTGTTTTAAGTATTTGTACAAGTACTGCTGTCTCACCCCCTTTAAATACCATTCCAGCCACTAGACATTGCTTATTTGTTAAACAATAAACCGACATTGCTTATTTCTTAAACAACACACTGGCAGAGTACTTTCACCCAATCTGCTGGAGAAGGATTACAGAGAATATGTATGGTTTCTGTAACCATATGATTGTCTTTGTTTTGGGGTGTCTTTTTTTTTTTTTTTCAGGAAATGAGGAGGAATGTACTATGGAGACAGCCAGAAAACACAATTTACATCACACGTTTTTGTAGGGAGAGTGTACTTCCAGAAGTACTTCCTTTGAGGAAGGATGACACTCTTCTGCCAGACCCCTCTTGTTGGGTGATTGAGAGGGTCCTTGCAGAAATGCTTCTTACATTGCCAATTGCATTTCTTACCTAGTAAACCAGGACACTAAGTAATGCTTTTTACCTGGTCTGTAAGCAGTACTTTCCCAATTGCAGCAAATCAACAGAGAGTAAATGACAATGAAAGATCAGTTTGGGAAGTCTGAACCATTGATAATAAAATCATAACAGTATCAGTAATCATGCCTGAAACAAGTTGGCAGTAGTCACAACCCAAATCTTCCACGGGTATGGGGGCTTGCTGAAGTAGACCACCACTAACCGTTTCTCTGGTTGCATTTCTTTTAGGTTGTGGTTAGAGGAGTGCTACCTCGTGGCCAGGGTAATTTGCTGGTCCCAGTTGCCAGGACTGTATAAGCAGCTACAGCTTTATGTGGTCAATATTGTGTAGACTTTAGTGCTCTGCAAGGTTTGATTTCAAGACTGCATGGTCCATGCCAGATTGTTTCTGACAGCCTTTCTAATTGCTCCTGCTAACTTTGTTCACTGTTAGTTGTTTCCAAAATTGGGGTGCTAACTGGGGTCTAACTGCTCCCATTAGCTCTCTCTCTTAGCTGACTCTGTCACCTGGTCTGTTAGCTGCAACTCTTCTGCTGCTTTGGATCTCCTCTCAAGGCAGCCCCGAGTGTTTGGTTTTTGTAGTAGAGTCATGTACACAACCTGTATGGAGTCCTTGTCACAAAAGTGAGATTTTTTGAAAGGAGATTTCCCCTATTCCTTACTAACAATTAAACTCTCACTTCCAAGAAAGCTTTGGTTAAAGTTTAGTCACCAAAGCTTACAGGCTGTAGCCATGGGCAACATTACTTTGTTTGGAGACTATTGAACACCGTTACATTGATCCTGCTTTCTTCATCAGTGTATTAATAAATACCATAATTTCTGTGGCATTGCAAGTTAGTTCTCCATTACAGGAAGGCTTCAAAATAATAGGAGAAGTACATGCAAGGCTTGTGTAGGTGTGGTGCTTTGGCTCATGCTAATCACTTACCTCTTTTTTCCTAATGGATGCTGGCTAAGTGAGTACTCTTTGGAGTCCTGAAAAGAAAAGATCGTTCCCTTCAGACTTTCCCCTCCTTGCTTACCTGAGCTTTTGGAAGGAGCAGCTGGTCTATTCTAAAGTTCCACAGGCTTCCTGAGGAAACCCAGCAGCAGATCTGACCTACTTAGATATAATGCACTTGTAACCACTGTATAGTGTTTTGCAGGAAGAATATGGTCTTAAAACCTGCAAGTCCAATATGAGACTTGCTAGGAGCATTAGTTAAGAACACTGCCTTGATACAAAAAAGTCTGTCCTTTTCCTGTTTTTAGGAAGATCTCACATTTCATCAGAACATGTGGAAAAAATGAAAAATCTGGGTGCAGCATTTATGGAAAAAGGTTTCAGAGAAGCGTGTAATGAAATGCAATAAATCAGTGGTAACTGCAATCTATCAAGCTCAAAATGGTCTCATGTTAAAATTATGTTTCTTTCTTCTCTGGCTGATCAGTATATTTCTTACTTATCTGACTGATTCACTTATGACTTGTAATTTCAAAGCATTTCTTTAGAATGTTTTCCTATTGCTCTCATATGAATACTTAAGTATATGCCTGCTAATAAAGTGAGTGTAAACATATACATAGATGTTTTGGGATGCTACTAGTTTGTAAAGCTTCAATCCTTTTATCAAATATTGTGTATTTCTTTGCAAATGCTCCTGGTGACCTCCATTATATACACTTCTTTTACTCCCTCTCAAAGCTTTTACTTGGAACACAGGAACATTACGTGCTTTTGTGTGTAAATGGGGTACCAGGCTCTAAACTCCTCCTTAAGTTGGAATTCAATACAGTATTTATCCTAATTAGTTTTCTTTGAGTCTCACAAAGTCTTAAATAAACAAACAGTGGATGTGTCTGCGTGTAACTTTAGGTATGGTGATGATATGAATGAGTAGTAAACACCCTGATAGTCATATATTCTGTTTAGCATATAGCTGGCTTGCTTGACAGAAAAAATAACAACCATATTTGTATATCTACGTGGAGCTGTTTAAGCATTTCACACCTGTTTGTTCCCCCTTTCCAACACCTTCATGCAGTGACAGTAGTAGTTGCTGTTCCCATCAGAATTCTGGAACAAATGACTAACTCTTCTATTTTACTGCAAAATCAGAAGGGCTAGCTTAAACTATTACATATCTGTTCATGCGCTGTGACACAAAGATTATGATGTACTTAGATTAGCTAAACTGATGTCTGGTACTCTGCAGAAGACAAAAGAACGGGGTGTTAACTGCAACCTTTGCATATGCATTTCAGCTATGTCTTTTGGTGTAGCAGCAGTGTTCATCTAAGCGAGCAGTGGTGGTTCAGGCAATTAACTGACATAAAAGAATACTGTATACCAAGAAGAAAAGTCTAGCTCCTTGAATTTCCTTACTGTAGGTCAAACAAATGGTAATGTTGATCTCTGCACTGTTTGCATTTTTTCAGTGGATTGGTGCTACTGTATTGTGAAATTTGATTTGGGATTACGGTGTAAGAACTAGGAATACAAATCGCAAAGATGACTCTAATACAAGACAACATCGTCTAATTTACGGCTGTTAGCATAGATTAAAAGTTTAAGATAACTGAATCTGATGTTTCTTCATATTTTAATATACAAGATGTAGATATAGTCATCTGGGGTTTTTTACTTGCCAGATTTTTCTTTTTGACAGAAAAAAAAAAGCAGAGAAAAAGAAACATCCATGTAATTGTGGGGGATGCTTGTACAATTGAAAGTGCTGGGTTCACTATCTGCATATTGCTGTAAGACCAAATGGTGAAGATGAGAGCGACTATTGGTTTGTCATGCTCTGTTTGGATGTCTTAAAGGATGGTGTGTCTCTGGAAGAAACCCAAAAATTAGCTTTGCCCAGAATTTCCTAGACATACAACGCTCCCTGCATTTCTGTGAGAAGTCTTGTAATATTACAACTTTTTATTAATCTTTTTGGTCATTCTTTTAGAAAATAACTACTGTGAATACAGAATGTATTGCTTGGCTGGCCCAATAAAACTGAAGCTTTTGTATAATTTCCAACTGAGCAGAAGTTGGTGGGAAGGAGTGGACATTGTTAAAAATTTGCAGAGCACTGTAAATCATCTGGTGTGGCCATCCACAAAAATAGAACTCTTCTGTTACAGATGGAAAAGGCATTAGGAGGATCTCAGGTACATTTTACTATCAGTAGGGGATGTCAAATTAACCTGTCAATAGTAGGTTGTCTCCCAATCTTGGAAAGGTGCTGTATCATGGATTTTCCTGCATGTTTCACCCCAGGTGGAAGAGCCTCTTTCTTTCCATTGTGTGTAGCCTGTCCTTTTTCTAGCACTGTGTATTTATCATCTTTAGCCCTTCCTCACAGCTGTGTTCTTACTCCCTGGGCTGTCCCACTCTTTGCTTGTTAAGCTTTTCATTTGTGAAAAAAATCTTCTCTCAGCAGGTGCTGAATATGGAATTATCCAGTTCAGTGGTTAAAATCTGGCAAATCATAAGGTAGGAGAACGGGATGTTAGCTGTCTATAGGCGGCACTATGAAGCTTATGAAATTAGCACATTAGGGTTTGACTTTAGAGAAGAGGCCACTAGACATGTTCGTTGTGCGTGTTGAACTCACCTATAGAAATGCATCACTGTGTTGGAGCATTTGGAACTGCTGAAAACTGAGAGCTGTGTAGATGTCACGAAAGGCTGAGTGAGAAGCAAAAAATAGAAAGAGAATTGAATACATCATTTTAATAAGAAAAAAAAATAAGGTAGACATGCTTTGTATATATTTTCTATTCATTAAACAGAGGGAAGCATGTGCATTCTGATCAAATAATTTTTAAAAACATTTACTTGGAGCATATTGGAAGGAGTAGCTGTCTCCAAGAAAACTTTTCACCACCCATTGTCTGATAAAACTAGAAAACCAAAAGTAAAGTTCTTGTTATTAAAAATAAATCTTGTTAGTTCCTGGGGAGATTTCTGTAAAAAAAAGGGAAATGCTGAACATTGAAGGTTTACTATTTTTATGGTGCTATTTTGTCAGTTATCCTTGTTTTTCCTATTCACGATGAGTGTTAGATGAGTGACCTGACATTTGTAGGACTGTTATTTAATGCAAACATCATCTTACAACTGGTGGCACTTTAACTATAATTATGAACTTACCATAGTGCGTACTGAACTGAAAGTACTGATCTTTAAACAGGAGGCTAGAACCTTAGCTTCACTTGAGTTTACAGATTGCAACCAACACAATACTGAACAGGTACAGGGGAAAAAAACCCCAAAGTGTAGGAAAACAGCTAATTATAGTAATTGCAGCTGGTTTCAAAGTACTTCTAACAGTTTGTGCATAATGCTTACTTGAAAGCATCAAATGGGCGCTAGTTGTGAAATAGAACACCTGTTTGTTGTTGAGCATGTGTTTATGCAGATGATTTCTGTTGTCAAAGCACCTTGATGTAGAGTAGTCCTGTTTACATTTACATTCTCCCCAAAGGATTAACAGTGTTCTCTCAATAAATTTGCAGTCTATTCTCCTCTCAAAGGCTGCTGTTTGGAGGGTGGTGTGAACGAGGCAACAAGTGCTTGCTAATCACTTGAATATACATAATTAGACAGTCTGGTGCACTGGAGTCTTTGTACAACCATAACAATACTGATTGGCAGCAGCAGATAACAATAGTCGTGGCAAGGTGCTATTTGTTGAATATTTGAAGGTGTTTTTCTTTTATATTTGCAGTGGGCATTTTGAGTTAATTATGCCATTATTCTGGAACACTCTTACTATGTTGTGTTAATGTCAGAGTTAAAGATCTGTCATGTGGCCTGTTGTGCACAAAGGAATAAGACCTTTAGTAAAGCCTTTCCTTCTTTTGAGACTGGATTCTTTTGGGTTTTATCCCTTCCTATTTTTCTATAACTCAAAGTCAAACTGTGAGATGTGTAAAAATTCGGGAGATGAATGTGAGTGAGGATATTATTCTTGTATTCTGCAGTGATCAGTTTTAAGACTGGCTCTATTTCACAGGTTCAGTACTTTAGAAGACAAATACAAAATGATTAATGATAAAATTTATGGATGATGTAGACTGTAATGTAGTAAATAACATTAAGAAAATTATCTGGATTTCTTTTCATGTTTTTTATGTTCAAACAAAATGTGTTTTAATATGGCAAAATGCTTAACATCAATTAACTTAAGAGAAAATACTAGAACAAGTAGACTATGAACATCTAGAAAATAATGAGTTACTGTGGATTGGGCAAGGTTAAATTCTATCAAACTAATCAAATTTCCTTTTATTGATAAGGTATCAGTGTTTGTATAGTAGAGATGCTTTGGATATCATATCTTGGATTTAGTCAGAATTCTGGTACTCTGTGAATACCATTTTCATAAGGAAATGAGACATACATTAGATGAAACAACTGTGAGGTTTGTTTTTAAGAACAAAACAGTTAGAAAACTGTGCTGAGTAATTATTAAAGGTTCAGTATCAAAATGGAAATAAATATAGAGTAGAGTTTTGTTAGGCTGTTTTCTGACTGCTGTCTAGGCAGTACTTTAATTGATGGGGTGAGTAATGGAAAAGAGAATGGTTATTGTTTTGAGGTGTCTCCAAGATGAAAGGAACTGCAGGCATCCTGGAGGTTGGGATTAGAATTCAGAATGGTATTGGTAATGTGGAGATGTGGTCTGTGAGAAGCTGGAAGCTATCCAGGGGGAGCAAGTTTGACACATACTCTAGAATGGTCTACTTGAGAAAGCAGTGGATAGAGAATAGGCAACTAGTTCTTCAGAAAAAAAGTCCAGTAAGTACCATGGATCACAAGCTGGATTTTAGTTATGTCTCACTGTTGTGGAGAAGGCAAACACAAGCGTGCATAAACAGTAATAAGGGCCTATATGATGCATCTTTCTGCTCCATTGAGCCCATAAGGTCTTAGCTGGACAACTGAATCCATTTCTGGATGCTGCAGTTCAAGATTATAAAGACTATAAACAGAGATCAGCAATGAGAGTGATCAGCAATTTAGGGAGTGTGACCTATGAGTATAGGTTAAATGAATTGCAATTACTAAGGCTAAATAAGAAGAGAAAAGTGATAATATAATATGTTCTTCATGTGTACAGCAGAGAGGAGAAGAAATTAGGGTTTTAAATTGTTGCAAGGCAATTGGCTTACAAACCAGGAAAACATTTTTCAAGGAATTGTAGCATGAGTAAAAGCCTGCTGAGTCGTACCAGTGGTCCATTTGGCCCGGTATTCTGCTGCAGCAGTGGCAGAGGAGTTGCTGTTTAGGGAGAGCTTGCAAGGTTGGCCGTTTTCATTGCCTTTCATTCCCCTTGCACTTTCCCAGTGTCCAGACCTGTTGTATTAGTAAAGTTAGACAATACAGCTCGATATGACCCTTCTAACATCCATTTATGGACCTGTTTCACCAAGTCTCCTAACTATTGTATTGTGGTGAACAGCAGTTCTGTGCTTCCTTCCTTCATGATTTTGTAAATCTCAGCCTTCTCCTCTCTGAACTAAGGAGTCCCTGTCCTTTCATCTTCTCTTAGAAAAGGCCATTGCTCCATCCCCTGGCTCATTTTGGTTGCCCTTCTCTGTATTTTCGCATAATTGCACTACATTCTTCCTGAGATATGGAGACGAAACTGCACAGGGTAATGAAGATGTAGGTGTTTTCTGTATCAGCAAAATGATGTCCTTTCTCTTGTTCTCAGTGTCCTTTCTGACATGCCCAACATTTCTGTCAGGTTTTTTTGGCTGCTGCTGTGCATGAACTTACGATTTCATAGAGCTGTCACTGGTGTATCCAGGACTCAACTAAACTACAATTTGTGTTTCTAAGGTAAACATTGTGAAGTATAGTTTAGGTTATTTTTTTTCCTAGATACACTATCTTTCATTCATGTACCTGATGTTCATTTGTCACCTTTGCTCACTCGATTTTGTGACATCCTTCTGTTTTTCCATGCTATAGACATGCATTTGACTATCCACTGTACTGTCATACCATCTGCAAACTTTAAGATTTCACGGATCACACCACTGTCCAGGTCACTGATGAAGACGTCATATAAAAATGATCCCAGCATGGAACCCCGGAGAACCTCCTGACTGTCTTTCTTATGCTGAAAAGCAACCATTAAACCTTATGTTTTGTTTCCTCTTTCTTAAGCAACTTTCTGACTGTATGAGAAGCTCCTCTCCAATCCTGTGGCAATTTAATTTCTTTATTGTATTTGGGAAGGAACCTTGACAAACACATTATGTCCACTGGGTGCCCTTTGCCCTCATGTTTATAGTCCCCTTGTAGAACTCCATCAGGTTAGGGAGGCAGGCTTTCCCTTCATGGCAGCTGTGATGACTCTTTCCCAACAGATCCATGTCTTCTCTTATGTACTCTGTGACCTTACTTATTATATACTCTAGTGACTTACCAGAAGCGGGAGTCAGACTCTCGGTTTCTGGGATCCCTTCTAGAGTCTCTTTTTGTTTGAAAATTGTATTAACAATCCATGGGTCTTCTGGGCGTGTGGCTGTTTGTAATGAAGGGTTGTACTCCTTGGCCTGCACCTCTGTGCTTTCACCTTTCAGTTCCTTCAGCACTCCTGACTGACACTCGTGCAGTCTTGGTCACTTACTGATATCTAATAATTCCTGCATGTTTCAATCATCTAGCTTTCACTTGACTGCTACAGGGAATGGTGGGTTTGGCTATCTTTCCAGTGTGTTTAGCAATAAAGATCAGGGCAAATAATTTGTAGTGCTTCTTTGCGGTGCCCTTATTATTCTTGAGTTCCTTGTCTGTGCTTTTGTTATCAAGCAGTCCCACTGTTTTCTTGTCTGGCTTCCTGGTTTTGATGATGAGCATCATTTGCAAGAAGCCCTTCAAATTCTTTCCTAGCGCTCTTAATTTCATGTTTACATTGCCCTGACATATTTTATGATCTTTCATTTCCCTCCTTATTTGGGCAAGCTTTTCATTCTTAATACTGACCTCTTCCCTATGATCACCTTTCTAAGTTCCATTAAGACACACAGGTGGATTTTGTGGGGAGGGAGAGGAAGGGAGGACTTTGTTTTCTTTTTGAATTTTGGCAGCCATTTTTCCTGGTCTTACAGTATTTTCAGTAGTCTTCCATCTGTTGTTAAGGTCTTTGCCTTTTTTTTAAAGTTGTTTTCTCATTTTTTACCTATATTTTTCTGTTGATGTTGAATATGTATATATCAGATTTACTTGGACAGCTTTCTTCAACTCCAGTGCTAAACTTGCTAATGAAGCATTCGGATAGATTCCTGGGAGATGGAGAAGTCTTCCACTCGAGAAGTAGTATTATTTTAAATAATAAGTTAACAGTAGTTAAAAGTCACAATAGTCGTTTCCATCCTTTTTGCAGATCTAGGGGGGTCTTTGGTTTGGAAGGGCCTACAAAAAATTACTGGGGGGTAAAAAAAAAAAAGCCAACTTACCCAGGGTATAGGTCACAGCACTCCTCTTGGTATTTAGGACTTCATGTTTCTGCTGGAAGATGTTTGGGTTTCATGAACGGAAAAATTTTGAAACCTTTTGAGTTAAATAAAATCTCTCGGTTTTTTAATGCTTCTAGTTCTTCAGAGTTCCTAGTCAAGTTCTGCAAAAAGAGGTTTCTGCAGCCTCTCAAGGTGCATAGTAAGAATACAGAGAAGTAAGTTAGCGTAGGGAGTTGGGAATTACAAGTTCCATTCCAGTTTCTCTTTTAATATTTAGTATTAAAATGAATATTTACATTCTGGAGAAATAGTAGAGAAGAAAAATGCTAATGTTTTCAGCATTGGAGAGAATGACTTTAGAACATGAGATTCTGCGAATCTGTGTGGATATTGAAGGGTATGGGATTGACTTGCCATGAGAAAGAACCTTAATGGAGAAACGTAAAGAGATCTGTCATGTAGCAGTGTGAAAAGTAATAGACCTTTATGACTGAGTGTTGAATCCAGATGTATTCAGAACCAAGATGAAGGTGACTAAGAGAAAGATCTGAAAAATTCTAAGGAGACCATCTCAATACCCTCAAAACAAGACAGAGTGCATTTTGGAAGATGAGCACTAAAAAACCAAATAGTTTTTTACCAGCATATGCATAATGGGAGAAAATTCTGTGTCTTTTTTCCTTGAAGAGATCATACTGAAATGACAAGATGTTCCTTTTTTCTCTTAAAATATATGATAGCATGAATAAAAATCACAAAATGTCCTATACACATTTGCACTTGAGATACTCAGATTAGCAATGAAATGTGAACTTGTTGAGAATTTGCCTAAAGTTTGCTCAGTGTTTTTCAAATGAAACAGTAAAAAGCCATTTGCTCTTTGCTGAGTTACCTGCTAACATGCTGTTTGAGAAACACTGTGTCAATATTAAAAGATAAAATTACTGTAGTGTGTTTAATAGACTTTGTTAGCTGGGTACTGCTGTGGCCACCAGCTTGGTACTTTGGTGCTCGATATCATGGAGAGGTTAGAGCTCTCTAACTGTGGAGTGTCCACATTCTTCCTTTGCTATGTATTTTTGTATTCTTATTATACTAATTTAAGCCCATTAGTCCTTTACACTTTCCTATGTGAAGGTACTGATTCACAGTAATAAAGTAATTTCTTAATATTGTTTTGACATGGTAAGTAAATGGAGTTGTTTAAAGACATGGTAAAGGCGCTTTCTCTAGCGTGTGGAGTGTTGGTGGGTTAAGAATAAGAATAAGAATGTTGTGTTTGTGGTAGCACAAATACAGTCTTAGAGAGAGAGTGATCTAAAAGTATTGTGTAAGTCACTGTTAATTTTTCTCCTTAAATGAAGGTGGGGGTGTTACTATTTATGCACTTTCACCTAAGGAGCAAATGCCCATGAAGGATGTAACCAGGCAGCACGACCATCCTTTTACGAACAGAGTGGCAACAAGAAGCTTTGATGCTTGTATAATCAATAGATACACATAGAGCCCTCCCACTTATTACTCACATAACCAGATCCTTTAAACAGATGCCCAATGTGTTAGGGAGAGAGAAGTTTTGAAAACAGTATCCAGGGTATGTTTTCTTTCTGTACCTGATCAGATCTAATGGTATGCTGCTGATGAAGGAGGAGGTTCAAACTGATCCAGCTTGGACGATATTCCCCTTGCCACCTTGTGATGAATTTAGCAAGACTTGCCAGCTGATGGGGTCCAGATGTACGCTTGAGTGTCTGTATGTATGAAGAGCACACTTGAACATCCTA
>JAOTQQ010000023.1:38156114-38166720 GCA_026546715.1 Gallinago undulata
CCCCCCCCCCCCCCCCCCCCTCCCCCCCCGCTTCTTTTTTTCCTATTTGACTAGTGAACTGCATAAGTGATGGACTGGACAAGGAAGACCACTGGACCACAGGACTGGAAGGAGGAGGAGACAGGGTTTCTCCTCAGCCAGATCAGCTGAGGTATAATCAAAAATTGCAACTGGAATTTTCTGGGGGGGTTTGTTGGAACTGGAGGAGTCTGGAAACAGACTTATTTCAGGGGAATGAGAAACTTCTAGAGGACCAGAGTGCTTCTATATCTTACTGGTCATTGCTCCCTTGACCCCGCCTTATTTTGACCCATATGGAGATAAAAAGTACATTAGAGAATGCCCAGATCTCTGGGAAGTGTTGCTCCCCTTAATCATCTCAGATTGTATGAAGAGGGTGTGCTGTCTGTAACCAATAATCATGTTACTAAATTTCAGTCATTTCCTATCAAACTGTGATCTGTTGGTACAAGATCAAGTTGTCACTGAAAACTACATCATCCCGGTATAAAATTTAACTGAATTAAGCTATAAGCATACAAAAGAAAAGCTCTTGTTGAAACTCTTTCAACTGTGCTGTTGGTGTCTGCTATTCTTATGTGCACACTTGGTAAACAAAACTATGGAAGACTCTTAGAGGAGATGAAAAATTTGTGTCACTTCTCCCTGATGGGGAACTCAATTTCTCTGGGGAATGGCAGCATGGAAAAATGCATCAGCATGATAACGGGCACTCATCTGCAGCACGACCTCCTGAAGACAAAGCACCGTTTTACCTCTCGGGATTAACAAACATGTGTCAGCTTTAGTACCGTTGTTTGGTAGTCAGGTGATAGACTGCCCATATGTCCTCATACCTCATTCTGGCAAGAGATTTTTTTTTTCCTTCTCTTCGGAATTTGAAATAAGAGCATGGCTTTATTCTGTTGTCATTTGTTTCATTTTTTATGTCACAGATACGAAATTTTAAAAGAAGTTTTAAGAAGTTCTGGATGTGAATTTATTTTTCTCACTGGAAGTCTTTATTGGAAAGGCTTCTTTCTTTGGTTATCTTTACTGGGGACATACAGGAATTATTATAGAATGTAGGTGACTTGCATCAATAAAACTTAATTGGGTAATTATTTATGCTAGAAATCCTATAAACAGGAAGATGAATGCTTAAGAGTTCTTCAGGCACCTACACAATTCAAATCCTTTCCCACAATACAGCATGGTCCTTTTGGCAGTTCCATGCTCCCAAATTGCACAGGGAGAAAGGAGCGAAGGAAAAGGGTTTTTTCAGACAACTTGCAACTTGCGTCTAAGTGAACAAGTGTCTTCATCTCTTTTAAGTCTCTGTCTTCGGTATTTGGACAAGTGATGTGAGGATTTCTTGACATAAGAAAAGTAATTGTTTAGTAGCTAGTGTTTTGCAGTGGGGAGAAATGGAAGACAATAGGTTGCTTTGAAGCATCGTGAAGTTAAAATGTTTAATTTAAAAATAACTGCAAGCTTAGAGAAACTGTATCTTCTGTCTTGTAGCACTTTATCACTGACATTTTAGTACTCTGAGGAAATATTTGTAGTTCATTTTAAGCAAATTAGAAAATGTGAGTGTTACACCAGTGGTATGCAAACATTATTATTAAAGGCTGATGGAAGCATAAAGTATGGATTTCCCCTCACTGTTACATGAGTTTCTAATATCCATTATAGATCAGATCCTTATATTTCAGCTATTTAGATTTTACCTGATTTATTGTTTTTAAAGGGAGTTGCAATCATGATTCTTAAGGAATTATGTAATTCATTAAAATAAAAACAAAAGACACAATTACCTCCAATAAACATTTTGATTAAAATGGACATTTCTGAACCTTCTACAGACAGTACCCGGTCAGATGTGACAGCATTTGTGACATCACCAGTACAGACTTTCACAAGGATTTTGAAGTCAGTGTTGTAAGTCAGTTTCCATTTTGTTTTTATTAATTAGAAAATTGTGCTGTTGACTTTCTAGAGGAAAAAATGTCCACTAAAACAATATCAAATTTGTTTAGTTAATGCAATAATAATGCAAATATATTTTTTGAAAATTACAGTTCCTTATTGGTTCCTATTATCTTGGTGTCACAAATGTGAAATATTTGGTGCTAGTTAATTATTGTATGTATAAGCAGAATTTCATAAAGGGCAGATGTAGGAGGAGATTATCAGTATTTTCTATTGTATGAAAATTGACTTCTGCATTGAATAAAATGATTGTAGAGTTTGCTGAGGTCTATTTAAGGTCATCCTATAAGCTATTAGACTGCCTTTTGTATCAAAACTATTTTGGATGCTCAGTCATTAAAAGCCTTTCAGTAATTCAGTTGAGGAAAAAAATGTATTCTGATAGTGGAGGAACGACAAACTCATACTGAGATTGAGTAGATAAATTTATGTGCCTTATGCAGTTCAGTCATCTTTCAGTTTCGTCTTGTGGCTGGAATTTTGGGGTTCATAACTATAGTACTGTTTTAAAAGTTTCTAAAGTGACTGAAAATGAGGCAAAAATTTTGTGCTAGTAAAATTGCAGGGTCTAGAATTTCACATCTCTCTTTAACAGCCAAGATTTCTTATAATTCAGAAGACTGGCAAAACTTGAAAAAAACCCCACTTTTTGACACCTCACTTGCCTAAATATTTATTGCAATTGTAATATTTTATCTTGCATTATTTCATTATATTGTAAAATATGTATATTAAAATTGAACTGTATTATGACTCTTATGTGGGTGTTATGAACAGTTTTATTCATTTTAAGGCGTAAAATATTTTAGAACTATGTAGAATCCTGAGGTTAAAAACTTGAAGTTTTTTTTTTTTAGCTTCTATTACTTTTAATTATAGTCTGCAAATTGAAGAAAATACTGGCCAAATTGTTCTTATCTTTTTGGCACTGTTTCTAGTATGGGAAGCATTGCATGGCTAACTCAAAATATCAATTTATATTGGGAACTCTGTGTTGCTAAGATTTTTTTAATATCATTAAATTGCAATAACTACTTCACAAATACGTGTCAAAGTATTATATTCATAGCTTTTTTTTTCAAATTGCAAATTTTAAGTGATTTTGCAGTTATGTGCCAGAGTACAGATATTCTTTATGGTTTACATTTTTTTTAATTTATAGTTTTTGTGTACATATGTAAAGAAAATGCTGTCAGAATATTCTTTGCTTGTATAGAATATGAAATTGTATTAGGGAAAATCTTGGCTTAATAGTGCCTTAGAACTATTGTGGCACTGTTGTTTAGAGATGCAGTTCATCTTCAAAATTTGAATCACTTGAACCTGATTTTCTAGCTTAACTGGAAAACAAGAATTGCAATCACATGGTAGACCAGCAGTTCAATTAATCCGTAGTTAATCTTGATAAGTTCATGCTGATGCCCCTTCTCCTTTGCATCTTTCTTGCCCCCAGCCAGTTATTCCCTGTCTCTCCTTTGTGCTTATACTTGCTTTACAATGAGCTGAAATAGTTTTGATTTGGTCAAAACCTATTTTCTTGTGGTATGTTTTTGGTTAGATCATTTTGTAGACTTGCTTGAACTGTGTGGATACAGTTCTGACACAGCGGAGCAGGAGACGGGATGCACTGCATGCTTCCTTTGCAAGTGTTCCTCACCTTCCCAAATGGACTATGCTGGTGGTAGATTGTATTTAAGGTGAACCAAAGTGGCTAAGGTCTGGGACTTTAATTCCCTATCAATACTCCCTGGCTAATACCAGATTTGTGCAATTAAAGGAAGAACCTTCCTTTGTTGAATGTTTACTCCAGTTTCCTGAATGTGAGATTTTTAATTTTTTAAGAAAAAGCGCTCACACAATTTTGGAGATGCCTCACATTGTTCAGGGAGAGGCTGGCATTTTCTGAAGGTGCTAGTATTTGTTTGGTGCTGAATTGGTGTGAGAGGCGCTGGCATTGGTACGGTTCAAACTGCTAGTTACATGGTGATGCTACAGAATCCAGCTAGAACTGTAGATGCTGTATGTTTGAAAATCTGTTTCTGAACTTTTCTGAAAATGTGTTCCTGTGAGATGATTGATATCCTACTATTGGCCATTTGTGTCTTTAAATCCTTTTGTTGTAGTCCTTGCTTTGAAACTGAAACCTAATCCAGTCTTTCTCTCCTCACTTTGCTTCTCTCTGACTCCATTTTTTTTTCTTCTATGATTTGCCTCTGAATCCTTTGTGTTCTCTTGCCATTCTTTAAACATAGTTAGCAAAACTGTAATTTGTTTATCATGTAATAATAATATTTTCAATAGTCCTAAAATTGTGTAACTTTACAAATGATAATATTTTTTTCCTTTCTTCTCAAGACTGCATACTTAAGAAAAGGTTACATTAATTGCTCTTCAGTGCTTAATTTAAACCTAAGCACAGTGTGTGAGTATTTCAGGTTATTCCTGTGACTGTTTATTAATTCAAGTAATTCTTCACTGTATTTCATATGGTGTTTCTCAGCAAACTGGCATAGCTTTGCCACTCTGAAATTCTTCACATTCTTAATAAACCTGAATAGCTTTACTGTCTTGCAGTATATGCAGTGGTTTTCCCAGATCATTGTTTTATATATATTAGCTAAAAATGTTCCTAACAGAGAACTGTTATCATGGACTGAAATTTAACTATGTAATCCTATTTTGCGCTTTTATTTTTACCTAGTTTCCTGTTTCTGTTCTGTTCCACACAGCTTTTTTTTCTTCCACACAACTACTGTTTCCTTGAACTTACTCAAAGCTTTTTAAAAGTTGACATAAATTGTGTCAATTAGTCTTTATCCATTTTTTTTTTTGACATTCTTAAAGATATCCCATATGCATGATGGGCATGATTTTTCTACTCAAAGGCAGTTTGCGTTATTTAAGTGTATGATTAAAAACAGAAATATAGTTTTCTTCAATTACCATCCAGCGAATTGACTTGAAATTTTACATATTTTTTCTATACCTTTTTTTTTGGTTCTTCTTGGATTGTGGAGTGTAATTCTCCATTTATAATCCTTCAGTTTTAACTGTTACTATTGAAGGGTAGCCATTTTTGCCAGTAGTTTTCACCTCACTTACAATTTCTTAGTAATTGTGGGTGTATTCTGCCTAGTTCTGGGACTCCTTAGAACCTAGCACTCAGCTCCAATACCTCCTTTTTGATCCAGAGTCAGTGAAAGGATGTGTCTGTTACCTGAAGCAGATTTCTGTTGTCTTCTGAGGTAAAGATCAGTAGGAAAAGAAACCATTCTGGTTCTTTGCAAATACCATAATCCTCAGTCGCAGTATTCATTTTATGTCTGGTTAATTTTTTACCATCTTTTATTTTGCTCAAGTTTTTTATTTCCCTTGTTTGGAAGTTCACTACATCTTATTTTCTCTGAGCAGTACTTCTAAATCTATTGGTTTTGTCATTTAACTACAGTGTTCCCTTCATTTAAAGAAGGCTACATTTTCCCACCTCCCTTCTACTTGTTCCTTCTCTTCTGTGATTCCAGGATGTTGTGGTGGCATGAGCAGGCTGAAAAGCTGGAAGTATATGGTAAAGAGCAAGCAGACCTTAAGGGCCTGTTTTGAAGCGTTTATTTTGCTTACAAAAATACTGCAAAATACCATCCAGGAAGAAAATGGGGATGGAGGTGGGGGAGTGGATTTGAAGTCTTTGTCTCCTTCCCGTGCCCCATGCTGAAGTTCAGATTCACCTTGAAGTTTATGGAGAAATTCCTTTCCCGAATACGATGGAACTGAAATATTTTGTTGTTACTGTTAAACGGTTTTTGAATTAATTCCTCTCTACTGCACGGATGAAAAGGAAAATACCTCCAGCTCATGCGTTTTAGAGCCAACAGCATCAAGGAGTATTAGTATCAATAGATTACTTCTCTGAACTTTATTATGTGTGATATTTAGCCAGTTTGAGAAAAATAAAAAATCCTTGAAGTGGACAGTATTTAAATTTGGGGGCATGGGATTTTCTGCAATTAACTAGATTGCTGTAGTAGGCCAATATATTAAGCTCAGGCAGTTTTGCTGCTAATTACACACAACTTCTCTGGAGTATCGGATATTCAGATCCATTTTATGAATATGGTAGAGAGAATAACAACTGTAAAACAAAGCACTGTGCATGTAAGTGACTGTTAGCGTGTATTTCAGAAGGGATAAATGCTCACCATATGGTACAATTACTGTGTCCAAGTTTTCAAATTAGCTTCTCTCATCCTCCTTATTACTGTCTTTAAAAAGAGAGGAAAAAAACCCAACATGATTTATCTACTCTGCAGCAGAACTCTTGACGCAAAACAGCAGCCCAGTTCTGTCCAGTTTTTTTTTCCTAGCATAATAGAGGCTGTCGGACTTTTTTATACTAATTACTGTGTGAGCCTCAGATGAACCCCCTTCAATTCACAGGGCTTTGTTAAGGGAGGAGCTGTCAATGTGTCTGCCCGTTTGCAGCTGTGCTGTGGCTTTAGCTTGCTTAACATTATGCTGCTTTTTAGACTTGACAGAAGGGATTTTTTTTTTTTTTTTATTAAGGCAAAGCAGCCTTGTAGCGAAATGGTTTAAGCAGCTGCATTGTGGGGAAGCACAAAGAAGTTATTATTGTGTCTGTTTAGGGGGGTCGGATGGAGGGGGGAGATATTCGGCTGCTGTTGATGCCGATTGTTGACTTGCCATCTGCCAGATAGGGAGAAGAAAAAAATGACAGCTCCAGCAGGGTGTTCAAGAGGTTGTTTGGAGAGACGCATAAACATGTGCAGATGTCGAACTGAATAATGGCAAGAACTTGAGACGGTTTATGATGCTGCTGTTGTGTGTGCATATACAGAATGAATGTATGTGGAGATTTGGTTAGGAGGAGGGTACATATTAATTATCATTGTCCCCCACCGCCTCCTTTACTTGTGTTAATTAGTTCAGGAGTTTAATATCTTCCCTCCCTCTGTTGTTTATTCCTAAAAAGAGCCTTTTCTTGTAGGGAAGAAAACTTTTGATTTCTCCATGTGGTGGGTTTAAAAAAAAATGAACAACTTGATAAATTTGGTACTTGTGGAAGTAGAAAGTGTAATGCAGTTATTTCAGTCTCAGACATTTGGTGGACAGGTGCTATTCAAGTTCTTACATAGCTTTGTCTGGCTACCTCAAGACTGATGCGTTGCATACCCCTACTATTGCATCCTGAGCTTTTCTTATGCAGAAAGTGGCAATTGGTGATTGTCTAGTATTATATAGTAGACAAGTAAAGTAAATGCTAGGGGTTAGAATGAGATTAGCAACCAATTTTTTCTTTTCACTTAATCTTATTTTCAGTTCTTTCTCTAAAGGCAACGAGCTGGTCAGTCATACCTTACATTATTTCCGGTTTGATATTTGCACGTAAAATAAATTTTGATTGATCTATGGAATATGGTTTTCTTTCTTCCACTAAAATCCTTTCTTTTTTTTTTTTTTTTTTTTTTTGTTTGGTGATTTTTGCTGATTTTGAGTTTCCAGTATAATGTGAAAGAAATGCAAATAAGGATACAAGGATGGAAGGAAATAAGGTTAACCCAAAAAGGCTAAACAAAAGCATTGTCTTATCCAGGTGATCTCTTGATTTAAAGATAAAAAATGGAAACATAATGAATTTTCTTCTTAAATATTGTGTGCAAGTCCAGCTTTCTGATATCTGTATTGAACTGAAAAATGGAAGATGAAATAGTCGTTGAAGTTGCAAGCACGTCTTCCAGCTATCAGTATATATCAGAGTTTTTTGGTTGGTCACAGCATGACTTAAATAACTATCTGAATGAACCTATACATCCCTTCCCACCAACCCCTCACCAAAAGTAAAGGAACCACTTTTCTTTGTCTTCTGCCTTACTTATGATAAGCATCAGCTCTATAGATCATTGATAAGCATTTGATGTCTCCTTTTATCATCGTTGTGATTGAGTGGAAGAAGTCAGTTTTGGATTATGTCAATTTTAATTGAAAATTCAGTCCTCCCTCCTGTGCAAGTACTGATTTCTGCATCTGAGCCTAGACAGAGGTCAACAGCACTGCAAATGGAGAATTGCTTTTTGCCCCTTAGGTTGTTGGTTCTCCTCCATGTAATTGTGCTGTTTTCTGTGTTCTCTCATTGGTGGTGTGACATCCCAAGTACTCTGGGTAGTGCTGTGTTGCTGCTTATCACGAAGCCTTTAGTGGAACCAAAGAGTTCTCCTGATGTGTACAGCAGTAGTGGAGCTGTCCTTTCCACTCCAGTAGTTTGAGCAATGCTTTTGCGTATCTTGGACCGATTGTTTGCACATGATGCGGCCTAAATGATAAAGCAAAAAGGTTGACTCTAGCAATGTGCTTGAAGAAGAAACATAGGTGAGTGATGGTGGTGCTAGCTTTTTGGCACCTGGCAAGGTCTGGGGCTAGAAGCATACCTAGTAACAAGGACAAAGTTCAGAGGAACATATATAAAAATTCTCACAATGTGCCAGTTTAAAAAGTGAGTCAGTTTGCTTTGCGAAAACATGCTAGCAAGTATATCAGTTTTAAGAGGAGAAAGTCACATAATTTTTGACAACACATTAATCTGTCAAAGAAACTCAGCTGAATGATAATGCTATTGTCAAACTTATCATACTCTTTTGCAAACAATGGAAAGTTTGAGATGTCTTGTGTAAACTAGAGATGGCTGTTTTACAAAAAGTTGTAAGTAAAGAACATGAAGATGTTTAGTTCACATTAGCGACATTTAAAAAGCATTTAAAATTTAATAATCTGATTTAATATATACATGTGTACATGAATTGAATTACTGTCTTATTCAGTGTAATGTATAGATGAATATTTTTATGCTTTTCTTATTCTTAAGATATTTCCAAAATTTGAAAAAGATCCTTTGGTCTACTAGCATTTGATAAAAACAAAAGAAAGTAATATTTTTCCTATTATACAAAGTACCACTTAATGCTGATAGTCCTATATAAAAAATTATAAATATGTAAAAGTATGGAGAATGTGAAGGTTTTCAGGCATAAAAAAAAGATTATGTGAGACGATATTCTATTTTTTTTTTTTCATTTACCACCAATACATCTCAATATTATTAAAAACTGCAAAAAGGCTTTGAGAAGAAGCTAAATAGTGTAGCATTTGGGGCGTTGATCCTATAAAGACTTATGCAAGAGAGAAATTCTTAAAACGTTAGCAGTGTCCCTAAATGTTGCTGGGATATAGACCTTGCTTTTCTATTCCTGAATAGCAGGCATATTTAGAAAATAGTGATCTCCTTTGTTGTTCAGGGATGCTGATGCAATACAGGACTCTGTTATTCCAGACAGTATGTATTAATATCAACTTCTATTTAATTTATTTATTGTTCTAATTCTTATCCTTCAAGAATAAAGGGGAAGTGAGAGTGATGTTGAAACTGGCAAGTTTTTCTTCCTATTGGCTCAAAATGGACATGATAAAGGTCAATTCTCAATTTGTCAGGATGTCAGCTAACTTAGTATGTCTGTTATGATTTTTTAAAAGGACAACATTTTATGCAGATGAAGATTGAGTATGTGCTGTGAACATTTATTTGCCATGAGATGCCAAAACACATCAATAATTTTGTGTGAATATTGTAGATGCCCAGTTTGAAAACTGCACTGATGTATGAATACTGGTATGTGTCTCTATCATTGAATATTGTCCTCTATGTTTTTAGATATTTTACAAAAAGATTATTAATGCAACAGGAAAGGGTTGAATAAACAGCAGGAGCTGAAGTACTGTTGCATTTATACAAGATAGGACACTGACTCACTCCAGTAGCTGTCAAGGTGGGTAGTCATTTGAACCCTAGTGACCCTCTAGCTGGAATACATTTGTGGGTTGCATTCAGAGCCTGGGGGGAAGAAAACCCCACAGTAAGAGCAGGGAAAACCTTCCCATTGTGAAATTTGGTCCTACCATCACTTTTGCTGCAGATGTGCATGCTGAGGCCATGGTGATGCGCTCTGTGGCTTCTCCCTGCCTGGTGACTCTACCTCTCCACTGGGAATTACTCTGTTTTACTAGTAGGAGCCTTTGTCTTTAATCACTACCTGCTACTGATTGCTTCAAGAAAATAGATCTTATCGTTTGGCTGCTCTTCAGTCCAGCTTGGCTGGCATGGAGGAGAGGATTGTCCCTGCTTTTTTCTTCTTTTGCCTAGCTGAGGATTTTCCAGAGCTTGTCCCCGAGGCTGCTTGATGCCTTCTGCAGACTCTTAACATCTATGTGATTTTCATTGGTTTCTGGCCACACAATTGTGAATAGCTGAACATAAATTGACTAGTCTTTATATCTGCACTGGATTCTTGCAATATCATGGATATGGAAGGGCACTTGAACTTTCTCATCTTAATTCCGGATTTGTAGGAAACTTAATGGAAGCCTAGCTGTGGTATAAGCTGATCACAGAATCACAGAATTGTGGTGGTTGGAAGGGACCTCAGAGATCATCGAGTCCAACCACAAAAACAAAAACAAAAAAAAAAAAACCAAACAAACCATCACCCACCCACACAGCAGCCCACGACAAACCAATAATCTTGGGCACTAGAGCATGCCCTGAAGA
>JAOTQQ010000023.1:38166820-38289696 GCA_026546715.1 Gallinago undulata
CCAATAATCTTGGGCACTAGAGCATGCCCTGAAGAACCATGTCGATACGTTTCTTAAATACCTCCAGGGATGGTGACACATAGCATGAAATGTTTCCTATTTTCCAGTTGTGACTGGAAAAATTCGTTTTGTCTAATGTAAGTACAGATGTGCTCAAAATGTCATTTAGCATTACTAGGAACTGTGGGAAAACAGCTAGTATAAATAAATAATCGCTCTCTCGCAGTGTAAAAGAGAGAATCAAAAAGTGCTAGTTCCAAATTCTGCTTTTCTTTGAACTGCCAGCAAATACTTGGGAGGGGCTATATAATAAAAATAGCTTTTAAAATGATAAGGCACGTTAGGAAAACTCACAGTTTTCTTTAATTTTTTTGGTATGCAATAAGACTTTGTCAAATCTTTTGCATGATGTATAATTACAAATTCACAATAGGTTGAAGGATCTATATTGAATCATGAGGGCGGGTATACTTTTTAGTTTCCTAAAAATTTATTTTTTACAGTAGCCTTGATCTGTATTGCCAATTTGTTATAATTAAATCAGAAGTAAGTAAATATTTAACAGAAGTGCTTTACATTTACTAGTGTCTACTGACTTGATCAAATAGTCTGCTGATGCTTTTAATCGTGTGTTAGGTAACACTGCCCTCAGAGGGCCAAGGTAAGGAAATTCAATCTCAAAACCGCTGATGTTACTTCTGAGATTTTATTTGACCCAAGATTAATTACAGTTGCTTCTTTTAAAAAAAAATAGCATATGGTTAAGTTTTTTTTTATTTCCTTTTATCAAATTTTGTTAAATACTCTTAGATAAATTCAGTTTTTCTTCCCTCCATTTATTAAATGTTAGTGTAGGGGAACTGGAGTTTGATTTAACAAAAAAAGTGCCTTAAGAAAGAAAAAGTAAAAAAGAAGAGAAAAAATATTTTTGTATTACTTCTACTAAGTCCATTTTGTTAAAATGATGACACAGACAAGAGGCAGATTTCTGGTGTTCTCTGCTTGGAGGGGGTTAGGGTGATATTTTTTTTTTCCTTCTTTTTTTTTTCCTCTTTCCCTTAAATCTCACTTATGTCTGTGTGGCAGCTGTTGCTTTTTTTTAAGAAAGCAAGTTTTTGAACTCAGTTTTCTGTTGCTTATCAGCACTGTATATTAAAGACATTTCCTTCACACCTCTAAAACCATTTACATACTGAAAAATGTAGTTGTTTTGCAAAAGTGATTTTTCAAAAAAATAATTTTAAAATAATAAGATAATTTTAAATTACTGACTAATTTTCCAAGAATTGTTAAATTTCTGTAAGTTTAAGGATTGCAAGTGGTGAGACTAACAATAGCAACCATTGTATCTGAGGTGAAGTGTATGTTTAAAAAGAGTTTGAGTTCTGAGGTGAAGTAAAAAAATTATGAACTTTGAGTGATACATTTATCTAACACGGATTTGTTGACTAGTCATAGTAATCAGGTTTCTTAGAAGGCTTTTCTTTGTGATGCTCCTGAGCAGTACCAAAACTGCAAAAATTGCATCACTACAATAACCATATTTTGTGAAATATCCTGAAGGCAGAATTCTTGTTACTAGCTGTCAAAGGCAAAAAAGAAAAACCGTTAAGGTTGCACTACAGAGGTGAACGCAGAGCCAGCCACGGGGGTCATGTTCTAAACAAACTTTCATTAAGCATTCTTTGTTACTCTTGTTAGCTAGTGTATTCTTAAGTACAACATTAATTAAAGGGTTGCATGGTATGAGGGTGCTTTTTGCATAAAGATCAGATTGTATTTTCACGTGTTTCAAGAATGTGCTGCTCTCTTATTTCATCTTTTGGTGTATTCTCTCAGTAGTTTAAAAAGTTATTAAAAAAACAGACCTGAACAACCTAAAACTGATTCAAAATTTGTATTTTGTGTGTGCATGTACTTATTGTCTGTATATATCTGTGAGATATATATTCTAGTGCCCCTTTTCTCAAGTAGCTTTAACAACTTTGACTAGAATTAAAGTGATGTAGGAATTACTTGGCTTTCTTGACTGCAGTAGTTGAAATTAGAGACCTCTTCTTACTGTTTAATAAACAGATCCCAAAAGAACATGTTTTTCAACTTGGAAGGGTGTAAATTTAAGCAAAATAATAATTTAGCTTACATTAACTCAGCAGAAAGCAGGGTACAAACTGATTCTTTCTTTATGACAGATCCACTGCTTTTTTAAGTACCGCAGCTCCATTTCATTAAGTTGTCGGGATATCTTGTGGTTCGGTTAGCCTGCCTGGGCTTCTCCTTTTTCATGGAATTTCTTTTCACTTGAATTAATGAATTTCAGATGTAAATTTGCTGTTGTTTACTTGTGTTGAGGTATTTGATAAACATACACTGCAAGTATCTTTAAAGTAATTTAATATTTCTTGTACTGTAAAATTTACTTTTTTTTTTTATTATTTTAATGCAAGGCTGGTAAATTAGAAAACATGTGGAAGTTTTTTTTCTTTTCAGATACTCCACTGTGGTTTTAGTATATTTTTTTGTATGGAGGATTTCTCTTTCAAAGCAATTCAATAAGCCCGTGTCTATTAAGAAGTATGGACTACAGTGTTTTTCTATCTTTAAGCAGATTATGTAGAAGGAATGTAGTTATAAGAGAGCACCTAGAGTGTATCTTGAGAGCCATTAAGCCACTTGAGCAGCTAAGTGAACTGTTCACTGATCCCACTGTTTACTTTAGTCTTCAAAAGTGTTCACCTATTTGTTAATTAAATTACAAAATAAATAAAGAGCAGATGATAAATATTCATGTATAGGCCTTGAAGAGGGATTGGAATATTGGTCATTTCAAGACAAAACTAGGGTTTTTTTTTGTGTGTGTGTTTGTACAGACATCTTGAAAAAGTAGTCTGACTGTGATTCAAGTTGGGAAACCATTTAAAGAAATATCTTTCTATAAAAGAAAGAGATGCATCCTTATGAAGCCATAGTGTTTTACAACTGCTTTAAATTACATGTCCCTTATCTGGCTATAGCAGGGTGAAGACAGAGGTACAGTTGTGCTCATGGCTAAAATGGTACTTATATGTCATTCATTATTTATATCTTCTTGTGATTAGCTTTTGTCCAAAGTTGCTAGTTTTCTTCAGAGGAGCTTGGAAGTGCTAGTCATACTCTTGTAATGGTTTTTCTCCAAGGAGAATATCAGCTGTGTAACTCAGTAGGTGATGAAAAATCTGTTCGATTTTCTGATTAAGAGACTCTGAGTACGTAGTAGAAGCCAAATCCAGAAGCCAAATCTTCTAAGAGGAGGAGAGGGAGTAAGTGAACAGGGAAGTTTGTGCTGGGTCTCTCAGGGCACCTGCTAGAACAGTCTCCTTTTCTGCAGGTTTAGTTCTGGAGAGTGTGTATGCAACTAAGCAAAGGCTTCTGTTTTTCCTGAAGTGACTAATGACCGTACTTACCCTGTCAGCTCTGATTTTAGGTCAGTCTGCTTATTTCCCTGTCCAGTTTATTCCTTGCAGGAAGGAGGGCTCTTCTTGAAATCTGAACTGTTGGATGGTTGACCTGTTTTAGGCATGTTGGTATTCTCTCCATGCTGTCCTTGAACTCTATTTCAGTCGTCTTAGGTGCCTGCTTTCCAGTTAATACACCTAGGTAAGGCTAAGATCTTAATTGATTACCTAGTAACAGGTACTTTCTCTCATAACAGTCACTTACTGTTAAAACTAAATAAGGTGTAATTTGTTGTATGGTAGAGTCGCTTTATGGTATGTTTAAGAAAGCAACTAGGATGTGGGTATTTTTAAAACTTATATTGGATGATCTTATATGTCAAAACTTGTTGTGGCTTCAGCTTTTAAGTCCATGCAGAGTTCAGCAAATTTGTCACAGGGCATATTTTAAACATTCTTAAAATATGAGTCATACCTTTACTTAGGCCTATGATTATTTCATTTTCAAGTATTCAGCAAACTTAATTCAAGAAATGTCTTTACCTTTTCATATAATGATGATAGAGATTTTCACTGTTGTTGGTATAAAGTTACATATTTGTTTTCCCATCGTGCACTTGTATTTCTTCTCCAGCTTACAAATATCTCATACCTGGTTTGTTGTTTTGGTTTGTTTTTTCATTGTTTGTTTTGGTAGCTGGGATTTCCCGTTGAGAAGCCAGTTCAGCGTGTCAGTGTCAGTAGGGGCGTTCCCAGCTGAACTAGCACCAGAGATCGGAGATAGAAAGCTCTCAGTCAATACAAATGTAACTAGGGCTCTATCTGTTCTATTAATTTTGTGGTCAAATTAAGTACCACTTTGACTTTTTCAGTTTTCTTTCTAATTATAGGAAAGTGTCTAGATAACAAAATCAAGCAAGTACCCTGCTATTTAGAAACAGGAATAACTAGAAACAGTTTTGCTACTGAGGGCCAGGAAATGTAAGTCAGTACAAATAGCCTAGTGTTCATTTTTATCACTCTTTCTCCTTCTCTGTCTCCTACTCCCTGCCCAGCTTTCCTGCTTAAATACATCTTGAAAATCAGAAATGTTAATGGCTGCAGTTAAATTTTTAAGCTATGGGCCTTGTCAAAATCCTTAAAGTTGTGATCAAGTTCAGCCAGGCCATATTAACTATTCCCACGTTGAACTTCAGAGACGGTTAGTTTATTGCTCTGATGGAAAGGTGAAGATGCGATTAACTAATTTTTATATGAACCTTTAATAGAGTAATCTCCATGTCATATGGATATAAGCTTCTTTTTGTCCTTTGAATTGTCTAAAAGCTACATAGCTACCGTTAATAGGGTGCTGAGGTGGTAAACGGCACTACAGGGCCCCTGGACTGGTCAGTTCATTGCAAATGGTAGAAGTTCTAGGCAGGGCTGGAAATTCTGCAGTGTTACATACACTTCTTTTCTTAAAATGTTCACTCGTATGATGATGAAACAGTGACTTACTTAAAGCTTAGTGAATAGTTGTACATACGTTATTTACTTTGCAGAGTTGATAGAAATCAAAGATGGTGAGGCTGGGCAGATCTAAACTCACCTGTACTTAACTGAGTAATTGCACTTTAAAAATGAAATTGTTGCCAAGATTTCGGTGTGGAATTGTAAAGTAGAATGCTATTAAAGAGATTTTTTCACCCTTAAATAGCAAATAAGTGACATTAATTAAGCTGTTACTACTTAGCTATTCCTTAGTTATTGCTAATCTGTTCCCTGTGTTTCTGGTCCTGAATACCTCATGGCTATCAGAATCTTCTGCTCAGACTGGGGTAGGGCGAAGGTAGTGGTAGTGGCTTTATTGGTGGGCTTACCTCTTAAAAGGTAATTGGCTTCTATGTTTTTATTTCTTTTGCTTTCAGATATATTCATTAACTATAATTTGTGTAGGTTCTCCCATTACCCCCAATATTCCTGTATTTGCTTAGTGTATGTTTAGAGGAAATGAATCATTTTTGTTTTGGCTCAGCAGGAAAAATGCTCTACATTGTAGTAGTTTAAATTTCATTTTGTTATAGAGTCAAGCTGCAGTGCGTATTTTTGCCTGCAGCAAATTTTGAACTGTTTATAGGTATCAAGATGTAGGATTTTAAAGAGTATAGCGTGATAAAATTTAAAATTATAGAATATTACTATACGGTGTTGTAGCGTCTTATTCCAGAGGCATCATTGTATAGTCCAGGTTTTCCACTGCAATTTTATTTTCTCTTCTTTTGGAGGGGGTTAAAGTTTTATTTGCAAATTGAAAACGTCTGAAAAAATTTTCCTATAATTAATTGAGTCGCTGATAGTATGTTATGGGTTTTAGTATCAAAGGTTTTTTCCCACAGTACTAATGAACTTTTTTTTTTTCTTTTAGGAGAATATATAAAAAACTGGCGGCCAAGATATTTCCTGCTAAAGACAGATGGCTCTTTCATAGGCTATAAGGAGAAGCCCCAGGATGTGGATCTGCCATATCCACTCAACAACTTTTCAGTGGCAAGTACGTATTTCCAGTATTTATTATTCTCTCAGCATATTGACAAAATATCTGCTGCATATTGCTTCATGTGTAGTTCGGAGTTTATTGGTAACACTGGAAGTTTGATGCCATATGTCAGACCAGTGCAGTACTAATCTTATGTCCAGCTCTACAAGATACCTTCACAAGAATATTGAAGCTTTTACCATGGGTTGGTTTTTGAATATTTTAGAAGACTAAGTTTTCAATTTTGTTTGTGTTGCATCTGAAGTGTCTTTAACTAACAGTTACAGTTGACAAGTAATTGTTGCAAGAAGCAAATGCCTGGAAAGCTTACCTTTATTCAGATTATTGACCTCTTTTTTTTTAATTTTTTCTAATAGTATCTCTGAATTCACTTGAAAACTCTAATTAATTAGAAAATTATCTAGACTGTCAAATGACACAAAATCATGCTAAATTATTTTTCTTTTGGATAATCAGGTAATCAGCTCTCCAGCCTGGTTAATTAGTAATTTCAAGTAATCAGACAATTTGCATATATTAGCAAAGCTACAAAGTGTGTATCTGTTGGATAAAGTGAAGACATTTTGATTTCTTGTTTTCTAAGAATGTTTCTAAAAGACAAATCTGTAGGTTTTCTCGAGCTGGCAAAGAAAGATTGGTAGAAGAGTGTTTCTGAACAGAAATTAAAGTATTTGAAGAGCAAAACTAAGGTAACAAAATATCTCCCTCAGTATAAGTTGTCGATATTGTTGCTAGAAACTTTCAAAAGAACACTAGAAGATTTACCCAATTTCATTCAAAATTGTGTTAGTGTACTGCAATACGGAAAATGGCTGTCCTTAGTTCTATAGTAGAGTATTGGAACTTGACGAGCATATGTACTTAGGGAAAAGGTTCTCTTCATCTGCATTGCTGAAGATGGAAGAAGTGCTACTAAGATTGACTTTACCTATTTTCTTTCTGAAATTATTCTTGAGATTGAATCAATGCTTGCATACAAAGTAATTTGAAAATTTATTTGATAAGAAAATAATCTCATGCTCCAAGTTCCATGTCTTGTCCCACCATTGGAGGAGGAAAACTTTGTCTATTCTAATTGTGACAGAAGTCTTCCAAATTATATTGAATGTGCAAGCCTTTAGAGGCTTATTTTGCCTTGTTGCTATTTAGCATAAAAAACAGTGATATCTTTCAGTTGTTCATATGAATAGGAATTGACCAGATCATAGATTGTTATTCCTTACTTACTGCTCTGAATGTCCTCATCTACACATTTATAGCAGTTAGTAGTTTCCTAGATACTTTTCCCCCAAATCACAGCAGAAAGCAAATATGTAGAACTACAGTAGGGTTTTTTGTCTTGCTTTACCATATTCTTCTTTACATATCTAGTCTTCCTTTGCTGCAGCAAATAGAAGGATGCAAATGGTAGTTCTGCCAAGCAAAGAAATGCATAATTAGCAATTAGTTCCAGTGTGTTGATACTGGTGGTTTTTTTTTTTTGTTTTGATACCCAGATGTCATCTTATGTAATTCTGGTATTAGAACTTTTTCTTACTGGAAATTGCAAGTTTTCATATTGTTTTCCAAAATTACACCATCACCACCACTACCCCTCCTAGCTGCCCCTTCCCCCCAAATAATCCTTTCTGCCACTAGCAAGCCCCATAGGTCTGATTCTTATGAAATGTAAGCTAAAGGAACAGACATGCAGCATTAATTGAAGAAATACAGTTTCGGTAAGCAAGATGAGTTTTTCTGTTTTCTGGCAGGAAAAAGAGTCATTTAATCAGAAATGATTGCTGATAAGTGCAAGAATAGGGACATTTTTCACTCATAGAAAGAATCCTATAAAATTAAGTGAAGTACCTACGTGGAATTAACAGGATGAAAACCCAAATATCTTCTAGATTCAAAATGTTTGGATAAGATTCCAGTTTTTAACTTGGTTTTGATTAAAAGGATTGTGTTTGCTCTTGAGTAAAAAGTACAAAATTATGTGACACACAGAAAAGTTGAAAATATAAAGTATTATGGTATTACAGTCTAAATTGCAAAGGACTGTAAGTTTTTCATCACCTATTTTATCTGTGTGAAGATGAGATTGTCAGTATGGTAAACAAAGAAACAAACAAAAACACTATCTGAATGAATCGGATCTCAGTGGCAGTACCTGGTAAATGTCAAGAACTGGTCTCACAGCCTCTGATCCAAGAGTTCCTGGGCTGCTGCAGTAGGTTTGTGGCCACAAGCGGTGCAACATATTTTTCCTGTAATAGTGAAGTACGTTTTTCATAAATTGCTAGCCAGGCAGATGGAGTGTGAGATCACTGTTAATACCATCTTGATTAGGTTGGCAGGGACTTAAAGATATGTCTTTACAGTCCTATCTTCATGTAATCTTTGTAGCTATCTGTAAAGTGAGAGTGTGGTCTCAGTCTACTTTTTGCTCTCCAAATGATAGACATCTTTGGCTCTTGCTTACAGCTTGTTATTTAAGCAGAAAAGGCCAAGGCTCTGGTATTATTTTTGAAGCGCTGTTGGAGCTGAACACTGGAAAGTTTGCACAGCTCTGCTTTGTATGATACTTGCTCTATAGCTTAAAACTTCCATATCCAGCTCTGTCAACCAGAAATGTCTGTGTGCTGCCTTCCACTTCTGCGACACCAGGCTTACTTTTGCAAAAGGTGTATTTCCAGGCATAGTGTCATTTTCCCTAGAGTGTCTCCCTGATGTCTTCCAAGATAACTTCAAAATCCTCACATGAGCATTACTCTCTCCCTGGTCTTGTGTCATCCGTGTACTCCATTGGGAATGACAGCAAGGGCAGAATGAAGTTGTTTTACAAATTGTCACAGGACGGTGTTCAGAGACCATCCTTTTTCCTTGAAGTGATCTGTGAGGAAATGTAGGGGGAAAAAATTGGGAAGTGGAGATGTAGGTGTGTACAAGCTTTATGTAGACAGAGAGCGAGGGCCTGAAGTGGCGTGCACATCCTTCAGCCCATTGCTGGCCGCCCAAAATGCCAGGAAACCACCTGGGCCTGAGATGAGGGTGGCTGATTTCTGGAGCTTAAGTATGTCCCTGAAAAGGAGATGGAATTGACTTAAGAGTATGACGGAAGGGGGCTGGCTGGAGATGAGCCCCGACTGGCCCCAAGGTGTCCTGGGCAGGGGTTTTGCCTCCCCATGGCTGCTGCTCTCCTGCCTTCGGACACATGCGAAAGTCAGCAATGAGCACCCTGCACTGCCTCTGTGGGGCTGCCACAAGGTTGCAGGGATGAACAAATCAGGCAGGTCTGGTGACATGGACAGTGTTTAGGAATTGCTCTGGTTTCTGCCATGTGGAGCCAGCTTATTTTATACTAAATAGAGTCATTTTTTTTTAACATGGGAGTTCAGAGAACTGTGTATGGAAGTATGTTTTAGTTCCTTAATGCTCATCCGCTGACACTTAGGTGCACAAAAAGTTGTCCTGTGGCATCTAACCATACACTTAAAGATAAATGAAGGTGATGTAATTATGCTAGTGGGAAATTTGTTGTGAAAACTTAAAAATGGTTGATGCTGGTTTTCAGAAGTAAATTCAAATATGAGCTTACCTGAATTGGCTGGTTCAAGATCAGTTTAGCTTTTTTCAGGTGGAGAGAAGTAGTTGCAAGTAATCAAGCTATTGTAGCTTGAAGACATGCTCTTGATTGACTGAGTGGGTGTGCATTCCTATCCCACTTCAACTGCAAAATAAAATATGTTAATGTAAATTGCTTTTGCTTAGGCATTTATGCAGTCAGAACCAGTTTAAAAATAATTTGGATTCGATTGGTATAACTTCTCTGTGCAAGCAGATGCCTGAAAAAAAATGTCCTGGCTTTTAAAACTCCATTATGCTTTTTTGGAACAAAACTAGTACCCTGGGTGACAGGATGTATACCCTCAGTGGCACCCCCCCAAAAAATCAACATGGCCTCACAATGCTGTTTTTAAATGGTCCAGTGTTGCCTAAGTAGAATCAATACTGCTTTGTGTAAACCACCTTGGTATTCTGTAAAACGGTCATCATTATTGGAGAAAGCAAAGTGGGGAAGAAGAGGCAGTTGCTTCAGTTCTACTCAGAGTGCATTTGTGGCTTTACTGATAAAAAAAATACTTCTCACATATGCAATGAGTATGTAGGTAATCACATCGCACATTTGGGATAAGGCATCTCTAAGACTTGGCCCTTTGCCTTCATTTTGATCTTTACATAGGGAATAATTGGGAAGAGCTGTATCCCTTCACAGTAGCCTTTGAGCTTTGGCCAAAAATGATGTCACCTGGAATTTCTGTTGTATCTTGAAAGATAGTACTTTCTAAGCCCTTTGTAATACAACTACCCTTTGTCTTGTCTTTGAAAAAAAAAAAAAGCAGCTTCGACATATTATGAGAAAGTAACATTTTATAACTTGTTTTCCTTTATTTTATTCTTTTTCTGCAGAAATTATTATCAATGAACCTTGGCTATTCTAAAAGGAGAAGTTGTGCTACTTTTTCCTAGTCTTAATCTTCCAGTGTGCCAGAGACAAGATTTTATTATTTTGGGGATTTTAAAATCTTCAGAACATGGAAATTGAAAGGTTTCAGTGGAATGATGTTAGGGTGATAAAGAATTCTGAAGATACTCTAAAAAAATGGGTAGGAAAATATATGTGTATGTTTTAAGTGAAATTAAATTTTGCATCAAAATACTTTGGCATTAGACATGACCTTGTGCACAACTCCCCAATTAACTTTTCAATGAGATTTAAGTTTAAAGTCCTAGTTTTGTTAACTGTCACAACACTGGATTACCTGAACCCAGAGATGAGCATGTAACTATAGATACTTATAACAGTATGAATTTAATTCCAAAATAATAGTGGTGCAATTGAATAAATAATGTTCATTCATCACTGAAACTACATCTGGGGACAAAAAGGCAATGTATGTGTGATGTACTGCATAGCCAAATATATTGAAATTCAAACTCAAATTTAATGTGTATAATCAATATTGCTGTCTGTGCTGGATGGGAAAATGTTTTGGACAACTGGACCAGTAATTTTCTTTGGGAGGCTTTCATATGACTTCATGAATGGTTTCTAGGTGGTATAGTTGGTATTCTGACATTTGACTTAGATCTTTGGATTAGTTGGTAGCTTGAATCTTAAGTGAATAGTTCCTTCGTCTCATTCTTCCATTTGAATGGGCAGTGTTTTCTCAGACACCAGTATAGCACACTGTAATTTCCGGTAATCTCTACATAGGGTTTAGTATGAGCATGAGGGGTCAAAGCTGACGTTTATAGCCAGGTCTGAGAGTTTTTATGCTGGTGTTATGCATCCAGTTGCATAATTAAAATTAGGGTGTTTGCATGAAAGACAGAGAAGGATGTATATAATTTTACTGTTTTCTGTGAAAACAAACTAAACTTTGGGCAAAACCCAACAATAACATGTAGAAATCTCCTGTTTTCTTTTCCCCTTTTTGCATGAAGGGGCAACTAGCAAACTAGTTGTAATGACAGAAAGACATGGATACTACTTTAGTGCTTTGTTGGAGTGTTGAAAATAAAAGACTTTCCAGCATGATGAAGTGCATCAAGGATGATCTTTTTCAGCTTCAAGGAATATAATTAATTTTTCTGTTTATTATGCAGTCATATATGTTGTTGTATCATCAGATCGCATACAAATACTTGTCATGAGCCAAGCCCCACAGAAGTGGGATTTCTACCCATAACGAACAAAAAGTCAGTTCCTGCTCCAAAATGCTAAAATTCCAAATATAAAACAAGGGACAGCAGATGGATGCAAACAGATGGGGGGAGTATGAGAAAACAATGAGACAGTATTAGCCTGTAGTACAGGCAGTGGTCTCAGCGCATCAACAGCTAATCCATTGTCAAGGTTAGATTTTTACTCTCTTCTCCCTTCTTTTTCTCTCCTTCCTTCCTTCCCTCTTATTTCTTAAGACATAGTGAAGGAGAGTTTTAAGGAAGATTTAAAAGAGGAGCAGTATGGCAAACAGAGAAATTAGAAATACTTTTGAGAAATGGTGCTGAAATTGGAACAATAGAAGGATGGGTGGCATTTTGTTACTGAATAAAGAATGATACCAAGGATGAGGGTAGGCTGTGGTCTGTGCAGATCATGTTGAAAAGGTGCCAATATTTGATGTAATAGACCTGGGTAAGGAATTAAGAATGCGGAGAGAAGAGTGACATGATCAAAGGGACAATGGAGAAAAAGGATCTGTTCAACAGTTTGGGGATGGCATTTTTAGGGGAAAACGGCATTTGTTGGGCCAAAGAAGGGATATTAAGTTATTCACGTAAATCTCTATGGGACCAAACTTATTTTTAGTGCCATACTCCCTGTAGATAAAATGTGGTGAGAAAGGAGAGAGCCTTTTGGAAAACCTCAGAAAAGTAGGTTTCCCTTAGGGAGTAGGTAAACAAGCGGGAGAATCGAGAGAAGACCAAACTACGCAGGGGTGTGTGGGTGTGTGCATACACCTATATTTGTACATATATGTAAAAGCCATGGCTTTTCATATGTATATGAGCAAAAGCAAGTCTATCTGTCTCAATGTTTTGAAAATGATGTTTTAGTTCTGCTACTTGTCTAACAAATAAAGCCCTCAGAGAAAAGTGAGTATTAGGAGAGCAGAGTAGCAGTAATGGAAAAAGGTATTTGTAAGCAGTGTCCTCATTAAATTTTGACATGAGAAAGAAAAAAATGGGAGTAGCAATTGAATAGGCAAAGATTGGGACAAAAGTATATTTCTTGTGAAGGAAAGACGGAGAGAATAAGAAATCAAGGTTAAATTGTAACGTAAGTAGGCAAATACATAGATAGATATAGATCTCTGTGTATATATAGATAGCACTCTATGCATTTAAAATTGCATACATTCTAAACAATGCAAGCAGTGGTTTGATAATATTTCTTTTCTCTGGTATGATAATCACAGGAAGTCATCTTTTGTGTTAAAACTCAGTCTGTATTAGAAATAATTTCTCAAATATGCAACCTTCTGTTCATTTTTTAGTGAATTTTTTTATGGCTGCTTGTATGTTTAGTATTCTTGTCTAGCCATATCAACAAATTCTGCTGAGGTTGAAAACTTCCATATATGAAATAATGAAATTATGTTAGTGTTCTTTCTTCTTTTTATGCTGAATGAATGAATGTACCGAGGAAAAGAACACTGGTGATTATATGGTTAAAGTTATAGAATTCAAACTTTAAACTTTTTAATAAAATCTGAACAGATGATCTGTGCTTTTTTTTTTTTTTTGGAACTGGCAGGTTTCAGGCCCTCTAATTGGCTTCCCAGCTTTGCAGAGTAATTACAGCTTCAAGCAAACTTTGTCATCTGTGGTTCAGAATGGTGTAAAGTAAACAGAACGTTTTGAAATACAGTTTGTAGTTAGAGTTGCTCAGGAGAGTTTAACTAGCATAACTACTTAATTTAGATAGTAGCAGTTATTTGAAAAAGATAGTCTAACATTTTAGAATTGTCAGATTGTTTGTGGGTATGGAGACCTCTGGTATGTACCTGCATTTTTTTTTGTTTTGTTTTAGAAAGAGAAGCTCAATACTTCAGAGACATCCATTGCATTTCTTTATACTGGTTTTATTTATTCTTTTTCCATTTTCTGGATAGGTCCAAAAGTGGCCAAATGAGTGCTACAGACTTGTTGGAACGGAATCGTCAGTTTCTGTTACTGGTTTTGTATTTTACTGCTTCGAACAAGTGTTCTCCCCCAAGGTTTTTCATCCCCTCTAATATTAAAAGGGAAAATTCTCATGACCAATGTCTAATCCCAGCAAGACAGAAAGCTTTAGGATTAAAATGTGTAATTTCAAGTTGTAGATGGCTAGCATACAAGAACACAAAGTTGAGTCTGTCTGTTTACTGGCTTACTCATCTTTTTGAATGATAATTTAGACTTCCAACTGTTTTGAGTTGAGATTCAGCCCTTTAATTACATATGTTTATGTATAGTAGCAAACTTGAAGACATTATGGTAGAGTGTTCTCTACTCTTGGTAATGACCCAACTATCACTCGAGTGTTTGGAGCCAGCTCTCAGTAGCCAGTTTCACTCATTCTTCTGTCTTTTGTAGTCTCCAAACTATTCTCTCTGTCTAAAACTACTGTGGTTTTTCCAGTGATTAGTAGAAAAATATTTGGGTAATTAGCAGTAACTGTGTATTGGAGTATTTACTCATCTTAATAAATCCCCTTCTCCCCACCCCAAGCTGTAGGTGAAAGACATTTACAAACAAGTTTTCATTCATGTTGTAATCATGACAGGAACGTTATTTATTCCATATATTTGTATGCAACAGCACATGAAGCATGGGGGTGTACTAAATATCATCAGACTTCAGTTACTTTTATCTAATTGAGAAGGATAGGTAACACAACACTTTTAGAAATACATTGGTTTTCCACTTCTTTCTATAACTTTTTTTGCCTCGGGAGGGAAGGATATGAACATACTCAATTTCAAGTATCCACAAGGAAATTAAATCTGTAGCCACTTTTAACAATATTAAAAAGGCTCATAAAGTTTTGCTAGATTTTATTTTCCAATAGCGTCCTTCAGTGATAGGGAAATGACTTTTTTTTTAAAATGTTTTCAATGCCGTTTTCAATTGCTAAGGTATTTTTTAGTACCTTTGATTTAGTTAATCATCTGTAATGAAAACTCAGGGAGTAAATAGTCTTTGGTAGTTACAGAGCTTAGTCTATGCATTCAAGTGTTTTGTTCTTGTTAATAATGCACATAATCCCCTTGAGGACTGTCTGAAAAAATTAATGTAGATACTACCAATAATGCATCTATATATCAGATACAGATTTACATGATATATACACTAATATATAAAAATATATTTATTATACTATATATAGTATACTGTATATATAGTTAAAGACCATGTTATAGATAGCATTTGAACATAGACAGCCTTAATTCTATTAGTTCTGATTTTTATGTGCTTGAGTTGGCAAACTTGAACTAGTGCCATTTTAATGAATGCATTTTTGTATGTATTTGCAATCAGAAAACGAATGGTCAAATTCAAAATCTTCAGCTCCATTACAGGCACTGGCGAGAATGTGCTTTTTAATTCATACAGACTTTTCTGCAGGTTTGGCTCTGTACATTTTTGCCTTCAGATTGTCCTAACACAGTCACCTTACATTAATGCCCCTACCAGTTTCTTGTACTTTTCTTAAACTAGTTAATCTAGTGTAGCTCTACTCTATCTATCTCGCAGGTTTTTCTTTCTTACGCAGGTTCCAGTTTCTTTCCTGTTCCATTTTCACTCTTCTCTATTCCCTAGTCTTTTGTTCCTGACATCTCTTCTGTAAATAACTTGCTGGATGCCGTCTTTCTGTATTGGATTTTGTTTCAATAAGGTAGTTTCTTTTTCATATTGTTGGAGGAATAGGATGAGGCATTATGAATACAAGAGAAAGAGCTTTCTCTTTAGCACGTGTAGAGGCAGGAGATAGCTGTAGCCTCTGGATTGTACTCAATGCATAGATTTTCAATAATTTTGTGCTTTTGTAATTGTTACTGTAATTTTTTACCCTCCTCCCATTGCACAATCCCTCCCACATGTAGTGTGGCCAGATGCCTTACATTTTCACAGGAATACTAAAAGGATATAAAAGGTCTTGATTTGCCAAGTTTTAAGTCTCATCTCCAAAAAGTATTATTTTCCAGCAGTGTGCGGCTTTAGGCAGACACCCAGCAAAGAAAATTTCAGCCTACATGACTGAAGTGTGATAGGATTAAAGATGAGAGGATGGTTTTGTCAGAGTAAGATGAGGTAATCTTAGAGCAGACAATGCTTCTAGTCTCTTAGGTTTGAAGGTAGCCCAAAACATTCCTTAGAGCTACAGCTGAGGCAATTAAGAAAACAAATAGCCTGTTAACCCTAGCCTCACCATCATCATGACCATAACGTGGACTTCAATATCCCTGAAGATGGGGGTTTCTTTGATCTCATGAGTAATACTTGGACCCAGCTACAAGCCTGGTTAAGCATCCTCAGCAGCTCTACTTCGTCATGCTCCCCAACTTCCTGTCATCTGCTTCTCTCCTCCTCCTTTCTCTTCCAGCTGTTGTGCTTAGTTCCCTCTTCCTATGTCCATCTTGCTTTAGCACTTCCCTCTAAACGTTGAGGGTGGCTCTTATCCTGTCCAAGACCTAGCTGAGTTTATAAAAGCAGTGAGCTTGGATTATTGTTTCTCTTTTGAGTCTCCATGGTATATATGTGGGTTTGTTAAATATAGTCATCTCCTTGACCTGTGAGGAGTTGGACTTACATAATAATATATGGATATGTGGTGAATATGTAGATTTGTGGAATACACACCTGCGTAATGCAATATTTACTTAATTCATCTTTCATTTTTATACATGTGTCTGTCAAGCTTCTGAGGTGTTCTGCTAAGCTGCATAAAAAACTCTTGTTGACAGACATATCCACTTCTTTGCTCTTTCAAACAAAAAAATTGCAGTATGCAATTAAATCAAGGCATCCTCATGAAGACCCCCCTAATATCACTTCTTTCATGCCTGTGTTAAGGACGGTCCAGTACAAGTAAGTGTGTTGGTATTTGCTGTGGCTTTATACCACAGAATCATGGAATGACATTGGAATGGTTGGAACTAGTCTAGAGATTGTCTAGTCCAACTTCCCTGCCAGAGCAGGTCCACCTAGAGCAGGTTGCACAGGAAGGAGTCCAGGCGGGTTTTGAATGTCTCTAGAGACAGAGACTCCATGACCTCTCTGGGCAGCCTGTTCTGAGGCTCTGCCACTCAAAAGTAAAGAAGTTCTTCCTCATGTTTAGATGGAAGTTTCTATGTTCAAGTTTGTGCCCGTTACCTCTTGTCCTGTCACTGGGCATCACTGAAAAAGGACTGTCCCCCATCCTCTTGACACCCACCTTTTAAGTATTTATAGGCATTGATCGGAAACCCTCCTCAGTCTTCTCCAGACTAAAAAGATCCAACTCCCTCAGCCGTTCCTTATAAGAGAGATGTTCTAGTCCCCTAATCATCTTTGTAGCCCTTTGATGTACCCTCTCCAGCAGTTCCCTGTCGTTCCTGAACTGGGGAGTCCAGAACTGGACACAGTACTCCAGATAGAGCCTGTAGAGGAGGAAGTAGAGTAGAGGGGGAAGATGACCTCCCTTGATCTGCTGGCCACACTATTCCTGATGCACCCCACAGAGGCCATTTCTTAGATAATCATGTCCCAGACTGTTTAGGTATTCAGGCATACAAATCGATGCTTTGAGCTAAGGATTTAAGCTCATTATGAGCTAGCATTTTGGAAAGTTAGTTGTGAGTATGCATCTTGTACAATTAATACTGGCAGTAAAGGCATAAGAGAGAAAGCAAAAGCAAGATAGAGGATACTTATGTGTGTTAGGTGTTTAGAAATTTGCTGGTACACTTCCTTGGAGAATATTTAAAACACATTCCTGTAAAATGTGGATGATAGCTGAGGTTTCAGGACGCTGAGTTTGTGAAGAAAAAGTACATCAAGCCAATATAATTTATTTCTGTGAAACTATAGCATGCCTTGTGAAGTGGTACATGTCATGTAACATGACTGTTGTGAAGCATTGACATAAACTGGAATAAATAAAATATAATTCCCCAAGAATAAGTGCAAGGTTCTACGCTACAGAATAGTCAACTACATCAGTAAAAGGTGTGGGTCAAATGCAAGGTAGTAGCTCTACCAAAAGGAAGTTACAGTGGATTATAAGTGAACAGCAGTTGCCATATTCATTATCAATTGATTTGTGAACCTGATAAATCATTTTAGATCACACATTTGATCTGGATCAGTTTTGAACAAGTGATAGCATTCCAGAACATGAAATGTGAGGTTTGTTTTTATTCTGTGATAGCTGCAGGAAATTCAATTACACTTTTGATAACAGTAACTTTAACTTCACAAAAATGTTTAAATATGTTTGCATGAATTAAAGAATTCTATTAGGTCAGTGTTTTGCATATATAATGTTTAGTGTGGTATGCTATATCATAAAATTTAATCCACAAGTCTCATTGAACCATTGCCTGAATTACCCGTGTTGTGATCTTGTGACAAAGGAGTAATAGGCATTCTACTCTATGTTTGTGTGACAAGGAAGATCTTGAATCTGAAAGCACAACCTGTGAGGACAGATTGGTTGAATTGATTGGGGCCAGAGAAGACTGAAGAGAGATAAAATAATGTTCAAACGTCTAAAAGGGGTAGCTGCTGAAAAGATAAAATAAATTAGTCAATAGGGCAGGAAACAATATGCTTAAATTATAGGAGCAGTTGCATTAAGTGTTAGGAAAAAAATTCAAACTATAAAAATAATTAATTTCCTTATAGTTGGAATAGTTTGCTTATAGACATTTTGAAATTACTACTTTTAGGGAATTGTAGAGTTTAGATAAATACTTATGAGAAATAGTGTAGGTAGACCTGATTCTGGCCTGGGGCACAAAGAGGACTAGATGACTTCCTGGGGCAGCCCCATTGGAAGCGTGTGTGTGGTTATTCTATATTTAGTAATTAGACTAGTTTCAACGTCTGAATTTTCTCAGATAGGGTATTTTACAATAAATCTAATCCTGAGTGACAGTAGTGTGGGTAATTGTGCATGGTTACCATTGAAGGGAAAATGTCATTCCTCCTGCCAGGTACAGACGGAAAAATGTGCCTGTGGCTACTGCTGTTACCTTGGCATACTAGAGCAATCCAGGATCTAATACTCTTCTTACTCTCATAACACAGACCTAGTTTGCAAATGGAGATCACATTCTTTATGTGGGCGACAGTGCAAGTTCCTTCAGTTCCTCTGATTGCATTTTTTACCTTATGATTATTACTTGCTACCTTTTGTTCAAGCCCATAGTTATCTAGCAATTCTGTATTGCCTTGTGTGTGCTGGATAGGTATACATAAAGTATATGTATTTTATCTAAGTAATTTTATTTGCTCTTCACCCATTAACTGACAACGTATAAAAGAGGCAATGTTATGTGTTTCTCTAGAATGTCAGCTAATGAAAACAGAGCGACCAAAGCCAAACACATTCATTATCAGATGTCTTCAGTGGACCACTGTCATAGAGAGGACATTCCACGTAGACACTCCGGAGGAACGGTGAGGGTTTTATTTCCGTTTTGCTTTCTGTGTTCTTTACGCAGAAGCCTCGGCGTAGTCTCTGCTAGGACCACACAGTGATCAGCACTTGAAACTGTGACATTCTGAGCACATCTGAGCTGTTATTTGAAGAATTTATAAGTCAGCTTCTGTAAAATATTATCTGAGCTCATAGCTAGCGTAAGAGTTGCCTGTGAGTAGGTGGGATGAGTATGTTCAAATAAGCCAGAACTATGTCATGATATGTCTCTGAAGTGATAAAATTTGGAACAATAGAAGCCTGCATTGAAGTGTTTTCCAGCTTCGCTGTCTTAAAGTTTCCTTTTATTCCGCCTAATATGCTCCCTTTTTTGGCACAGAAAACAGTAATTTTGTTATAATTTATTTTATGTTTGCTTATTAATTTTTCTTGTTTCAGTAAACATACACAAACTCTTAAAAATTAACTTTTTTAATGCACCACAAGCATTTAGGAGATATGGGATGCTCAGATGTTCCGTATGTGTCTCTCATTAGATGCATCAAGTCTTCCCACTGCGGGCATCTGTCCTGTTGAGACTAATATTATGATTTGGCTTTATTCATCAATAAATTATGTATCAATAAATAACCAACGACTTTGCATTTTGGTTTTTTTTCTCTTTCAGCTGTGTATTCACTTAGAATTTTTTTTTGTTCTACCTTGGCACTGTTTCTCCACTCTGTCTTTCTTCAGTGTATGCAGCGTAGTACCTCCTGCTGCATTCACTAATACCACCAGACTCCTCCCGTATCCCTTGCTGGTTGAGCAAAAAGCAGCAGGTACTGCGCTTGGTGTGGGGCTGTGGTGTGCTGATGGGCTGGCTGGTGTATCTGCTGGTTAGCCAGCATACAGAGTAGCCATGGGCTCAGCTGCCCCTGCTTGTCCCTCCATGGAAAACCGCATCTGGGCCTGCCCCTGTATGCAGGCACTGTTTTTTATGATGCTTGTAGGAATTTAATTATCTTTGAGGGCCTCTTTCTCAGGGGAATTTGAAATTGGCCAAAAGGTTGAGTTCTAAGAGGAGACAGGCGAAGAGTTGAACACGTGGTGTGGTTTAATAAATCTTATTTATTTTCTGTGAAAATGTCTCGCAGGGAGCGGGAATAGCAAAAAAGTCTCTTAAAGCAGTAAGTTATGATCAGATAGGATCAGATGGGAGATGATTTTCTATTCCCTGGGCTGTATTACACCTGGAGCAAGTCTTTTCTTCAAGTTTTCACTATTAAAATACTTACAAAATCAGACACTGGTAATTCTTGAAATTAACCTTGCAGTGATCCTTTTTGATTCTGGTCAACTTCATTAACATAATGTAGTATTTGGAAGGAAATTGAAGTGATTAATTTATATGTGTCTTCTGCTGTGTAAAGTGAGAATTGAACATTGAAGCAATGTAAAGTGTGAAAAACATTATAAACCATTTATTTGGATGTATTTTATGAGTTTCTAATAGGGAAATGTTGGCTTGTTCATGATAGGGAAGAATGGACAGAAGCAATCCAGGCTGTAGCAGACAGACTTCAGAGGCAAGAAGAGGAGAGGATGAACTGTAGTCCAACTTCACAGATAGACAATATAGGAGAAGAAGAGATGGATGCTTCAACAACACATCATAAAAGAAAGGTAATGACATTAAAAAATAACAGAGAAAACTAATATGTAAATATCTTTTGTGGAATAGTTTAGTTGGATAAAACAATATACAGGGAATAGTATTTATACATAAATTTCAGTGTATTACAAGCATAAAAGTACATATCTTTTATTTCAATAAAGATGAACTGCTCTAGTTTTATTTATTTGTTGTGCTATCTGATACAGCACTTCTAAAAAACAACGTTTAACTGTTCAGGCACATGTTAACATTCTGCTTATTGTTGGAATATTATTTTAATCTTTTACTTTTTGTTTGTTTACTCTTTTAGAAGTATGGTAATAAAATACTTTATTTAGATGAGTAGATTTGCCCCCTTTCTCATGCAAATAATACCCAGTACAAATTAGATAATTTGCATGAGAAAGGCTAGCAGGATTTGGCTTTTAATGACCTTGTTTTTTGCTGTCTGGGAAAATAACTCTGCTTTAGTTTTCAATGAAGTGAGAGAAAACAGTGTGGTTTTATTTTGCAGTCCTTCAGAGCTTTTGCTGTAAGTAGGAATATGTACATTATCGGCTATAGCATTCTTGTAGTTGTATCTCCACAGTCACGAGGATAAACACACAACTAAGAGCATGTTTTAAACATTCAGTGCCACACAAAAATTTTCTTATTATTTTGTGTTTCTATTTTGTCTTGTGTTTCTGTAACTACAGACCACTGTTGAAAAATGGATCATTCAATGGCTGTCTCTCCTTTGCTATACAGGATTGACATGACTCGAGATGCATTGGAATTGCATGAGAAATAATAACCTTTTTCTATAGGACCAGCTTTATTCTTTCTAGCTACAAGTGAAACCTGTAGAAAACTGAGTGGAAGTCTGCTGACAGAGCGAAATAGTCATGCAGCTAATGTAACTGAATGCCTTTGAATGATGAACAATGAAAAGAAATAGTGAATGTGTGCCTTTACTCATAGAGCATGTTTTGTTCATTGCACTATATGAAGTAAGATTCATAAAAAAATCAGTGGCTGAAAACTATACCCTTATGAATATAACAAAGGTGTCAGAGCAAATCTTAGTTCTATTGTGTCTTAACTTTCGAGAACTTGAGATTGCAGTGCAAACATAGTTCTTTTATGTTGTTTCATTATATGCAACCTTCTAACCTTTTCCCACTATAGAAAAAGGTAAAAAACTAATTGTATACAGCTGTAACAATACTCTCATCATACACTGTCAGGTTGACATTGAACTTTTAGCCTTGCGGCATAGATGTTTAATGATTGTGCTCCAGGGTAAAATATGATAAGTGACAGCAAGACAGAAGCAGTGTTCGAGATGTGTCAGCCTTTCTGAGAGGCAGTGTGATTATGTGGAACGGATTTGGGTTTGCTCTGTTCAAAGATCCCAACACTATTCCAAGCCTGTGTATCCTCTTAGCAGAGTACAAAACCACTGCATAACAACAAGCATTTTCAAGGTGTCAAAATTAATGCTGTCTAATATAAGTAGTTTATGGGGAATATATGCTTTTCTTGTTCACACTGCAGTACATTTTCCCATAGAACAAAAGGGGTTGTGGGAACAGGAGGAGGAGGATGTTCAGTTTTGTTCCTGTCTTGCTGCTTATGCTTTAAGAAATGCTGAAATAAGGTGCTGGGACAGTGCACGTGCAGTGCTGCACAATATTTAACAGCTCTGGCAACAAGCTGACAGCAAACTTTAGAAAGCAAAGGTGAAATAAAAAATGGTGATATTCGACAACTAATAATAGAGTAGAATGGAGGTTTTACAGCCAGTGAAGAGCATATTTATGACAGCAAAGATTTTTTTTTTTTTTTACCTAAACTCAAAATCCCGCTGCAGATTTCTGACTGTTGCAAGAATTCAGCAAAAGATTCTCAGAAGTTTTTGGAATCAAAAATATTGTTGACTATATTGATGAGGAGCTGTCATTCCCATGGTGTTAATTGAAATTGGGAAAAAAATGTTTTTTTAAGAGCCGTTTTCTATTTTGTAGAAATGTTTCTGAAAAGCTTCTGTTTAAACTTTTGTAGTTGTTAATATAATCAGAACCATTTCAGTTGTAACAACTTAATGCATTTTTATTGCTTTTTCTTTGTATTGGATTTCTTTTTATTTCAGGGTTTTTTTTTCCTCAATGTGTACTCTAAGCTTATTTTGTCACCTGATTTTACATCTAAGCCCAGTGATTTTTGCTTGTGCATACACCAGATGGTATACATATGAGTAGAAGAGCATAATCAGATTAAGAAACAAGACAGAGAGGAGTGGGCCTGTTCTAAAAAGGTAGCAAAAAGTTTATGAAGAAAACAGTCTTTAGGATGTGGGACTTGATTTGAACAGGCATGACAGCAACCCAGTCCCTGGCCAGATTGGCTAGAAGAACCAAAAGCACTTGTAGTTTTTGCATTTTTTTTTAAATGGTGTCAACATGCCACTTACTTTTTACACTGATAGCATCCATGAGTTTCAGAACACTAGGAATTCTTAGCAAACTGCTTTTATATCTTGCTGTACTATTCCTTGTAAACAGAGTTTTTTCCTGATGAAGTTGGATTAAAACTCCAAGTGGTATAATCTTTGTACAAATCAGGAATTTTTAAAAATTAGTTCCTTGGCAGGAATTTACAACACCTGTAGTAGGGCGTACTCTCTTGAACAGATCATCCATAGTAAATAGTACTAGGAGTAAATAGGCTTTACAGAAGGATGGACATCATACAGTTCTTTGGTTAGTTCAGTTTCCTATAGCTTCGCTGCTTTTACTTTGTTTACAAATTTGTTTTACTGGGTGCAGAATGAGTAAAGAAAAAATTTCTCAGAGAAAACCAAAAAGTTATGTAATGAGGAAAAAGATGCAGTCCTCAGAGTTTGGTACGAATTAAAAAGATGGGAAAATTATCAAGGAGAAAGAATCTTACAGGAGCTTACAAAGTTGTTTACCAACATCCCTCAGGTTTAGGAGGTATTTCCATTTTTTCCACCAGTTTTCAGTACACCCTTAACTATGGCATCTGTGTTTTTATCTCCCAAGGTGTTGTGTTCTTTGGCAGACTTTTTGAGTTACCCTGCACTGCGTATCATCTCTAAGCCTTCTGCTAAACTTCTAAAGAATGAGAGCATCAGGAAACTCTATTCTTAGAACTAGCACTACCACCATAACCTGCTGTTAAGCCATGGCTCAAAATCTTGCAAAGCTATTACCTTCCTCCTATAAATATGCATATATTTTTTAATTTGTTTTCACTGAGCTTGCAGCTATATTCATGATTGCTTTGATGAACATTATGTAAGCAAATTTTGGGTGAATGAGTCTTTCGATTTGACCCATAGCATCAAACGTGTGTCTACGATCAGGTGAGCCAAGATCCTCCTTCTGTGTGTGGGAAAAGGCCTGTTTTTCAGAGTTGGTTTTATTCAGAATTTGTTGGTCCCTGTCTAAATCCAGCCTTTCAAAGAAGATTGAAGTATCTTCAAGGGAGGAGATTGAAGTATCTTCAAAGGGGGAGAAAGTTACCCCTTTGAGGCTGCTTATGGTCCTGTAAATTCTTGACTGTTAAAAGTGAATTTGTTGTGGTCAGTAACTCAGTACTCTTTATCAATAAAGCTGTTGGCCATTTTTTGTCAAGGAATGCACTATTTTATGACTGAAGATACGGAGGATTCTGCCCTGAATTACTGATATTCTGCTTGAATTATTTTTAATGCATTTTGGATTTTTAATAGAAGGCTTGATTTGGAAGTGACTGTAAAGATCATCTAGTTCCAAGCCCCTGCCATAGGCAGGGACACCTTCCACTAGACCAGGTTACTCATAACCCCATACAGCCTGGCCTTGAACACTTCCAGGGATGGAGCATCTGCATATTGAGGTCCATAGAGCTGGATGCAGTACTTCAGGTGGGATGTCATGAGAGTGGAGTGAAGGGGCAGAATAACCTCCCTCAACCTGCTAGCCACGATTTCTTTGATGCAGCCCAGGATTTGCTTGGCTTTCTGGGCTGCCAGTGCACATTGCTGGCTCATGTTGAGCTTCTTATCCACCAACACCCCCATGTCCTACTCCTCAGGGCTGCTCTCAATCCATCCTCTGCCCAGCTTGTGTTTATGTGTGGGATTGTCCCCACCCACGTGCAGGATCTTCTACTTGGCCTTGTTGAACTTCATGAGGTTTGCATAGGCCCACCTCTCAAGCCTGTCAGGTTCCTTTGGATGGCATCCCTTCCCTTCAGCATACTGGCAGCACCACACAGCTTGGTGTCGTCAGCAGACTTGCGGAGGGTGCACTCAATCCCACTGTCCCTGTTGCTGACAAAGATGTTAAACAGCACTGGTCCCAGGACTGACCCCTGAGGAACACCACTCGTCACTGGCTGCCACTTGGACATTGAGCCATTCACTGCAACTCTTTGAGTACAACCACTGAACCTGCTGATAAGCCATGTTTTTGTATCCCTGGTAATACATGAGTCGATAGCTTTCTTACATGAGCATTCATGAAATGCTGGTATAGGCTAAGACTTCATTCTGTGTGTGCTTTGTAAAAATAAGTGTTTGTGTGTAGTATACTGTGCAGTACTTGACTTTAGAGAACTACAATAATAGTATTCAACAATATATTGTGCGGTTTAAGGATACACTTAATAGTTATGAACTTAATCATAGAAGTGTACATATTTTTGTAAACTGTTCTTACTATACTGGTTAACAGCTTTTGGTTATTTGCAGACACACTTGTGTGCATATTGGAACTGGATAGCATAAGTCTTGCTAATGCCTGTTCTTTGCTCCTTATAGACAATGAATGATTTTGACTATTTAAAACTACTGGGCAAAGGCACGTTTGGCAAAGTTATCCTGGTCCGAGAGAAGGCTAGTGGGAAATACTATGCTATGAAGATTTTGAAAAAAGAAGTCATTATTGCAAAGGTAAGGAAGGTTATAGTTTTAATATTGGAATATTTTTTCATGGAATAGTCAATATCTAATACCTATGGTATATTTGATTTTTAATGGTAACTGAGTTTGATAGAAATATGTGTGTATCTTTAGAAAAGAAGAGTATAAAAAAAGTACATGTACCCATTTTGTATGTCTTTTTTTAGTGTCTTATAATCTAGAGTGTGCTAAAGCATTGAGAGAATTCACTAGGCAGGAAGATAATGCAATCCAAGTTTAAAACAAGAAAAAATGAATTGTAGGGTACATTCTTAAAAATTTTTTCTAAGTCAACTGCAGGTTTATTCAGATAAATGCAATTAATTTAACGGGTCTGTGCTCTGTTCCTGATATGTTAAATAAGATGGCTGTGCATGGGACTAACAATTTCATTTTTTCAGTTTTTGAGGAACAAGAAAATTCTGAAGCTGATGTCTGAAGAAGTGGTTTAAACTGGCATTGTCCATTCACTTAAACTTGGTTAGTTTAGTGTTACTAGCTCCTGTGCTTGGTCATACTTTTACTAAGTTTAAACTGGAAGATTATCTACTCTGAGCTTTGTTTCTCGTAATTCTAAAGTTTTGAATCTCACTTGCACAGAACAAGTTGAGAGCAAGAAACCTGCTTGCTTTTATCACCATGAGACAATGGTGATGTAGGTGGGAACTACTGTGATTTACGTATATTTTATTTTAAAATATCCTTCAGATTTTTCTAATTTTCCTACTGGTCTATGAAAACAGGGCTTGCAGAGTTTTGCAGTCTGCCTCTATGTTCATGTATCTCTCTGTCACTCACTTTCTAATAACTTCTGAATGTGTTGATCAGTTTTGATTAAATTTGATAGAGGAGTAGAAACCTCAAAACCAATTATATTTCCTTGAGTTTCATTAAAATCAGTCCTGGTGCAGGTGGAGAGCCTTAAATTTATGTCTTCAGCGGAGAAGAGACTGACCTGTGAGTTCTGCGTGCCCTTAGCAGCTGTCTCGCGTGCACTGGCAGGCTGGTTGGCATATATAAGATTTGGACTAACAGCAACAGAGCACCCTTTTCTTCTTCATAATCAGGAGATACAGAAAGAAAAGAGGGTATCGCTGCTGTGTTCTCCTGATGCTGCATGGAGAGGACCATCTCAGTGGCCCTCCTTGGCAGCAGTCTCTGTGGGTTAAGAGTGTGTCTGGTTGCTGCGTGCAGTGGCCCTGTCTCCAGCCTGACATAATTCCCCAGTGCTCTGCTCGCCTGTGGCACCCAGGACATCCTCAGGGAAGACTTACATCTGACTGCTATGAACTCTTGTTCTGCTGCTGCTTGTTTATACCCTTCTAGCCTTGAAAGCATTTAAGCTTGTTTCTTCACATCAATAAAATAAAACCCCCATTTTTGAGTTTTAGGGTTTTCCCTTTTCCTTTGGTTGCTGCTGCATTATCACTCAATTTTTAGAATGGTTAAAACTGATTCTCAGATAGCTTTGTCTCTCTCTGTTGAGCAAAAATTCTTGTTCATAGAAGCATGTATGTGATCATGGGTTTTTTTCCCTAGAGTCGCCACATTTTTTCCACTACACCCCAAACTAAAAACAAGAACAGACTTGAGCCTCAATTTAGCTGTCTAGCCCAGTCAGTGTGCAAGTATGTAATGGGAATTTATCAATAATATTTAACTCTGAAGATCAATGCTAAGGATACAGTCACTAGGTAGAATAGGTCTGCAGTCCCAACTCAGCCTATAATGTGATGTGATACACACTGTAGGTCATACATTTAACAGTTAGAATAATATGAAGCATAAAATAGTGCATTGAGAGCTGTATCTAGAAGGCTGTATAGCATGTGCCCAGTTCAGACTAAATCTGTTGATCCTAAATTTTCATGACAGATTAATATTGCACTTACCAGGGAATTGCTACCAGTATTACAAACTTCTGAAGCAATGCCAGAAAAACTGGCCATTGCCAACTTTTTATGCCCCATATCTGGTGAATCACTGAGGTTTAAAAATAAAACTTTAGGCTTGCTTTTTTCCTTGAATTATTTTTTGGGTTTTTTCTCCAGTATGTTCGGGCTTGTATGTTCACTGGTTGTAGTGTATACACTCAGTGTTGCACTGCTATGCAGCTAAATGGCATGATAATTTACTACCACTAACTCTGTTGTTGTTTTAACTGCCTATTTTGACAATTTTAAAAGTCTAATTTAAAACTCCTGACATCTGTGTTTACTTTCTAGCTTAATATCTTCAGTGCATAGTCTGATAAGCATGTGCAGTACAATAATGTTATATTGGTATTATTTGAAGTAATAATAAAGTGTAGTCTGATTAAATATATTTACTTCTGCAGCATTATAGTTGGAGTTGCACTAAGTAGACTTCAATTCTGCATAATACAATACTCAGTGGTAACTTAGTGCTACAGTAAACAGCTAAACCATCCCAGTGGGTCTGAGGCTTCTTAGGTCCAGACTCTGGCAGCCTGGGGAGGGAGGATTCACAGCATGTATTACATGCAGAATTGCATAAAATGGTCATGTATTCATAATATGAACCCTCTAAATGCCCCACTTTTCTCCCTAGTCCTTAGGAGCTGCTCAGCATTGTAGCACAGGGCGAACCCTCTTCCCGCCATCCTCTCCCCTTAGTCTCTCCGTCAGTTACTACCTGTGCATGTTTCTTGCAAATTGATTCAGTCTCTGTAGATACGATTCAGATGATTCATACCACAACTGCAAAGTTGTAATGACTGTATCTTTAAACTATCAAATCCAGTATTATAATTTCTTCCTTCCCTACATTGGATATAAAGTTAAAGACTTCATTTTAAAGCAAGAAAATAAGAAAAAGAAGAATTAAATAAAATACATTAAATTGTATTTTGTCAAACTTAAATCTACTTTAAGATCTTTCCTCAAAAAATGTGAATTATTTTTCACATTTCTTTCAGGTTCATACATTTTCCAAAACTGTACTGTAACTTTCTCTTTTTGGAAGTGTGGACCTTTTCCTCATAATTTATTAAATAAAAATTCTATATCTTAATTCAGACGTACTTCTGCTCTTTATTTCTCAGGATGAAGTGGCTCATACACTTACAGAGAGCAGAGTACTGAAAAACACCAGACATCCTTTTTTAACAGTAAGTATTAGGAATTAAAGTACATAAGCAGGTAATTTTCAAAACGATGGGTATTCCATTATGAACATAACTTACAAACAAATGTTGAAGTCTTTCTTGTGATGATTTGTAAACAAGCAGTTGCTATCTGGTAGCTATGATTTCCTTTATCAGAATATGTACTTAAGAGTTCAGAAATAAAAGTTTCTAATAATTTTGTAAAGGTCAACTGCACTGAAAACAAATTTAGTTGCAGAATGTAACTGTTGTGCAATTTTTGTATTTGAACACTTTTAAAATAAAAGTTATTGATTTCACAGTGTCAAGTAAATAATTTTTACCAACAAAACTTAATTAAGAATTCAATAATGCTCAACATAAGTAGCCCATGGAGTAACAAAATTCAAACGTCACTGCTTCAATAACTTTGTCTTCATATGGCTAATATTTAATAGAAGGAAAATATTGAAAAGCAGATGAAAATTTTGAGATTTGTGAACTAAATATGATTAATAGTTTTAATTTGACAACTGTCTTCGTTATGTAGAAGTAATTCTGATTCCTCTCCTTTGAGAATTCAGTAGAAAATATTTTCATTGGTTTCAAAAGATGATTAGTGTTGTATTTTAACATAGGGAAAATGTTTCTTTTTTGTGTAAAATTATCAAAGTATAACATGAAAGCTTTCCTATTTAGAAAATCATAAGCAAACTCTGTAGCAAGCAGAGGATTGCATTTACATTGCTTGGCCATAGTCTTGGAAGCTCAATAAAGAAAATTGACATCACCAAAAGTTTCTTAAATTAGAGTGTAAAGTTAAGCAGGAGTAGGCATAATTCCAATCAAATCATGCAACAGTATCACTGCAGTTGTATCTTTATATCTTTCTGATAATATTAAACAATTTTTTTAAGGAGACGTATTTAAGTCATGTCAGTCTCCTTATGATTTTTTAATGTGTGGTTCTACTGCATTTCATTTCTTTTAGGCCAAGCCTTCATCTTTAGATTTTCTTCAGTATCAGTTTTCCAAGCAAAATCAATTTAACGTTGATAAGTCAAAAATTTTAATTCAGATAATAAGGTTTGTTACAATTTTAAAATGATACTTAAAGAAATATATTCATTTGGCAATTGGTATTTTTAACATTGCATAATATGCAAAACAAGAATCCTTGTTTTGGAAATGAAAGCAGGAGGGAGGTTAAGATCACTTAAGATTTTATTTGGGAGAAATTAAAAAGAATATGGTAACCTTTCTCTTCATGGGCATTGTGGAAGCAGACATCTTTATGTCATGGGGATTTGTCAATAACATTTAACTATGTCAAATATGATGAGTGAGAATAGCTGGTACCATGTATGACAGTAAAAAATGCAGTAGGAAATTGTATGTTTTAGTAACTATTTAGTATTTTATTACAGTACACATAGTGTTTTCATATCAGTGGCCACATGGCAGAGATCAGGGAAGTCATGAATGTTTTTGTGTTAATTCATCTCAAGCTCCAGATAGAAAGTTACACTTTTAATTACCCTGAAAGTTTTCACCAAATCAGAATTGTCTGCTTAAGAGGATAATAGTAAATTTTGTTACAATTTAAGTGCAAGAAATTGGGTTAATACAAGGTGATAATTGGTTTGGTTTTGCTGTTTTCTTTGCAAGTCCTTGAAATATTCCTTCCAGACAAAGGATCGTTTGTGTTTTGTGATGGAGTATGTTAATGGAGGAGAGGTAAGTTTAAAACAGATATTCTGTGCTTTTAATGGTAATGCTGTCACTGGGTTACACTTTATAAAGGATTTTTTTTCTTGCCTTTTTGCTTTCTAGTATTTTTGAAGGTTTTTTTTTTAACTTTAAAATTGTTTTTTTTTTAAAAAGGTAGACATTTTTTATAACTATGCTGTCAAAAGTAGTTCCTATTTCTGAAAAATTAGACTGTTGTATCATGAAAGAGAAATAATTACAAATAGCTTGCTTTTTGGTGTTTTTAATTTTTCTTCAAGCATGTTGTAGCATGTTGTGGCATGAAATAGTCATAATCTAATGCAAATAAGCAAAAATAATGTTGGCTAGTCTTCCTTTTGTCCTAATGTGAAATATGTGCTCTCTTCTTTGCTATCGCTGTTGCAAACAGCTATGAGAAAAGAGTGTTCATATTTTTCATCATTTTGGTCCCATCCACTTGCTGTGTACTCTGGAAATTTCAACTTAAGTGTTAAACTTCTTGCAATGTCATTAGCCTTTAAGCTGTTACTGTCCTCCAGCTGTTTACTGAGGAATGGAATATCAAAAACTATACCTGTCAAATGGAATTAAAGAGAATTGCAATCTAAGAAGAGGGCTTGTAGCTACCTTTTAGGTGCTGTTTGCTATTCAGACTGTATCTTATTGCAACATGAACTCAGGGGTTTTCCTTATTTTGTCTACTACATGGTGCATAATACCATTAAAAGACTGTTTTCACTAGTTTTTTTTATCAGAAAAGTGTTTCTTCATTCAGGAACTGTTGCAGCATGATGCTATGTTTTGCATTATCCTTTTGGTGTGGTCTCCTACAATAAAACTGTCTACAAGTGTACTCCTAATGGCTGAGCCACCCCCAGAGGGCCTGTCTTGCAGTCATTTCTTTGTGATTTCTGGGCTCAGTCTGAGGCCCATTTACATCATAACTTGTCTGTGGCTGTCCTCTACCAGCCATGGCTAAACATGGCACTAGAGGGCTCTCATAGGGCAGGATGGCTTATTTAACTCAATAAATAAACCTGTTTCTAGACATTAGAGGTGTTGAACCATTTTATCTAGTTGAACTAGACACAGAAATGTCCCTCAGCAGTATTAGGATAACAGCCTTTTCTTCAACACTCAGCTGGCTTATTTGATATTGAACTTATGTCACCAACTTTAAGACAATGCTATCTACAATGAGTTTTAAAAGTGTTACCTTGTAAACTAGCTAAGTCTTCCTAGTTTCCTCCGCATAACATCGTATTGAATTTCTGTAATCGCAGGGGATGCACTTGAAAAGTATGTTTTAACATCAGCCTATCATTTAGATACTTGTCTTTTTGAAAGATTCTTTTCTGTCCTATTTGAAGGCAGAACAGAGGCCACAGAGAATATTTTTGACTCCTTTCTTAAAACTGAGGATACTCTGACCCTGGGTTTTGATCAGGCTCACATCTTATATTCCTCTGCACTAGGTGGTGCACCTTTGTGGTAACTGCTGCAAACATCTCGTGTCATGGGGTTCTTGGTGGCAGCCTGCTTTTGCTTATAGGGATTTAGCAACTGCAGTGTGCTTTGCCAAGAGTAGGTCGCTTTTCTCCAGGTATCATGCTCTTGTTTGTCAGTGTTGCTCATGTTTTTTGCCGATGGTTCCCTAATTCAGTGAAGCTAACCGTAAATATTTGCCACAGTGGGAAATAATGGCCTTTCAGAGTAGGCAGTTTTCTTTGAAGAAGCTCTCTTGATTTGCTTATGTGCTTCTCTTTGACTAGAGGTCTGGAGTAGTAAGGTGGACAAGCTGTGCTTTTTAATAGGAAAATCTTGAATCTTACTGGATTTTCCTCTGAATTTCAGACTTTAGTCATTGTCTGCCAAGAAATATTTGTAAAAATAGCCTTGTTATTAACTTAGAACTGCTGAAAGTAAGTTGCATAAAGTTTAGCCAGCATGTTAGCCATTTCTAAGCATATCTCCCGTGCAGTACACAGACTTTTTTTCTTTTGCTGCTTCCCTCTACTGTTCTCTCTGTGATCCAAGGAAGTTTCATTTCATTACAATGGCTTCTCACTGATGAAGGTGTTGAAAACTCATCTTTTAATTATATCCTTCCAGTGGGGAATTGACTGTAGCAGTACCATGTTCCTTTTGGTTCTCTCCAGAGCCATCTTCATTGTGTTTCTGTTTAAAATTCCTTTAGATTAAAGCTTTCTTTATAGTTAAACAGTTGTGCCTGAGTCAGTTGCTTGGGAATGTTCATGGATTATGTCTTTCAGGAGCACATTACCCAAACAGTGCTCTGAATGAAGGAATTCTTGAAATTTGTTTCCGTATTCTTGACTTTCACCCAGGTGAAGGCAAGAAAATCCCACAATTGAGGCTTCTGCCCTTCTACAGTAATAAAAAGTGTAGTCAGTATTAGGAGTCTTTGGTTCCTCTTTCTATTGTTAGGAAGGAAAACAGTCATGTAAGGGATCACTGAATTTCATTCTGGAGGGTAAGAAATTGGGTTAAAATGATGACTCATTTTAAAATCTAGATTTACTGTCCCACCAGAATAGTAGCAATTTATCTTTGCCTTACTTTGCCTGCGTAACTTCAAATTTGTTAGGCTCTGTTAATAAGGGAACACATTATATGAAGATATAACTGCATCAGTTTTGCTGGCCTCTGTGTGTGCTTTTTTTACAAAGTATTACTGTATCAAATTATCTTTTGAATCCTTTTTTTTTAAAAAAAGCAGCATATTCTGTAGCTAAGTATATTTAGCAAAACAGAGAATTTTACTAAGCAAATTATTCAGATGGAAGTATTAAATAAATTTTTCTTATACTGATAACTTTTACAGTTAATTTTCTTCTGCTAAAGGGCCCAATCTTGAAATCTTTCTTGTGGATTGAAAGCTTAACTTTTCTTTTTTCAGTGTGACTATTGGACTTTGTGGATGAGTTGTTTCACAAGGTCTATTGGTCAGAAACTGTGTCGCAGTGTAGAGCTAGAAGGGTACTTCTAGTGTCATGGTTACTTCTCACTATCTTTATTATCCTGAAGGAATTATATTAAAGTAGCATTAATACATTCACATTTGATTTTAGAAAAAAATATTCATCTGTCTTAGTTGAGGTGACCAATTCATTATTCAAGACTTTGAAATGGTGTATTTTATGAGTGTGTAGTAAAAAAAGTACATGCAGTATTGCACGATAAACTGTGTTGTTTACTTTGGTTCAAAATATAAAAAAATTCTCTACATATTTTTAAATAAGTAAAACTATCAGTCTTCATATACAAATTCAGGCCCACTGTAAAGAAAACCTTTAATTTTTGTATGATTTTTGCTGCCATTGTCCTGTCAACATTTTGAAAAAAAGTTACTAATTCTGTATTGATGGTTTTGCTGCTAGTATTGATTTGCCTACTCTTCCTTTTGTAACCCGTGTAATTTTGAGTACTGTGTGATTGTAATACATTAGTAATACATTACAGTGTTCCCCCAACTTCCAGGCCATACAGAATCATATGAACTGTGGTATAAAAATTATATTCTAAGAATGACTATTGTTGGGGAATACGTCTGGAGTCTGTTTCCCATTTTTTATTTCCAGCATTTTGTTTAAAGGTTGAAAAGCTTTAGGAATGAAATCAATTACATACATTACTCTGCAGAGTGCACTGACTCAGCTGACTAATAAGTTGATTAACTTCCTTGCTTTGCACTTTCAAGATAATTCCAAATTCCATACTTTGTAACAAATGTAATTGGTAATTATCTGCATAATAAAATTAGACTCTAAAATTTGTTCAGATGGTTTCTCCACACCAGAATTCTGAATCTCTGTTCTGCTTGGCATTTTTTTTCCACAGCTCTTACTTCAATTCATTAGGCACGAGAGAACTAAATGGTTTGTTGTAATTGAACAAGTGCTATTACTGTCTAGAAAAAAAGTCAGAGGATTTACAACCTACCTAATGAAAAATAACTGAATATTGTTGTAAGCTTTGTTTTCGTCTCAGTTGTGTCTGGTTTTCCTAAACTCTTATTAAATGGGAGAATATTCCTTAGCCTAAAATTGCAATGGTCTAAGATAAGGGTGCTATATTTCTTTGGGTATAGAATATGCCTAGAAGCAGTATAAAGTCTGAAACAATAAACAAATAATTCAAAATCTCAAAGCTGCTACTGGAAATGCTTTGCAAAGGAGTCAAATCAGCAGTCAAGTATAAAATGCGTTTAATTGCAGAGTTGAGCAAACAGCAAGAGCCAGTCATACAACTTTCAACATGCTAAATAGGCTGCTAGCATGCGTAGAAGTTTAACATCAATTGATATAAGATTGTACCTTTTATATATGTGGCATGCTTGAGTCTGCAGTTGAATATGCTTTTATGTTTGATTTTTTTATTTGTTAAAATTTTTCCATTAAAATTTTTTATTAGGAAAAAACCCCATGGCAACATTGTTGTTCAGTTTTAAATAAAGACATACCAGGAATTTTATAGCTTCAATCCTCACTGTAACTATAGCACCCTCATCTACGCCATCAAAAATGTTATGTGCAAAATGGTTTTCTTTGTGCCAAAGCTATTTCTATTGCAATTCCAATGACTTTATCGCATGCATTTAATAACTGTAAGTCAACAAATAGTGCAAATGTTGGAAGCTTTTTTCATAACCCTCCATCAGATTTCTTCTTTTCCTTCTCTTACTTAGTAAGTCTAATGTTCATGTTCTGACAATTGTAAATAGACTTTGGTGGCATAATTATTTCAAAATAGTGAACCAACTAAATAATTACCTGAAAATAATGCTGGAATCTCACTGAATTAGATTTTTCTATTGTAATTTTGAGGTTTGCTTTAGTATCATTAGCATCTATCTGAGTGTATGAATTCACTTTTAATGTGCTTTTTATCTCTAACTACACTCTTCATTCAAAACTAGCGTGTATGGTTTGATGACAGCTCTGCGGGGTGCTATAACAATATGAAGAATGCTGGAGTGACTGTAGCGTCATATATTACGTTAAAATAAACTGACACGGAATTCACAATCTCTTTGACAAACAGAACTGTTGCTAGTTGTTTCTAGCTGGTTATTTTACTTTCAAGTTAATATCTTGAATGAATATAAATTTTTTTTTGTTCAAAATAAAGACTAAAGAAAATAAATTTTTGTTATGTTAACGTGTCAGGTTACCAACTCTCAAGAATCAAATGGGAGACTTTACTACAGAAACTAATACATCTGTTGCTGACAAGTATCCTGAGGTTTTAGAATTTTCTAAGTCTTTACTGCTATGTTGCTGGATTAGCCCGATAAAGAAAATCACAGTGTTGTGTTTGCATAGATATGAATGTAGGGCTAGCTGGAGGTTATTTTATGAATTTTTAGAATGTGTTACTACAGGGAGGGAGGATGCCAGCACCAGGGATAGGTTCTTAAGCAGGAGCAATTGAAATTACATACAAAATAATGATCCTCCTTGTCATGCAGGTATTCTGTTTTTATATAGGATGTCTTGAGAATTCAAAAAAAAATTGGAAGGGGAATGCAGATACATTTAAATCACACTGCATTTTCTGTTTTCTGTGAAGTCTCTGCTTATACAAATACATGCTGCCAAAAGGTTCAGTTTAGTGAGAAGCTTGTTTAGATTCAGAAGAAATAATGAATATTTTTTGAAGTACAACTGTCAGGAAAGAAGTTGACTTCTGGGGTATTTATAGGGTTGACTTTTTAATTACGTTTTGAGAAGTCTGCATACTGAAAATAGCTGCCGTAATTCTTACACTGTTCTGTGCCATATGAGCAGTCTAGATTTCCTACAGGTGTAAAGTAAGATGTGGCAGTGACAGATTAAGTACATTATTTTTGTTTCAGTTGGTTGGTTTGGGTTTTTTTTCTCTTGTACCTACCGTGCCATTTTGGAATTCTCACCTACTTCATATTTTTAGCAGTGAAAATAAAAAAAAAACCAAATTGCTGTTATGGTTTTCCTTGTCCTTATAAATGATCCCGTGTTCTGTGTTTCTGTTTTGTTGATGTTTTTGACATGTTTGTATTTCTGTTTTTGTAAAACTAAAAACATTGTAACCTGAAGGAGTAAGGCACCCTTTGGTCTGAGGCAGAATACAGGAACACTCTCACTAATCTTTGTTTAAGGACTTTCTCAAGCTTTCGTAACACAGCAAATGAAACTATCCATTTTAGAAAGCATCTTGACTACATAGCCAAATCCTGTTTGTTTTAGGTGTTGTTCCAGCTTCTGAGGGTCATGTTTTATTCGATAAGTTGCTGACAACCTTACAGAATGTCACCTTACACTTTTTCATTGCAGCTGAAGTTACTGGCAAGATATAATGGCTAATAGTTTTCTCTGAAAGACTTCAGTTGAAAAAGTGTCTGCAAAGTGCTGTTACTTATAAAGTATTACAGAGACAAAAGACCCAGATAAATGTTTTTGTTGTAGCGAAGAGATAGTACATAGTACTAATCTATATACACTAAGTACATAGATTCATTTTTATAAGCCCTAAGCAGTTGTTGGTTTGCTTTTTCTAGTAATATTGCTAGTAGTATGAATGTGTTGGTTTTGTAAAATGCCAGTTCACCTGTTCAGTCAAAGTCTGCAGAAGAACTTGACTTTTTTCAGTTCAAAGAAAAGTTACTAGATTACTGGAAAACTTAAGGCGGATCAGAATCTGGGTATTTCTGGGTATTTCAATGATATTTCTCAGTGGCTTAAAATAAAATTCTGAGGAAGTGGTGGAGGGAGAAGTACAGAATGATGTTGCTGCATACATCTCCCCCCTCTAGTCCCCCTCTGATAACTGAAGGTTAAATGAGTAGCAAGCAGAATGCCTTAAACAAGATTGGTATATTGATTAAAACGCTGATTTAACAGCTCGCTTTCTCCCTTTGGAAACCTGGAAAAGATAAGCCAGCTGCTGTCTAAGAGTGCTGAGTGTCCACTGAGAGTACACTATCTATCATCACAATATGGTGATGAGAGGTGTTTTATGTTTGTGTTAATTTCCCCCACTAAATCAGTAATTATTACAATCCTGTCCCTGCTGTTTACCCTGCAGCTGTTTTTCCATTTGTCGAGAGAGCGGGTGTTCTCAGAGGACCGCACACGCTTCTATGGTGCAGAAATTGTCTCTGCCTTGGACTATCTGCATTCTGGGAAGATTGTGTACCGTGATCTCAAGGTAAAAAAAGAAAAAAAAAAGTAATCAAATTTTTGTTTTTGCAGAGACTATTGGGACAAACACAAAGTAATTATAAAGTTGCACTATTCAGAGTTAATGGAGAAAAAAAATCTGTTCTCAGTTTAAAGTTCTGTATATGATGAAGGAAGCTGTTTGATACAGTTATCTATAGATGGGTTATATGGTAATACTTGACTTTAACTTGATTAAAAAAGAAACAGCATGGCTTGGTGATAGCACTTGAAAAAGTTTTAAACCTCTGATCCTCTTTTTTCCCCCATTGCTTATAACTTAACTTGAATTTCCACACAATTCTCAAATGTAATTCTCAGTGTCCCCAAACAAGGGAAGTGGAGAATTGGGACAATGTGACTGCATTTTGTTTGTCTCACCAAAGAGTTATGTTCTTGTATGATTTGAAAACATTTAAAACAATTCAGAATACTTCAGTAAGAAAAGAATTTCAGCCTTAATTTTAAAATTATTTTGTCTTTTGTATCTTGTGAAAGTTTCATAATACTGGAATGTGGCTTGTCTTAGATTTGCTTGCATATGCAGTTGTGTATCCTCTGTTGCCTGAAGGTCCAGGTACTCTGTGACACAGTATGACTGTGTTCTACAGAAAATAACCTCTGTTTTCAACAGGAACATTTTCTAACTTACATGGGAGGAACCTCTAAATTCCACAACAAGACTATTTTACTTTTGTCACAAACCTTCAATTTCTTGCATGGGAAATTATTCTTTCCCGTTATACATGTGCACTAGTGGAGTTCACTGATGGACTGCTTTGTACAGGAGCTGAGGAGAGGGTGGCAATGGTAGGCAAGTTCTGCTCAGGGAGGCAGACAGAAACAAAATACTGAGTTACCTGTTTGTAGCATAATCTGTTGTAATAATATGAAATGCTGTGACATCTTGGAAAACTATAGAATTGTCTGGTCAGGGAATGATAGGCCAGATAAATAGATTTTTTATTTACATTCTTAATAATAAGGAAAAAGAAATTTGACACCATAAAACTATTACTGGTGTCATCTACTTTGCATCTGCTTTGTACGATACTGTTAGACTCAACAGGAAATACATGCCATTGAATTGTATTTCAGGCTTTATGCAGACTTAGGAAGACAGGGCTATGTTTGTTCTTTGTTGGCATTTTCACTACACACCTTATAATTAGAAAAAACACACCCTTTTTCTGTTGAGAAAAGTTGTTCAGAAGTACGTTTTGGTTTTAGTTCATCTGTATTTAAACTGTAGCTAATAAAAAGCTTTGGGGAAAGTGATGTTAGCTGTGCTTTTGAGATACTGCCATATTTACTGGGTACTAGCTTTTATTCCTATTCTTTAAATACTTCATAACAGGCTGCACTGTTTTCATCTTTCAAAGCAAGAATCATATATTTAAAAAGCAATGCAAAGCACGCAGCGGTATGCATACACAATTCAAGAACAGTGTCCTTTGCAAGTATACAAGGAGGAATTTACCTCAGGGTTTTGTTTTTATCAGTAGCCTCTCTTTTGACTGGTACTGAAAAGGTTGTGGAAGGTACAGATATTTTAAGTATTTGCGGATTATACTAACTCTTTCATTACACTATAATAAGTAAAATGTATCTTGCAAACTGAAGGTCATGAAACAGCAAAGGAAACCTATAAAGTCTTATCAAATGGCAGCCATGATTTTAACTTTGAATTACTTGATTATATCTTAAGAATATTTAGAAAATTATTTTGTTTTCTTTCTATGGCAGATGCTCCAAACTTATAAAACTTCCGAGTGAAAGGTCATGCTTTGACTGGCCTAGGATTTACTATTGTAAATGGTATTAAAATATTAAATAATTATTTAAATTACATAGCAGTAAACATCATTAAAGCTGTAATATAGTAGATGCTGTAATTTTTTGTAAGTTGCAAACAAATTGCATTGTATTGCAAGGAGTAACTCTGTGTCTTTTTTATGAAATTTTTGTAATGCATCAGCCTGTCCTGTTAAGAAATACTAAGGGAACATATTTTTTTCCCCAACACACAGTTAGAAAATCTAATGTTGGATAAAGATGGACACATAAAAATTACAGATTTTGGACTTTGCAAAGAAGGAATCACAGACGCAGCAACTATGAAAACATTCTGTGGTACTCCAGAATACCTGGCACCCGAGGTATGATTTAGAATATATTCTTGAAATACAGTATAAGGTGTTTATTTTTAATTTCATTTTAGACTGTGGTGTTTGTATGCTGAAAACTGTTCTCTGTAGTAAAGAACTGACAGTCTGCCTGATTAATACTGGGCAGTTGATATTCAGAATTGTATGTGCTACTATTCTTTGTGATAATTATATGTATATTGATGCTGTGCTTCTTAGTGTCTAAAAAGGCCTCTAACGTTTGCCTTCCTCTGTTAGAGTTTTTTTCTTCCAATGATTTCTTCAAAAATAATCTTCCATCTGTCTGTCACTTGGAACATATGATCCTGCTTAACTGAGCTGTATAACGAGTGTTTATATAGCCTCAGTGGAGGCGAGGGGGAATAGGAAGGCACTCAGTTTGCTGGGTTTTATTCGAACTCCCCAAGTTGCTGGGAGAGGTAGTTGAAATTTTAGATATTTCTGCTAAAAACAGTGGGGTGTGTCAACCTCAGAACTGGTTGAGGTGGGCACCAAAACTTGGCTGTTTCCTAGTATGTAAGCAGAAATGACATTCCAGAGTGTGCCACCCCATCTTTACCATTAGCTAGCACTTGGAGTGCCAAACATCACACTTCTCAAGGATTAATAAAGAGATGGACACAAGGACGGTGTTTTGGTTCCCTTCACAGCTCTGGTTTGGCCACTTGAGCTTCCACAATAGATTCTTGAGTCACCTAAATGATCTGCTATAGTATTAGTGCTGACAGGCTCTGCCACTGATGCCTACAGAAAAGAAAAAGCAAGGGGAAGCACTCTCAAAATCATGTTTCTGTCCTGTCTGGCTTCAGTCAACAGTGATTGTGGTACTTGGAAATGTCATTCTGCCTTTCCCCTGAGGTTGCCACATGCAGCTCTGGATTGATGTGAAAGACAGTATTATTTTTTAATTAATGCCAAGGATTCTGTGGATGCTAAATTAGCCCTTATTTCCATTCTTGTCAGCATTCAAGTTTGCTAATTATCTTAGTACACGCCTGACACTGAGTCAACTTTCTAGTTAACCTACAGAGTTTTACAAGGCCATTCAGTTCTACCCTTTGTTTTAAGAAGTGTTCTTTAAAGGATTCCCCACTTGCAGCAACTCAGCAGCACCAGAAAGTCTTTATTACATACCATCTTTAAAGAAGAATGTGCCCTAGTTTAAAGGGAGGAGGTGAGGAGACACTGATTCAGCTTAGCTCTTTACTGTCTTATTTTCAGGAGTATTTAATCCTGAGTAGCAGCAACAAGCCCTGGAGCCCATTTCAACAAGCAACTTTACCTTGCTTTTCATTTTTTATTCTGAACCTTTCAATTACAAGATGTCAAGCAAACTCATACACATTGCAGGTTTGAGAGTCGTTCTAAATCTCTTAAATTTGCCGTCTCCTCCAATTTGCATGCAGGGAGGGAATTGAAACTGCTAATAGTTGGTTACAAGTTAATATAGTATGTAGAGTTGATGAAACTATTTTGGATCATAGCTAGATCTTTTGATACATTCTTTTTCTCCAACCAGAAAGGACACATCAGTGTTCTTAGGAGTCACTTTCTCTTCATCTGATTCCCCTGTTCTTTCAGCAGTGAAAGAATATGGTTGGTTGAGTGTATTCATTTCAACTGTATGGTGAGTTACCAGCCGCCCTAGCTATGAAGACGAGTTCACTGATACCTGGTGTCCTTTGCAGAATCCCATCCTGTAGATTCGAAGGAAGACTTGTATGCAGGTTGTTGCTACCCTGTTTGGCAATTTCCAGTATCTCCTTTGTGTTTAGTGCAGGGACACTCAGTTATCTATATTTAAGGATTCCAGAACTATTCTAAGTTCTATCTAAGAATCTTTGATGGCTACTTAGAAGAAGGTGCATATTCGCCTGTTTGGCTTGGTACAGTGGCCACTTGAGAAAATTCTTGTGTCCCATACCCAGAATCTGTTCCAGCAACAATAAGAACACAAGGGATGATACTGTCATCACTGGCATATATTACAGGTGTCATTGCCAGCTCTTACCCCATCATTGTTTTCTTATAAGCAGTCTTGAAAACATTCTCAAAGAGTGCAAATAACCCGTGCAGTTGCTTTCAGCTGCTTCTCCATCTCTGATTTTTGGAAACATGTTAGCTGTCTTCCATTGAACTTGGCAAGAGATCATGCTGGTTTTTAGATACTAAGATCCAGTTTGCCTTTCTGTTCTCTAGCAGTCCCACTGCTCTCCTCCACCTCCCATTCTATGTCTTTTTGGAGACTCTACCTGTACAGATCTGTCTTTAAGGAAATTGACTCTTCATTAACCCTGGGAACCACAGAACTCATTCCCTTTTGCAGATCATGAGAACCTAATGTTACATCTGGACTTTAATCCTGTTACCACGGTGAATTCCTGCTTGTTTATCCAAGGGCAAATGGCAGAATATACTTATGTTTTGCCTGATCGTGGTAAATGTAAAGACAGATGCCTTTCTTTAGAAGCAAGATATTCTCTAGTTACGTGGAGAAATCCATTCAGCGTCTGTCCTTTTAACAATATCCTTGTATTCTCCTCTTTCATCTAGGTCAGTTGTGATGGGTGCATCCCTTCTGCAGGTCTTCTGTTTCAGTTTCCCATGTACTTGTTGGCTCGTGGGTAGAGGACACTAGGACAGCATACTGTGTTACGCGCAGCGGTAACCTAAGGTTGCTGTCTACCAGCGAGGAAGCAGTTGAGCTGGGAACCTTGTACAGGCAGGAATCTATACCTAGCCTGAGAACTAACTTAATATTTTCTTTTGTTTTAATTCAGTGTTGTGGATTCAGCTCCAAACAAGAACTTGAGCTTGGTTCTCCAAATGCTTTTTGGACCATTGTTTGAAGCATAGAGTCCTGCTCACTATTCCATCTTTTTGCAAAAGCTAGATTGCAGTTGCTTCCAACTGGAAAATAGGGAAGTAGCTATGCCAGGGTAAGGTGAATTTGCTCCTTGCATGACAGGTGAAGGTGTCCTTATGGATCCATACAGAATTATTTATGAAGGTGATTTCAGAATTATTCTTAATTGGAACATAAGCATACCTGTTGCTGTGTTTTCCCCACAAACCTTATTTTTCTGAGATCAAAGTAGGCCTTCCCATCCTCTGATGAAAATGGTCTTTCATCTTACATTGATAGGGCCTGACTTTTCATATATTACCTGAGACTGGCTACTGATATCTGGCAGATCTAGAAAAATGCCCCTGTCCACATGAACATCAAATTGATGGTGGGCCATAGAAAAAAGATGTAATGAGATTGCCAGCTTGGAGCCAATTTTCATGTTTGGAGCTAGAATTACTTTTGTGGACCATCACTGATTTATTGTTCTTGGCAACCACCAATTTATTGTTCATAAACACCAGTTTCACCAAACACCGTGCTGTTACAGGGGTGTGCAGGGCTTCCACCTAGGTGGTCCACAGGTACATTACACATTTTCCTCTTCTAGTCCTTCCCTGTTACCCAATGCCAGTATGCTACAGTTTAAAGAAAACTAAAATAGCATTGACTGTGCTTTGTCTTACTGTCTTACTTACATATAACTGTCACGCAGTTATATGTTAAGCATAAAAGCTGGTAGGGTATGAATATACCCTCTAGGAAGACAATAGTTGCCAATGTAAATAATAATAGAATAGTTGCAGGGTTTATACATATGTTTACAGTACAGATGTGTATTTTGGTCACAGTTACTGAAGAATGAGTAAGTAACTTTTTCTTTGTGAAATTACATAGTCTTTTGAGAATGATTTGGTTATCTCATTGTGAAATTCCTTTATCACCTATGGTAAAACTTATGCAAGACATTTTTTTTTGTAAGTGTAGTGGTAATGTTTAATAGTTCCTTTTGCTCTAAGAATCTGTGGTATTCCCCATTTGGCAGGTATAAAATATTTTATAATTTCTCATTCCTTTAGTAGTTTTTCAGGAAGAAGAGGCTGTTTCTTAGTCTTTCCATTGTTATCCTTCAGAGTATGCAATCACATTAGACATTGTGTTGTCAGAGAATAAACATAGATCCAATGAGAAAAAGATGAATTGTGATCCCATTTAGGAAGGACAGATGTACTCTTGATTTTTTTTTTTTTTTTTTCAGAGAAATCACACAGAGTGTTTCTTTTGCAGTGGCAGAAGCACGATGGGTCTTTTCCATACAGTATCAGTAGCTTAATAAGGAAAGAATAAAACTGAGAAAGTACTTGTACTTGTAAATATACCTGTGAGACATTTATGAGCAGTTTGGGTTTTGATAGTTTTCAGTTGATCATCAAGGATCAAAGACCTGCTAATAAAGATACATACCTCTACAGACTTTCTTTAGTAGAACATTCAGGAAATGAAGCTACTTGGGCAGATAAATAAAAGTTTTTGCAGCTCTGTTTATGAGGGTAATTTCTTTATGAGATTGCAGTTTCTGGCTCTCTGCATCTCAGTTATTCTTAGGAGTAAGTGCACAGTCTTAGTCATAGTACGGCAGTCACTGTGGTACTAAGTTTTGGTATTATGGGAGATACAAGTTTAAATACCAGAAATTAATTTTTAAACTTTTAGTCTTTTTAATAACAGGAGAGAAGGTGTTTTGGCTATGAAGAAGTTTGTAAAGGACTTCATGGATGATTCAAATGACTTCATAAATGCACATGATCAATGATATTTAGGTGTATTCTAGTAACAGGGAAAATGATAGGATCTTGTTAAGTTTCATAAGTGTACTTCTAAGTGTAGAAGTACAGACTAGATGGATGAATGTGCTCCCATAAGAACAGTAGTCTTTTATTTGAAAAAAGAAATATAGCAAGACCATTTCAGTATAGTTTATGCAGTTACTGTCACTTAAAGATACGTGCCCAGGCTAGATTGATAGACTTTGCCCATAGGCTTTCTGTATGTCTTATAACTTGCTTTAAAATGATACCAGTGGAAGGTGAAGGTCTTTTCCTTTTTTGTCTTTTCTTCCTCTTCTCTTCCTCTTCTCTTTGAGTAAAATAAGGAGGATAACAAGAGAGGTTAATGCGAAATAAAAGGAATTCATTAAGTGAATCTAATGATCTCACAGGTAGATTGATAGGCCAGAAAACACAGCTTAGAGATGAGACGGCTTTTCTTATGGGGAAAAATGTGGTTGTGAGCAGGAAAGAGGGTTTGGATTAAAGACAGTTATGTTATTTTGTTGATTTTCTCTTAATAGAAACTATTAGAATGTTTTGCAGAGAGAGACAAAAGGAAGGAGAAGTTGATGAGCAATGCAAACTGAAGAGGAGCTCACTGGACGGTTGTTTGGTTAGAATCACAGAATCATTTAAGTTGGAAAAGACCCTTGGGATCATTGAGTCCAACCATCTACCCTACTCTACAAAGTTCTCCCCTACACCATATCCCCCAACACCATGTTTAAGCGACTCTTAAACACATCCAATTAAGAATGTTAGGAATTCCAATCTGTATTCCAATTGTTAGGAATACAGAGGAATTGAAGGACAATAATTTTTGTCGTGGCTGATGCAGTTTCTTTTTTATCTCCATTTCCTTTAAATTTCATTTGAATTTAAAGATAATTGCGGCATTGAAGTAATGTACTTTTTGAAATTCTCTGCAACTTTATGTAAATAATATATATGTGCCATTATTTCCCACCTCCAGAACTGCTAGATAGAAAAGGGAAATAGAGGAAAAGGAATTTGTGGAAAATGGTACAAATTAAGGGAAAGCATCTGTTGAGATGTTCCTAGATGGCAACTGCATTCACAAGGCTTTAAGACCTTCTGTGAACCTCTACGAATTGAAACAATACTGTAAAGAGGGACAGTGGAAAAGAAACTTTGTTAGGCTTGTTCTTTCATCATGCTCTAGAGCTCAAGTTCTCATGTTTTGTTATGTCTGGTGAGGCATTAATGAATATTGATTGTTGGTGGCTTTGGGGGTTTATTTCGGAGAAGGGGTAATTCCTGTTTTTACTGGGCTTCTTTTTATTTTCTTCTCTTCTATTAAATCATTTATTTAGAGAAAAGATAATGAGACACTCCACCAAATTATCTGTGTTGATATAAATATATTGGTGTTCTGGTTCATAGGGGTTTTGTTAAAAACCTGAGAGGCCTGTAGTGGTGCTCTAGCAAGACAGAAATAATTTCATATATGAAATCCCCTTACAGTGAGGTTACTCTGTTTTTGAAGGGGGGGAAGTAAGTTTGTTTCTCTAGCTTTAGTTCTGTTATGTTCTTTTCATGTTAAAAATGTATTAAGAAGTGCATTTACAAGCAGAAATGCTGTGCTGTGCTGAAGCATGATAGAGTTCTGGAAACACATACCTCCACCATTCAGCTTCTGTGCCTTTTTGATGGCAATTTCCAGTTACTTTGCACCTAGAAGCAGTATTTGCTGCATTGTTAAGAAATTGTATTGCATTCCAGTGTATTTCTACTCTTGGCTTAGTGTCTTGCTTTCTCTGGCATTTCCGTGAGATTTCATACACCCTTGTAATTATGAAAGTCCTTTTCTTGTCCTCTAGTAGCTTTGAGAGAAGACACAGTCTGTGGCTGTCCAGAAGTAGGCTGCTTGTAGCATCTTATCCTGTGCCTCAGGCAACATTGTGCAGACAGACTCAGTCAAGATGGATGTGTGAACTCGTGTGGATGTATTTCTGGGTTTTGTTCCTCTCTTTGAATATAATCTTTTGAGTGCTGAGCTAATTATGTAGTCTCAGTTTTACTGTTGAGTTAGAGTACCTGATCAACTTTCCAACTGTAAAACAGTTTGAAAATCAAATGTAGCTTACATGCAAGACCCAACAAAATTAGAAGTGTTAAGTACGTTTTGGCAGTTCACTTTTATTATGCCCAGTCCTCAAATGTACCAGCAGACAATCATCTGAATGTTAGTTATTTTTCACATGCTTATGTGATCACACAAAAAGTACATGCTAAAAAGAAGCAGATGGTGACAGATGGGGAAGGTTGAATAAGGTGGTTTTGGAAACCTAGAAAAATGCACTTCTGTAATAGTGTAAAAATAAAAATTCTTTGATCGCCAAGTTAGAATGAACAAAATAGAGTGTCCCCTCCCCCCAAAAAAACCATCCAAAAGAACTTTATTGATTGAAAGAAATGGAATCTATGCATGTTCAATTCGTATTTAGGAAAGTATGTTATATAGTGCTATTTTGTCCAAGGATAGAACATGAGTTTTATCAGCCAGAGACCCGGAAAGGTGCTAGTTGTATTTTTAGTTCCTTTTCAAATGATACATTCAAATCAATTGTTTTCCATGTTGAAAGAATGCTATCAAAAGGGTCATTCTTTAATGTCACATATTGGTTTAGGTTGTGATAATATTTTGCTTCTGATGTCATGAGAAAGATTTTTAAACCTTTTATTACAATGGTAAATACATCATGTAATGGGGATAGCTGGACAACTAAAGCTGATCTGTAACAGGCAGCATTACTTCTTTGTCAAATAGATAAATGTAAAACTAAGTAGAGAAGATATAGTCAACAAAAAATAGCATATTTTGTGCTTGGACCACCCTACTATGAAGACTGAAGATTTGCTTATTCCTTTGCATTATCAAATGGAGTCTTCAACATCTAGCGAGTGATGTAAACCAAAAAAGAGATTCGTTTTTAAAAAATTCAATGAGGAGATGTATTTTACTCCATAAAATAAGAAGTATCTAATCTGATAAATATTTAATTGTTTAATCTTTATAATTGAATAGGTGCTTATCTCCTTCTATAGTATGAGACATCACTGTTTCCTGGTGAGAGAGAATGCTTTGCTTTTGATTGTTGATTTTTGCTCAAATTCAGAAAAGCCCCAACTTCTGGTAACTTGTACTCATTTTCTTGAATCCGTAGTTAGTTTTCTCAGTACTCAAACACTGTAGTTATGTTGTTGGGCTTTGCTTAACTAATTTTCTTTTGGCTTCAGAAGGATAGTTCAAGTTTATTTACTCTCTGTTTACCTAGATGCTTCATGCATAATCTGATTTTTAGCAGAGGCACAATAGAATTTATTTTACCTGTGGAAATGTGGTTTAGTGTTGGCGTGTGCTCTTGAACAGCTGTCTGTTGTATGTTTGGCTACATTTTATTTCTGAGTGAGGACCAGTGGGGGGTGCAAGGAGAAATAGCATCTATGCCTGGAAATATTTTGCTTTCTGATTTATGGGAGATTGACAATGTAGAATTTTTTCTTTATACTAGAATTCCAAGTACCAAATTATTTTTTTTTACATTGAAACAAAATGGGAATGGAAAAAGTTGTTTTATCTTGAAATGCTAGCACCTCATGAAAATTCAAATGTAGTCTTTTTTCTGTTTGTTTTTTTTTTTTTTTAATATCACTTACTGTATTTTAGTGTACCACATTGTGTCATGTTATGCTCCTAAGTCATCCAAAAATGTTAGTGATTTGAATTTGGGCATTTTTATCAGCATGGCATTACCATGAGGGCCCTGAGGTGAACATGATGGAATGTGGACAAGGCAGGATATCCAGAGCAGAATATCATTTATTTGCAATAACCAGTATCAAGATCAAAAGATGGGGAGCATTTAGATAGGGATTGAAAGCATTGCTCAGTAACGCATACAGAAGAGTTGCTGAAACAACAGATAAATTAGCACAAGAGTTAGGCTTCCTCCTGAAGCCAGGTAACCAATGATGTAACAAGAATTTGAATTTTCATGCAATCTGGTTAATCTCACCAGACACAAAAACTAATTGTCCACATGAAGTATCAGACTTCTCAAGGGGAAAGATGTAACAAATATGCAAAAATAATACAACAAACAAAAGACTAGAAAACAGATTGGCTCCACACTGCCCATAAATAAACTGTTGTATTCAAACCAGAACTTTAAAGCAGAGTACAATTTTCTAATAAAACCCACATTTTTGTGTAAAACAAATAAGTATGACAATTCTTACAAAGACTATTTCAATAACATGCTTGGAGCTTTTTTTCCATTAATTTTCATTTAATCAATGCAAACATTATTTCCATCTCTGCAAAAGCCTTTAGTTCTTCCAAGAGTAATGAAGTGTAAACAAAAGCTGAACAAATGCTGTTTAACATCGGTAAAAATTCAAAATCATTTCAGGAAGAATGCACAACCAGAAAGAAATATCACAGTATTATAGTTATTTATTACTCCTTACAAATCTTGCATCTTATGGCAGTGCATGTTATGGAGACTACTGCTAGTGCAATGATAATTAATACAGATATGAACAGGTCTGCAGTTTTTCTTTCAACAGCTCCAAGCTGCTACAGTTATGAGAGACAAGTGCCATCTTTCTGTAGACTGAAATAATCTTTTGCTTTTATTTGCCACTTCTATTAAAAGTGTCTGTTAATTCTAGAACAGAGTTATTGTAGTTTTCTGGGTTCTTTTTTTCTCCATTGCATAGATTTTACTTTTAAGGTGTCCTTTTTAAGGGCATTTTTTTGGTAGGTTTGAGGGTTTTTTTTGAGGGAGTTGGGGGTTTTGTTTGTTTTTTTGATTGCCAGGGTTGCCATTGACTTCTTACAGTCCTTTGTTAGAATACTTTTTTCTTTAGATTTTAAATTCTACTAAAGTTAGAGTCCCTTGTAGTAGGTTAAACATATTAATTATATATTATAATTAAATAATATTGCATGCTCTTTACTCTAGGAATCTTTGCTTAATTCGCAGTTAAACCAGAATGTACCATTTCTGATGCGCAACAGTATGTGCCAGCAAACAAAAATAAATTTAGTTTCCTATACTTTTTTAAGATTACATAACGAAAAGCCAGGTAAGATTCAGAAAGTGTCTAAGACAAAAATATATTAGGAAGGCACTCTGCATTAAGACTAGAAGTAAAACAGCAGTGCAAGCCAGATACAAAATGGAGAAAAACTACCTGCAGTAAAAAATAGTAGAAAACTTCCTTCATTGACTTAATTCGCAGGCATCCATTTCCCAGGGTATCTATAACCTCGATGTTTTGTTTTTTCAGCTTTGTATAATAAAAGCAATGAGCATTCAAGTGTTTTTTCTATTGATGCAGCAATACTTTCACTGGTCATACCAAAATACAGTTACAGTAACTAAATTTGTATAGTACTTGGCAAACATACTTTTCTTCAGAAAAGATTTTCATACATTTGGATAAATATCTGTTTCTATAAAGAAATGTGCGTTACCTGTGCTAGTTAGTGTTAGATTATAAACTTTCTAATTGTTGCTGTTGTTACTGCTATTGATAAAAAGTTCTAGCAAAAATACTTTTCAACTTTTGTTGGCTAATACGTGGGTCAATATTTGTTAGCAGACCAACAACTGTGGCAATAAAAATGTGCGAAGGGTTACGAGGGATACTTAAAGAATGTACACTCCACCTGAACTGTAAGGTTAATTGAAAACAGTTTTTTCCCCTTAAATTAACACTACATTGGTGTATCCAAGTTCTCAGTTTTCTTTCACAACATAGGTGTGCAGACAGTTTGTTTAGATGTTTAAATATTTTCCCATCTGTTCTGTCAAAATTATTGATTGAGCACCAAGCTATTTGTAGTGTCCTATCAGAAAGTATATACTTAATGTATTAAGAGAAACCATAACTGGTCAAAAATGCCATTGCTTTTCCAATAACGTGCCTGGGTTATCAGCACAAAGAACAAAACTTGTATGTTGATATTGTTCCTTTAATGATAAAACTCAATGCTGTCAACCCTATTTTAGAAGATTGACAAAGAATTGTTTGAATCTTTTAATGCTCAAGGTTATTGCTAAATTTTTTCTGTGCTTGCGGAGTACAGAAATTAAGCAACTAACTACTATTTAGAGGTCTGTGGGAAGGATGTTTCTTGGTTGTGTGAACTTCTGCTGTGTAACCAAAAATCTTCCAGAGACTGCTCATGTTTTGTTTCAAGGAAATATGGTAAAAAACAGAATTAAGGGATTTTCTACATTCAGCTGAGTTTGTGTTGGTGGGAGTGACACTTTGTCCAGTGTTGGTTAGTGAAGTATCAGAGAATCCTAGTTTCACTGAAGGCAAGGGGAAATACATGATTGACTTAAGATGGTCACAGACTTATGATCACTTGTTATACTCCTGGCTAACCTCCTATGAAAATTTCTTTTCACGGAACCTTGTAAAAGCATTGCATGTGTTTGTATCGGCTTCTCTTTGGCTGACTCATTTAATTGCCTGCTTCCTAAGTCTCTGCCCCAAGCCCTTGTAAATAAGTTTGCAGATGTGTCTCAAGCTACTGCAGCCCAGAAAAAGTTCAGCTCTAGCTACTGAAGAAATAAAGAGCCTATATAATAAAAGATATCTTTTCACTGATTTTCACCATAAAAATTAAGTGGACATCAAATTCTGTGGGCTGTATGTTAGGCTCTTAAAGGAGGGATGTACATAAAGCAAAGGACATCTGGAGATGTATTGACAAGTAAAACAAAAGATTGAAATCTACTTCTAGTGGTGAAGAAGAGGAGACAGTCTTCTTAATGGATTTTGTTTTCTGAGAGAGAAAAATTCCACTGGTACTAATTATTAAGACACTGGACTTTTCAGCAGTGGGGAATATTATTAGGAGATTGGGGGTTTTGTTAATAAATGCAAATAGAAGATTTTTTTTTTTCTGATTTGTAGTTACTTGTCAGCCAAGTGAATTGTTATGTGAGGGGCAAACATATGTCTTTACTGTGTGTATGAAACACTATCCCATCATATACTTGGTCATTGCCAGTAATACTCTTCAGAAACCCCGAAGTGTGCAGAGGCAGTGGAGTCAGTACGGAATACTTTGATTTCCCTTGCTCCAGTTGGCTATTCCTGCTGGCTTAGTAAATTTTAAAAAGAGTTGGGTTGCCTTTTGACCACAACACAAATGAAAGTTTTAAGGTAAATAAATAGCTTTCCCTTAGCTGAAACTATAGTATTGTCCAGTGCCTCTAAAACATCCATAAAAGCACCATAGTACCTGCATGTGCCTGGAAGCAGATGCCTGGCTAATGTTTCTTGCTTGTTAAAAAGTGTGTGTGTTACTTAAACTCTTGCATGCTTATCTAAGGCTGGAAAAATACAACCTTCAGTAGCACCTTTGCAGCTTTTTTTGAAAGCATCCATATAAACACAGGCTGTGTTCTTGCATTGCAGGTGTAGGTGTAAGTTTTAGAGGAGCATCAACACCTGAAAATTTGAAGGGTTTGAGCACAGCAATGAGTTCATGCCCACTTTGGAGCCCTGTTATGCTGCTGTCCTGGTTTAAGCTCCCTCTCAGCTGCTGTGGGAAGCTGCTGTGGGAAGCTGAAAAAGCCCTTGACTAATGTAAACATCACTTAGCAACAACCAAACCAATGTGCTGTCAACATTATTCTCATACTAAATCCAAAACATAGCATCTTCTGGGAGGAAAATTAACTCTGTCCCAGCTGAAACCAGGACAACTGCTGGAGTGTTTAGAGAAATACATGTTGGGAAGAGAATCAGGCCCTTGATCTTCCCATGAAGTGCGCACAGCTGTTGCAGCTGCCTGTGCGAGCAGGGATAAAGGGCAGTCAGTGTATGTTCTGTGGTGTGACATTGGGGCAGAGTTTGATGAGCGTCTCTTTCTGCAGCATACCCCATCTGACGCTGCCTGCCATGGTGTTCTCACTGATGCTGCTACAACTATTCATGTGGCAATTGAGTGGCTCAGGTCAGAAAACTTGATTTGGGTGAAAAATTACCCAGGGTGAAACTTTTTCCTCTTTTTTTTTTTCTTGGTACTGGTCTACTTTCTGCATGTACTGTGTTGCATAGTTTTGGCAAGGTAAGGGACGTTGCAGTGAGTTAGGCTGGCACTGCCTCTGAAAGAACCAGCTGTTGAACTAGAGCCCTAAAAACGAAGGGAGTGAGATTCCCTCAAGTAGTAATATGATGGTATTTTTTGAGTTTTATTTCCCATAATCTGTGGTATCGTCCAGAGTGAACTGCAGGCAGCCCACCTCCTGCTTTACTCAGCACTGGGAAGTCACTTGGATACAGGGATGCGAGATGTAAAATAGGGATGAGTGATTTTATGTGATCCACGCACTGAAATTACCTTGTGCTAGAGCTATTGTTCCCTAAAACCTCACCTCAATCTTGATGAGGTGGCTTGGGATTTTGGCATCCCATGTGTGTGAAGCAGATGAGGGAAGGAAAGTCTTATATCTGAATGATCTGACAATTTAAACAAATTTTGTGGAAGAAAGCTGTTCTTTCTGTACCTTATGAGTTCTATGTATTCCTTCTGTGTGATACCCCTAGAAAACAGAACTAATGTATTACTTTAAAACACATACCAGAGTGGTAGAGCTTGTGCCCTTTATGATAGTTTTGGTGAGTCTGCTGCTGTTCCTGTTCTGACCTTGAGGAGACCGAGTCACTAGGACCATGTATTTACTTAAAGACTTTATAGGGGGGAAGAATTGGCTGGAGATGATGGAGGCAGCTTTTAAGGGCAGCGTCCAAAGTCCAAGAGATCAAACTTTTCACAGAGTCTCTCAGTGCCTGGCCAGGTACTTAGAACCCCACATATACAAGGATACCCCACAAATCCTAGAGGGACAGCAGTATCAGCCCTCATAGCCAAGGGAGGAGGCATTTTAAAAGCAGATATCCACATCACGGTAGGCAAAAGATTGAATTATTCATGGGGACAATGCCTGCAGCTGTGTGTCATGTTCATTTTAGCACCGAGTTGAAGCTTTCTTGACCTATGTTCAATGTAATTAAAACCAAATCCCTCAAATCCAGGAATTGTTTGGAAACAATTCTGTAATACTAGGGAGGTGTGTATATGTTCTCATGCCTGCCCTAATGGTATGGATTTCGTCGTAGGAGCTGTTGGACTCCAGTACTTCCATTGATTTGTCACAGTCTACAAATCCTGGAGTTTCTTAGCACCACGAGGAGTAGAAATTACTTAAAGAAAATAGTTGTGTGTATTTACTGTGAACGCATTATGCACAATTTTATTACATTTATATTAAAATAAGTTGAGATGCATTTTGCTTTATTTACACTATTTTCAGGCTGTTTTCCTTTTGCCTAAATGAAACCCTTTTGATGCTCTTGCTTGTCTGGCTGGCTGTAAACCAGGTATTTAAACAAAAATAAAGAGTTGCCAGTTTTGCCAGCTGGGGATGAGAACCCGGCTGGTGATATGCGGGTTCAGGAGGCAGTTAATCCAGCTTTTATGCTTTTTTATGATTTTATGTAAAAAGAGGTTAAAAATCACATTTGGCTCTTTCTTTGTACCACTGTTTTGTTGCTGTTGTGGGAATGCAGCAAAAGGTTGCTCATACTTTTTATTATTATTAGGTAAAGTCCTGCATAAATTAGGTAAAGCCCCAGATACAGTTTGCTTTAGCTGTTGGCCATGTGATTTGCCTTGTTCAGAGAATGATACGTTTTATCTTCCCATTGCTTTCTTTTATAAATCACACATGCAAACCACACCTCAACTTGTAAAATGAAGCTGCCGCTGCCTTGCAATTTATATATTTTACTAGCTTCAAAAGAAAAGAGTAGCTAACTGTACAAATAGGAGAAATAGTGACAGGATATAGTAGATGGATATAGTAGAAAAATATATTATGGATCTAGTGGAAAACTATATAATGATTTTATTCTGTAGCAGAAGAAATGGTGATTTAAAGGCAAGTGTCACAGATATTATATAGAGTTTTTCAGCAAATAGCTTGCAATATGCTCAAACTCATAAAACATTTAATTTTAAAATGTGGGAGTTATTTTAGTTAGTTTTGTCATATGTACTTATTCAGATAATTTGTTGTATTTTACACTTTCCAAAATTTCACCCTCTATTTGGAAATATCAATGATGTAACGAGTCTGTGTGTTTTGGCACAGTTGTAAATAGTATGTGTTAATGTGTTAATATTTATGATTTTTTAATCGTATATACACAAGATGGATTTATAATACACTTCTTTTCATCATGTTTCTACTACTAGTCCTTAAGGACAGTGAAAACTAGGAATATGGATGCATTAATTACTGTGAGATTGTCAAAATTACCCCACTGGATTAGGTTGCATTTTGTTTCTGCTAATAGCATCTACCAGATACTTTGGAGCAGCGTTGGATTTACTGGGGGGAGAAAAAGGAGAGGCAGATAAATGAGCTTGACACCCCTCGTAAAGATTGACTAAGGTAGTGCCTGTGTCCTATGATGTGGTCACAGCCACTTAGTGTCCCCATTTGGGTGAGGACGGTGTCTGCCCTTGCTTCACAGGAAATTACTGAAAGTCATCTTACACTTTTTATACAATCATAAGATAATGTACTCATGGAAAAAGGTTATTTCTGGTCTGTTAGAGGTTGCCTTACTTCACATCACCTGATTTTCACTATTATATATCTAAATGACTGTTCCTGTGTGTCTGTGTACAGTTTGAGTCTGGGTGAGCTCTTTGTGGTGGTAATTGCATGTGTCTGTGGGTTGTAAAAAGTATTTTGTTTTCTGTGGGTTAGTTTGTTGTTTTTTTGCAAAATCAGTCATATGTGCTGCCTTTCAGTGTCTGTCCTTTAATGATATCTTAACAAATCTAGAATCATTTAATTCTTTATAAATATGCAACTGTATCAGCTGCATTTCTTTATCTTTCTAACTATTTATTATTTAAGTGTAATTTTTTCCTGTTAGGTTTTTGCCTCTTTAATAGGTCTTTCTGAAGCAAATACTGGCTATTTGGCACAAACAGTTGTAGTGTCTTCTGTATTACCATATATTAACTTCTGACAGTTGCATCTTTTTTGAATCAAAGGGTATGATATTCTAGAAATTCACAGAAATTGGAATTATATATGTATATATTCAGTTTCCTTATAGCTTATGATTTCATTATGGGTAAATGCTGCTATGTTGTCTCCGTTTATACAATTTAATAGGAAGGCATATTAAAGTCAAGACTGTTTGACACTGCTTAGATTCCTTATTCCAATTCTTTGGAGCTGCAACATTGGAGGCATTATGTTAACAAATTATAAAAACTTTACCATATTTCTGTGATCATATAATATCATGTAAATGTAATATCATATAAACTTTGTCATACTTTCTTGCATTAGCACGGTTCAGTTCTTTGGACTATTTCATGTAATGTAATGAAACTGTCAGGAGAAACGCATTGAGGACTTTTAATATAAACAAATATCTTAAAGAAGCTAAACTTCTCTTAGTAAGATTAAATGTGAGGCTTTATTCTTAGAGGTGGGGTAAGGAGAGGGAAATGACTGAGGGAAGGAGATCCTTCAGTTCTTCTCCCAGAAGAACGCTAACCGAGTCAACAGTGCCCGTAGATGAAGTGTCTGTTGCTAAAACTGTGCACTATAAATGGGATGGTAGAAAACATAGGAAAGGGGGAAAATGCAGTCATGATCATTTTGAGCAGGTCATTCTTGAATTTTTATTTTGCTTTGAGCAGCGCTGTCCTCATTATGCCTGGAATTCGAGTGAGCCCATGTGGGTCAGTGCTGCAGTTGCATGTATTGAGCCAGGTTCTGGGAGTCCTTGTAGCACACTGTGGAAATAAAGTCTTGGAAATGCAGTCATATAGAGGCGCATCACATAGAGTGAAATGCTCATGTTTGAAATAGGGCATGTCTTACAGCTGGTTTTGCTTTCTGTCTTAGGTGTTGGAAGATAATGACTACGGTCGTGCAGTGGACTGGTGGGGATTAGGAGTTGTCATGTACGAAATGATGTGTGGAAGATTACCGTTCTACAACCAAGATCATGAGAAACTATTTGAACTGATACTAATGGAGGACATAAAATTTCCTCGAACTCTGTCTGCAGATGCAAAATCGTTACTATCAGGCCTACTGATAAAGGATCCAAATAAGCGGTAAGTGAAATTACTTGGGTATACAGGTGTAATAAATAATTATACTGGGTAATGTAAAAATAGGCCAGTGGTGCCTGGTCTTCCTGGCTAAAGGACTGAGTCCAGTGTCCAGTCCCCTGTGGTTCTAAAATAAATCTCTGTCTTTGTAAATCAGTGAGATTTGTCTGTAGCTTCCTTCCTTTCCCTAGTGTCTCTGTTCTTGTGAGTCTCTTGGCATTTTTTAAGGCTGCAAGCATTCTTCTGTCCATCTGTCTCTCTTCCTTAATCTTCCTTCATCCTCAGGTTGTTCTCAAGAAGTTTTCAGTAGCGGGCATTGCTCGCTGGCATTCAGGGCAGGACTGGTTGCCCTGTCTCTCTGAGGGATGTGCCATCACGCAGCCAAGTGCAGCAGCCAGGACAGCACAAGTGGTCAGCCTTTCTGCTGCTGCCCAGCAGTGCCTGTTTAACTGAATTTACTGTGTGCAGTGAGAGCAAACTGTGACTAACCAGCCAGATACATACAGAGTAAAGTAAAAATTTGTTCCTGTAGGAACTCCTAATGCATTTTAACCTCCAGACAATCTAACCCATCAAATATATTAACTTTTAGAATGGAAAAGATACTTCCTCTTAATTAATCTTTGCAGACAGTAGAATTACATTTGCAAGCTTATTTATTTGTTCTGGTGCTAGCTAATGCTAAGTAGGTTGGAAGCCTAGAGGTTAACTGCAACTCAGCTTTTCTCTGAGCTGCTGGATGGAAAGATATTCAGAGAAATCGGGAGACTGCAGGTTGAATGGGATGCTTTGCAGAGATGTAGAGAATTTTCTAATGAGTAGTTTAGAAACAAAGAGGATTACAGCCTGGAAATGAGAATAATTTTACACCCAGTTACTGCAAGACTGAGGTAATAGTTCAGAATACAGAATATTTTTTTTGTAATTTGGCGTCAGGGTTAGTACTAATACAGATTTATTTTCTTTGTTGTGAAAATTACTGCTCTTTGCAATAAATGCTTTAGAGAGGAATTTGTTGGACTGAGAAGGTTACTTCTAAAATTTTTGTTTATATCTTTAGCAGTTCTTGTTAGTGAAACACAAACTGCTTGTGTCACTTGTTTTGTTAATATTTAACATGCATGGGCTGCTTGTTCAGTTAAGATTAGCTTTTTTTCTGTTATAGCTTCTTAAAGATGACAGCTGAGCAGTCCTGAAAGTCCACATGCTGTTGAAAGGGGCAGAAATTCCCTTCCCTGGATCTGTGGTTCTTTCTTCACCAACAGCAGCAGCTCAAGGAAGCTCACTAAACTTGTTGAGTCAAGTTTGACTGGCTAATGCAACAAAAAATAGCCAGTTCTTTCTCATTTTCTCATTGTAGGGTTAGTTTTCTTCCAGGATAGTGTGCTGACTCAGCTCACAGTCATCAGTGGGAATGATGCTGTAGATGCAAGTGAGAGGGGAGAGGTATGGGCAGGGGTGGGACCCTCCTTTTTTGGCAGCAGTGACCACTTCCATGAGCTCAAATCACCTTGGGCAAGTTCACCGAAAGTAGGTGGAATTCACTTCCTAAGACGATTTGCCAGTCTGGCTTTGGCAAGCTATGGGCCACAGTGAATTAGTGTGGTTATTTACAATGGCCTTTAAATAACCTTCTCAGCAGGCCTACAATTTATTAATTTATACTAATTGACTCAGATTGAGACTATTTTATGGTAATTGGTTAATTGTTACAGCACCCAGATGCAACAGCAGTTAACACTGTATAAAAATGACGTGTGAGTCATTACTGATTCAGTGCCTGGCACCTCCTTGGCAAAATTTTATGTTGGTATTTGTTGGGTTGGTTTTGGTTTTGATTAGTGCCAGAATGTTAGTTGGTCTTTCAAGATAACTAAACTTAACTATGTTTTTAAAATGAATGAATTATTGAAAAAGCTCATCATGGACAGTAATGAACACTGTAGTTGAAGTAATTAAATAGAATAGACTGTAGCATGGATACTTCTACTATCACATTTTCTCTCGAGATCACCTGAATTCATATTAAACAGGTGATAATTACATATTAAATGTGAGAATTGTTCCCAGATAGTCAAAAACAAATGGTTGCTTTTTAAATCATTACAATGACTTAATCTCCCTTTAAGAGTAACGCTTGTTTAATATGATTTTTTTCCCCCCTCTCTTTAGACTTGGTGGAGGCCCAGATGATGCAAAAGAAATCATGCGTCATAGTTTCTTTGCTGGAGTAAATTGGCAAGATGTATATGATAAAAAGGTATGTCTTTATATGACATTGAATATCTGACATCTGCAAGGTGGTTTCAACCGATAGTCATAGGACTGCTGCTCTTTGAAGTTAGTAATGTTTTTCTTTGCATTTTTTTTGTTAATATAAATGAGTAAATATTCTGAACTAGGTGTACTTAATCTTTTGGTTTTCAGTAATAATTTGTCAGTGGACCAAAAATTAATTTTGCAAACCAAGCTATACTCAGCAAACATTTTTCTTTTATTATGTGAATGTCCAAATCTTTTCCTTTCCTTTTTTTCTTCCTGGGCCTTCATGAGAAAAGTAGGTGTATGACTCAAGATAATGTGAGAAAATGTAATGGAAGTTTATCCTGAATTGTCTTTTAATTTCTTCCTTTTATTGAAAAGTTATTTTTATGGAAATGGGAAAATGAAGTGATTAAAAGTGACTCATAGCAAAAATCTACTTTCTGATTGTTTGTGTTTAAGTAGAAAATCTTTTTCAAACTTATTTTTAAAGAGATATCTAGGAAAATTAAAATAGCATTAAAACACTGAGCCAAAACAGCTTGTGGAGAAAGCAAGTAGTGGGAATTCAATTGGAATAGTTTTCTCTAAACCCAGTCCTGTGCCTGTAATGATCAACACTTTGGGATGATTTTAGAAAGTGAATTTATCTTAACTCCGTAGTGAAACTCAATTTGACTTAAGTTGTTTTATATACAGAAGCTGATTTTATCTCAGTAAGTGTGTAAGAATGTACTTGTTGCTATAAACTACTCCTATTTTGATAAAGTCTTTCCCCCCCCCCAACTGTTTTACATTGTTGATCTGCCAGTTGAGCTGCGTAATTTTAAAAGATAGATTTTTCTTCTTTTTTTTTTTGCTTTGTTCAAATAAAAGGAAAATGGAAGACATACGAGTGAGCAGAATATGTTTATGCTATGATGTCAATGATACAAACTGTTTTTTCAGTTGTTGTTGAACTGGAATTTTAAAAAATGTGTGGTTGTTGGTGTGCTACTTCTCTGACAAATAACGGAATTGAAATAAGAGCCTGTATATGATGATACAAAATATGGTACTCTGAAGTTACCTAAAACATGTGTGATTTTTCCCTGGCAGTATCATGAGGCTCCAAGAAGCTCTAAAATAAATAATCAGAACAAGTATATTAATCAGGTTACTTTATGAGCTCAATCTCTGGTTGGTTATGTAAGGACATGGGAGAGAAGCACTTTGAGGATAAAATCTAAAAATACAAGTTGAGGACCTTTCTGGAGCTTAAAAAATCCCACTAAAATTGATTGGATTGCAATGTGCTAGGAGTGGGAGAGAAAGAAAAAGCTGTTACATTACTCTTGCTCTGTTGAAAAAGATTTCTTAATTATTTTACATTAGAAACAGAGCTCTCAATTCTACAACGTGTTCAACATCATATTTAGTTAAGAAAATACAGAAACACTTAATTTTTTAGCATGTGCTTTGAGTCTTTACAAATCAACATGGCAAATGTCTTTCAGTCAAGATCTTATTCTGAGCTATTAAAATAAAATGCGATATTTTGCAGATATAAATATATATAAAAATTTGTCTCTATATTAAAAACATATAAATATATAAATGCAGGTATTTTGCCTTTATGCTCAATGAGGTGGATATGGCTTATTGGAGTGTTGTAACTGGCGAAATTGTGGACATTCATTGTTTACTTTGTCTGGTCTGGTGTTGCTTTGAGAAACTAAATTTGCCAGTAAAAAAATTGGTTTAATTTCCTCAGTTGAACTAACAGTTAACTTCAAGGATCATAGGAATTGCTCTGTGCAATATTGGCACACAATGTGTTCTTTGTGGAAAAATAACTCAGGAAAATGACTTCTGACAGTATGTTTTTCTGTTTAATTAAAAATAGTTTTGTTCCTATTATAAAACCATTTGTTGGGTTGGTTAAAATGTCCAGTTGTTCCTTCTGCACACACACAGTCTTACCAGTTTAGAAGTATGCAGAGTGTAAGACTATGCTCAGAGATATAAAGTTCAAACATAATAATAAGGTTAATGTACTTTCACTGAGTATGTTTATTAGAATGTTGATGTGAATATTTTTGAGGTTTTGGTATTCTAATGTAACTCAGGAGGAATGTATCAAACAAATGTGATTTTCAAATAGATTTATTCTATGCTTGCTCCTGTTGCTGTTTATTATTAGTAGTACAGTCTTCAGCAGTAGGGTCATGTGATGAAATTGATAGTTGATATAATTATTTGCATAGTAAAAATATTTCACAGTATTCTTGCCTGAGGTTTATGCACCATGAAACTGTAATTTTCTGGCTGCATTTCAGGAGTATGTTTCTGTTAGCAATGAAAGTACTCAAATTCACAGTCAGAGTAATGGAAAAAAAGTCATGTGTATTCCAAGTTGCTGGGGTATAGTTTTGTACATGTGCACATTATGCTCCTGTGTCACTAGTTTTATCATTTTTACTAGAGATTAAGTACATCGCTGTACTTATTAAGTTATCACTTTACTGGTGTGATTAGAGACAGAATTATGTATCTGTAAACTTAGACTTTTTCATGCAACAAGCAGTAGCTCCAGGAGGTCAAATGGATCCAAATGGTCAAATGGAATTATTAGCTCTCTGATACTGCTAACTAGTTAAACTAATTTGGTACTACACAATGATAATAAAGTGTTGTATGGCACACTGGAGCCATACAACTGGAGAGAAGGTCGTTGCCTTTAGATGAAAAATGTATAATAGTTAGCATTTGTGATCAGATGTATTTATTTTTGGCAGAAAAACCATGAAGGCATATGAAAGAGAGCAGCCTGTGCCAGGTTCTTCCTGTGATCATCTCAGCCCTGATGAGTTTTCATCTCTGTGCCTGAGTATGAGGAATTGAATAGTTTGGCAAACTCTGAAGACTTCAAAAGCCCCATATACTTCGAAATAAAATATTTGTTTTATTTTTAGCTAGAATCAGGAAGCTTTTTGAAATTTCTCTGTTACTCATTTAAGGGTTGTTTTAGCAAATTTTTATTTGGGTTGCAGAAATATTCTGAAGCTTTTGGATGTTCTGTCTAATGTCTTTTACTGAACAAAAACCACATGGGCATTAATTTAAAGGTAGGAATTTGGGTATGTCTTCAGGCTTGCAGCTTGAAGTGCTCAGGTAGCTTCATGTCAAAAGAGCCAGACCTTTAAGTAAGTGAAGCCTGGGTTTCTTATTGCACTTAATATGGATGGAAGAAGAAGAAAAGCTGTACGTGAATTTGGGCTGAGATACATATCTCTCCTGATGTCTGATAATACCTCTGGTTGTTCCTGAAGCAGGTTAGGGAGTGCTACTGGGAAGGGAGCAGGGGCAAGTGGCAGTAATGGTTAAAGCTGATGTGTCTGACTTTGGTGCAGGGCACCGTGCTTGTGACGGCACCTATCAGCATGGAGGCAGCGACTATCAGCATGAAGTCTGACAGACTCAAGAAGCTGTTCCTCACCCTTCAGCTGTGTGTAGCTATGACTACCTTTGCTTTACTTAAGACACAACAACAGCAGACGATGAAATCCCATGAGCTTCAATCATGGGATTTGGGTTCAGGCCTGTCAAAACCTGTAATATAACTGTAATCTTAAATGCATGTTTAAGTACTTCCGTGTATCAGATTTTAAGGGAAAGGGCAGGATGGAAATAGGAAAATACCAGCATCTGGTTTTAGGCTGTTGCTATTTGAGTAGTACTATTTTTGTACAATTCAGATAATCGTACCAAAATAGTGCAACAAAGGCTGTAGAAATGACCCTCGTTACTTGCTTTTGTGTTGTTGCCATGAAAAGTAGTAAAAAGATCAGAAAACTGCTAACCAGTCTGATCTTTTCATTATGTTTCCAGTGGTACTTTAAACTATAGGGGCAAACCTACTGGTTGATTCCCACCCTTCCCACAGCTGCTTGAATTTACAGGGAGGAAAAGACACATAAGGTTGTCTGAGTCTTAAAATCAGATGGTTGTTGTAGTCCTGGGGGTTGTGATTTCTCTCTGACCATCGTATCAGCATTGTATCACTTGGAAAGAGTTTGTCCATGGGCAAAATTCCCTGCCGAAGGCTTCCTGTAGATTTGTGCTGTCTGTCCTTCCACCACACTGAAATTGCAGCTCTTCCTCCTCCCCCTGCCTCGGACCACCACATGCAGGGTTCCTAGCAGGATCTGTGGGGTATTTTCCAGACTGGGAAACAGGGTAATGGGATGGGGATGGACCAGTCCTGACATGAATGCTTACTGACTGACTTGAAGCTCAACTCAAATTACTGTCTTTCCTTCAGTGGAAACTCAATTTGAGGCAGATGGAGAGAGATGTGTCTCTTCTATTCAGTAAACTAGATTCAGAAATTCTGTGGGAAGTGAATGTGCCTAGTCTTTTCTCCATCCTGGTGCTTTTGCCCGGCTGTTCGGAGTTTGTTAGGGAAAGAAGTACAGACTGACAGAGTGCGTTAGCTCATCTGCTCCTGTTTCCTTTGGTGACTGAGCTAATAGCAGAAAAAGGACAAAAAATTGTTAGGAAAGAAAAATCAGTGTTTTAAAGGATGTCATTATTTTTCATTAAAGTATTGTTGTTGAGGATCTAATGTTGAGAGACTGCACTAATTTTTCAGGAATGTGACCCCACTCTCTTCTCACAGTATAATTTATTTTTTCCACCATTCTGTTTTGCTATTCTGTCTCTTGTTTCATTCTTCAAAATAACTATGCAGTTTTGGTTCTTTGGGAAAGTGTAAAGTAGAAGAAAGTTTGTTTTCTGGACATCAGACCATGAACGCTTAATTACCAATACTTACTTAACTTTCATAACCAGAAAGAACTGTAACAATTGACACTGTTCCTGATGTATGTCAGACTTGAATAATAAACTGCATGGAAGCTGTTGAAATACAGCATATGATGACAATGCAAGGTATTATTGAAATACCTGTTTTGTTATTTTCAGAATAAATAAGATGTGAGAAAAGTAGAGTTAATTTCATAAATAGTAATTTATTAGTAAAGAAGAGGCATATATCTAGGGATGTGACAATGATGGCTTTTTTTCTTAATTGGACAACTTGGAATGTCATGCTGAAGTTGAACCATAAGTAAGATTCAAATGATTATTCCTTATGGATAAAACCTGAAATTGAACAACAATGCTCACTCTTTATTACTTATATGATACATAAAGAGTGTTTCATATAAGTTCCCTATATATATATAAAATAATATAAAGAATGAGGGTGCTTGGGAGTTTTGATATTATAATCTAGTTATCTAGTTTATTTAAATGAAAATTCTGGGGGGTGGTGTGTTGCTGCACCTCTTACTCCTTTCACATTTCATCTTGGAATACTGTTCGGCTGCAGTCTGTCGGTGGATGAGATTCTTACGGTTGTGTTAATTTTGAGTTCATTGGGAGGAAAATTCCCTTTGAAAGAAAAAGGAAGATTAAACTGATGTTCTTAAGTGCCATATTATTCATTTGGCAGATGGAGTGCATTGCAGTTACTTTCAGGTAGCTTCAGCCACTCCTTATACAACACCAAGACAAAACAATTCCTGTCAGATTCTTTGAGCAGTAACATTACATATTTTCTCTCATACTGAAGTATTCATGCAGTTATTCAGTAGGTGTGAGAAAGCTCAAGGTGCAGGACAGAGCCTTTCTGTTCAACTCTGTGTGGCTGTAACAGTCAGGTACTATACCTGCCCCTCTCCTTCCCCTGAGAGATGAGTGGCAAGTTTCCCAGGTCTCCAACTGTGGAAAAACAGTGGTGTTTCTCACGCACTGCTCTCGATGGATGCCAAATGGAAATGCCATTCATTTAAGCTAATAAAGAAACTAAGAATTTTATATTGCTTCTGCTGTCATTTCTAACACCAAGCCTTGGAAATGGCCGGGGCAGATTCACCCTGACGGATGGGAGTGAAATTGGATTTTTGTCTTGAACATCCATTCTTTTGGTCAGTTAAATCACAGTGAGTTTAGACTTTTTATTACTTTATTTGTATGCTCACAGATATGTGTGTGTGTGTGTGTGTGTGTGTAATGCGTGAACACAGAAAATCTGTATTCGTAGTCCATAGAGTAAATTATCGGGTGCTGAAGGTGCAGTCTCCTGTCTGGTTCGAGTCTGTTCTGCCTGAATTTACCCAGACCACTAGAGGAGAAAAATCGTCCCGGACTAAAGTTTGGCAGCTGGGACCGAGCTGTGGGATTTTCACACGGACTGACAAGGCCTGTGCTTAACAAAAGCTCATCTTACTCCTTTTGGACACAGGTACTGGGTGTGCCTTGCAGTGCTCACATTACTCTTGGTCAGAAGTGGGGAGGAGCTGTGGTGATAGCGGCTGGATACCGTTTCCTTGTAGCACCAAATACAACATGCTGCTGGGTGTAAAGTGGCATCTTCATGTTGTGATTGTCAGAGCTGTAGTTAACATTGGGTGTTTTGTTCTTCATCATTGAGCCTTAGCTTCAGTCTCTCTTGGGATGTACGGTGAAGCTTCCGAGTTGTTATTCAGGCTCTGTCAATCCAAATGGTTGTCTCTGCAGCAGTTGCACCTTTCCAGTGATTTCGTACCAGCTGTACCAAATCTGTCTTGAACGGTTCTGTATCCAGTCTTCCAAATGGGGTATTGACATAACCGTGTTGCTCGGTGTACACTTGTGCACATCATTTATACCGTACTCTGTGCTCCTGCTTTGTCTGAAAGGTTGTTAGGAAAGGATTTCTTACTGCATTTATCTAATTTTCTTCTGGAGGTGATGCTTGAGTTCCGTGTGCTGGTTCCTCATTTCTTGACAAGAATTCTACAGGAACCAAGAAATTATTTTAGAGATTCACCTGTTAGAATTGCAGGTGTGTCTGTCAAGTATCCCAACAATTATATGAAGGTCAGAGAAATCATTTATTTGGGGTGAGGTGTGCCTGTGATGCCAGATCTGGAGTGGGATGTCCATAAAGCTGTAGCCACAGCTGTTTTGGTGTGAGTGGGGTAGAGCAGGTCAAAAGCAGTGGTCCTCAGTTCTGTCAGTTCCTCATGGCTGTGCTGGTGGAAATGGTGCTGTGAGGGAAGGAGGCAAAGTGTATGGAAAGAATTAAGAAACCTTCCTGCCGCTCTCAGTTGAGTTGTATCTGTGCATCTTCATCTCAGCTTCCATTTTCCCCTTTCCCATAGGCTGTCAAGGGGTGGTTGGTATATGTGAGGGTATAGCTTGTATAAATACAAGCCTAAGCAATGGCAGAGAGCCACATGGCTGTCTGGTTTGTTTTTGCAGTCACTGAAGTTTCCAACTGCTTTTAATGTCCAGGATATGAAAGGTACTGCTGTAAGACAGACGAATCTCGAAACATCAGTGAGATAAATTTGCATCGGATTCCTCCCTGCCTGGAGTTTGGTGTGTTTTACTTGTTTCACCCACCCAGTCACCTAAACTTCTACCGTAACTGAAAGTTTAATCAGCTGACTTACTGGATGCTATTGATAAACAGTTTTCTATTAAGCCTAGCTACTGAGCATTGAATTGGAACACCTGTGTCTGATGAATTTTGTTTTAACAGTGCTTTTTGTACCTTATTGAAGTTATTATTGTAATTATTTGTTCCTTAAGAGTCATTTAGTACTGTGCTTCTTTTTCTAAAAGAAAGTTTTCAACGTGTTTTCATAACTATTACTATTTCAGATAGATGGGGAGAACAAGGGGGTGACCTAAAGTTGTAGTGAGGCCTGTTCATTTTGGTGGACCAAAAAAGAAAAAAAAACAAAGGAAAAAAAACCCTAGACAAACCAGTAAGTTTTTGAGGAAGAAACTTGTCAGCTATTGTATTATCTTTTTCCTCTCCAGTTGCAGATCCATATGTTGCTATATATTGTGATCTTACCTGCCCTTCCTTTTATTTTTCATGAACTACTTTGGCCTAAATCACAGTTGTTAAAGACTGCATAGTGAATGTTTTCTCCTTCTCTTCACATAATACTTGTAGCATTAAAGGTCTCTGGTTTACTTTTTAGCAAGAGCGGTTTGTTCTACTGGAGGTGTGCGTTGTTTCTTGTCCTTGACTTGAGAAACAAGGAAGATTTTTCTAAGCTTGTATTTTCATGTGAAAAGTTTTAATTCTTGTGAAATGGCATTTTCTGTTTGCGATCTGGAAAAATAATCCCAATCAGGGAAGTAGCAAAATTGTTCTAGTAACCTGTTATCTAATGGAATTTTTTCATACTGAATTGATATAATGTTTACTTCAGTTGCTGAGAATTATGAAAGTGTCTTTTAAAAGGATTAGTGCATTGAACTCAGTGAGGGGAGGGGGTTTAACAGCAGTTCTGCTTCCTTTCCTGTGGGGTAAATTAACAATTTAATTGTTTGGTGTTGGTGTTCTGGAGTTGAGAACATGAAACTGGTGAAAGCCACAGGCAAGCTCTGAAAATATAAGTCGGCAATAATTTAATTTTTTCTAGAAAGAAAGGTTGATAAACTACTTTCACGATGTGCAGTTTAAATTGTCTGTGAGCAGATAACACCAAAGAGCTCCCAAATTACAAAAAAACCCCATTGTCTTCTGCATCCCCTTTCCCCCGCTTGGCATTATCTTATATGCTAAACTGCTGTATTGTTTTGGACTAGCAGCATGCAGTGCAATATTCCATACTGAGTATGCCTTCCAGTTGAAATCTTTGGCTGGTAGGCTGTTGTTCTGGAGGAGAAGGTGGATAGCAAGGCTGATTCAAAAGAGGGACAAGGAAGTCCTGCCTGTGAGCTGTGAGCAAATACTAGTGATGCTGGGAAATACCTCACTGTACTGGGAAAGCAGTAGGCAGGATTAGATCCAGCAACTCACTTAAGCATGAACCGGCCTTTTTTCAAATATAAAATTTATTTTCACATAATTTCTTCTAAAGGTAAGCTTAGATTGAAAAAAAAAAAAAAGCACTGTGCTTACTATGCTATCTGTGTAATCCTTTTTGCCTTAGCTCTTTATTCGACCTAGTTGTGGTGAAGTACCTAGAGGTGCCCTTGCCTGACATCTTTGCGGGTAATTAGAATGGTCTGAAGAGTTTCTAGGTAATTATCTCTATGCAGCTCAACTTATCTACAAGTCATGTTAGAGTGATACTTAAAGTTTAGCTGTATTGGTTTATTAGCTAGGTTCTGAACTATTGTTTTTAGGATTTACTCTCATGACTTCTGTCTCCTTCTACAAGTTAGAGGCTCAGCTGCCTCTCCACAGACCTACAAACCACAGAGGTTTGATCTGGGGTATAGGGTAAAAGAACTTATTTGTTTACCTGGTAGTAGTTTTGTTGTTTTCAGCTATAGTAATTTCATTTTGTTTCTTGGTCCCTTTCAGCTTGTACCTCCTTTTAAACCTCAAGTGACATCCGAGACAGACACCAGGTATTTTGATGAAGAATTTACAGCTCAGACTATTACAATAACGCCGCCTGAAAAATGTAAGTCAGAAATTATGCATATGCATAACTTAAAAAGAATCAGTTTATAATAAAGCACTGTAAGGTTTTTTTCACTTTGGATGAAAAAGCTGTTCTCACTGCTACTAGTAAAAGTCTTCATACAAAAGTGTGTACGAGTAACTGTCAATTACAGTGTTCTTTTAAAGAAGGAGTAATTACAAAGCTTGGAATATTAGATCATTCTGGGTTGTGTGGTTGTTGTTTTGTTTTTTTAAATAAGTGAAAACAGCAGCTTCAAATGTTCACTGGTTGGGAGTTAAGGTTCAGCAAAGCACTTGGAGCATGGATCCTGCTTTAAGCAGGTGGACGCTGCTAGTGACTTCAGGGTGTTGTCTTGATTTAGTGAGTTAGGCATATTTTAAATTTCTTTGAAGACCAAAAGAAATCTAAAAAATAGCTGCCAGAGACAAGTGGATGTCTCTTGTGTAGATATAAATTACTTGAAAATGAAACTTCCTATCAAGTCCTGTGCTTCAGTGGAACTTTTAAAGAAATTATTATTACGGATGTAACTGCTGCACTGGGCTTGCACAGAGTTTCTTTGTTGGAGTGATTGTAGTTTCACTGCAGTTTGTATTTTTGTCGTCATCTGCTACGCACACAAGAAGCATGATCTGTTCGGCCAAGCTAGGGCTTAACAGAGCTACTTACCAAGCCAGCGAGTTAAAATCTTGCTGCTGAATTCTGGAATGAATTTCCTTTCTAATTGAGGTTGTCTGTGTTTTGGTGTTTTTTTTTTAAAGTGGGGTCAGAACGCATGCTACAGAAACCTACAGAACCTACCCCTGTGGTCATGGGGAAGGCCACCACAAAGCTGGCCAGTAATGGCTATAGTTACGGTTGATAGAGCTCACTCATTTTTTGGTGTTTCGGCATTCCCAGATTTAGCTGCGGTTTTATGTTGGTTTACAGATCTGGAGGATTTTCTGGATTTTGCATTTGTCGTGCTTGAACACAGCCATTTAGGGGATTTAAGTCTTCCTGCTGTGAAAAAATAACCCTTTCTTCTCCCGTCTATCTTGATAAGAGTTTGTTCATATTGGCAAATCGAACAAATTTTGCTAAAAATTGGGTTAACTATGATTCAATATCATAAAGCCCTGATCTCTTTAAACTCCAGATATGCAATGACAATGGCTATTTACCCATCAAAGGTTGAGCAGTACAAAATATGTGGATGCATCCAAGACTTCAGCTTTGAATTTATTGAGTTCAGAGCAGGTGATCAGTAGCAATGCAGGGAAACGACCTGCCAGCCTAAAGTACGCATCTTGGCCTCGGGTTATGGTCTGGCTGCTGAAGCATAAAACTTAGTATGGGCTGCAACCCCACCCTAGTGATAAGAATTAAAAAATGGAGGGTGGTGATTTTTAATTATTTTTCTTTAAAATCTATTAAGTAATTCAATTATCTACAATATGGTATCACCTGTCTGATGTGATTATGCAAAAGGGAGTTAAAATGTGTTTTAGGGATGGAAGGTTGGTAACTGTGTATCAGAAAGTTTGCTGAACTAAAGATCTTTTATAGCCACAGAAATAATTTTCATAGTATTTAGGCCAGTTATATAGATATCAAAGCTTTACAAATCACGCTAAGTGAATATTGAAACTACATCTTTTATCTACAGTAATCAAACTGGTGGCAAAACAGACAAGCTGTGTACATTAACTTAAATTGACAGTGTAAAAGGGAGATTGCATTTGAAGTTACAGAACTAAGAGGCGCCATTGAAGTCAAGCTGCTTTAACTCTAGTTTTTATATGTAGAATATACGAAGATATGTAAGATGCATAATTCTGAAAGGTTGCTTATAAATACATGATTACAATAACAGTTTCAATAGGAGTCAATAAGGATAAGCAGTGTTTAAAAATCTGTGTGAGAATGTAGATCCAAATTCTGAGAGTTAGGCAACATCTGGTGCCTGGTTTCCATTGGCACTGCAGGAATTATGTAAATAAAAATATTTATGAATTTGCCTTAGTCCATGTTTCCTCTGATCCCAGTAAATACTGTAAAAATAAATAGTTTACTAAAAAATAGTACGTAAGAATTGAAACACATAGAAACTGCGTGAATTGTTCATTTTGTTGCTGTTTTTCCTTTTCACTCCTTTTCAAATGGAGGAATATTTACAGATATCTACAGTAAGATTATAATTCCCTGAACTCATCTTAAGAAACAATGAAGCCTGGCTACCTCCATCAGCTTCTGTGCTACCAGGGGCTGTATGTGCTGGCATGTTTTGGTTAGCCTAAAAGGGGTAATAATGATTGGAGTTCTCAGGTGATAGTCATAATAAACAAACCAACCAACCCACCTGGAAATAAACTGTATGTATGAGCATAAGTTTACATGAATAAAGTCTTACTTTTACTTGAGCCTTTAACTTCAGCATTGAATCCCAAAAGATGTACTGCATGTCAGGTGAATAATAAAATTTTGTTGCAAATATAATGACGTTTTGAATTTCTCCCTTAATACAGATGACGAGGATGGTATGGACTGCATGGACAATGAGAGGCGGCCGCATTTCCCCCAGTTTTCCTACTCTGCAAGTGGACGAGAATAACTTTTTTCTTCTGCTGCTTCACTGTCATCTTAGGTTTATCACTGAAAATGATTCCTGAACATCACCACCAGTACTAGATGCTATTTAAGATAGCAGGGGCACTTTCAGAGACCATTCCAAATTGAACAAATTTCTTTCCCAAACCTACCTAAAATCCATTTTGGTTTTGCATGAAATATGAGATTTTCTCTACTACGCTCTCCTGCTGTTGCTTCTGCCCACAGTCTCAGTATAATAGCAACGTCAAGAAGTAACTAACTAACTTTGGAGGTAGATGACTCGACTTCAGTGTTGCACACTTTGTGCACAAGCAGTCATCTGTTTTTCCTCACAGTGGAGGCTAAACAAAAAACCGAGTTGGTCCAGCTTATCTTCCAGAAGATGAATCAAAATTGTAATTAGTCTAAAAAGACCAGTCTATAACATTTTCTTGCATCTGTTTGTGCTGGTTAGAACAAGGAAACATAGGGGTGGTGATGTACATATGCAAGGTTTCTGTTAGGCATATCATTACTTGAAGCAGGTATCTGTCATTAACATCTGGCTGGAATTTGTTTGGGAAACGTTTGAGAGAAGGACTTAAACTGTTGATATATATAAATATATATATATATATTATTTTTTAATTACTGTTGGATACTACAGAAGAAGCAGAAAGGCTGGGGTCACCCAGCCTGCCACTAGAACTTCCAGGTTCATGTGCAATCATGGAGAATCGAACATTATACATGCAAGAAATGAAGGCATAAAAGCAGCAGTTGAAGTTGTTTAAGGGTTCTTATAATTTGCACCAGATAACATCTTTCTCATGCTTTTCTTTTTCTTTCATGATATACATCACCTCTGATGGCTGAAGAATGTAGACAGGCATAATAGTATTGCTTTTCACCAAAATGTGTGCACCCAAGGTAAACAGGTGTTTGCCTTACCCATTTTATTTTGAGTTTGTGAATTAGCTTTTTCTCCAGGTGTTAACTCTGAATATTCTTTGGGGGTTTGTTTTTTTGGTTGGTGTTTTTGGTTTTTTTTTTTTTTTTGGTTATACTGCGGTAGTATTTATTTTTAGAGATAAGGATTGTATGTGTCATGTTTGCAAATGCTGCTACATCTTAGAACAGGCTTATAGCAGTTAATTTTGTAATATATGGAAGGACTGTACAAGCTGAAGGGAATAATGCACTTTTCTCCCATGTGGAAATTTTAACAAGGCTCTGAAATTGTACATAGTGCTTAGAATCAGATTTTTGTGAATGAAATACTGTCTTTTAATTGTTTGGCAAATAGAGGTGAGACAAAAAAAGCTACATCTTGTGCTCCACTGAGGATGAACGTAGTGTAAGAGCCTGATAGCACAATAGAAAATTTCTGTTCTATATGAAGGAATTGCATTTGAACAACGAGACCACAGTGATTACAAGAAAAGCACTTTATTTTAATAATTAAAATAGTAAATTTCTGGGATCAGCCGTTCTCAAGCAAGGTTTGCCCTCAACGAAAAGAGTCCCGAAACCCAGAATGTTACATGTAACCGTGGTACCTGATTGACTGAATTCAAAACATCACAAGAAACTGAGAGGAGAATGTCTTTCCATTTCCGGAGATCTGTATCTAACAGAATGTGTGCATAAACTTTAGCTTTGATCTTCAGCAATGATAATCTTAATAATAAACCCTTTGGTGCTAGGAGTCGGGACATTGCGCAGTGCAGTGGTAGCGTGCATGTGCCCTTGCTAACGACGTCGGAAAACTCTGACTCCATGGGATTATCATTTGAAGTGTCTCTGCGTTCAGATCTTGTTAGCTCCCACGACGACTGTGATATCGCAGAGTACTCCTGGTTGCGTTGTGTGAATGAGTAGATGAGTCTGAAAGGCGAGATGTTCCTACGCAGATGCCTTAGCCTCTTGATGTGGCAAGTTGAGTGCCCGAGCATGAAGCCCACTGCTGGCAGTGCATGTGCTGGGACAGTCAAGAGGTAGATGGGCATTTTAGCAAGGCAGCTAAAGACGCAGACTAATTTAGACGATTTTTCATGTTTCGTGTTTTATCTTTAGTGTGGATAATCGGTCAGAAATACATCATGATGTATCTTCTAACTACGTAGGATCTCATTCTGTCACCTTGTAACACTAAACACGTGTAGAGATTATCCCTCTTCGGAGAGAGAGGAGCGCAGCAAACGCGTTGCAGGTGTGTTCTCCACCGGTAGTTTAGAGGTGTCTACACTGACACAGTGAGTGAGTGAGTGAAATAACCGAGTGTTTAATAGACGGGCATTACTTAGTTCTCTGCAAAGGCCTCGTACTTACAGACTAAAACTATGGTGATTCAAAATCTGTGTTATATGCCTGTGTTTTTTTTCCCCCCAATGTTTTCAGCTTGTAATAGCAATAAGTTTCTTGACACAGGGCACCTCTAGCTCATGACCAGCTGGTGCCGTGCCTCTGGCCAGCCCTTCCTCGCGCGCAGAGGAAACCCTGTGGTTAGCTCACCGGCACGTAGCTACTTAGAGTGCGGTTCGCGGTAAATATCTGTCAGTGGATTATTTGAAATCCTTTTAAGACTTTGCTGTGCTTTGTATTGTCTGCCTTCCAAAATGTCATTGATCAAGTTTATGCTACAGAGAGAGTCAGTGGCTGCTTTGTGCTGCCCGGAGTTGGGGGATTCTCTCTTTTACCAGTGTTAGAAACGGATGAAAGACAAATGGGCCCAGAGTGCCCAGAGAAACTTTTGAAGCTCTTCTTTTGCTGTTTGCAGTTGTGGTTGGATTCAGACAGGAGGTGGTGGCTGGTTACCTTGGCGAGCCTTTCGAGCACAGTACATTTCAGACTTTGACTCCAGCTTGTACTGACTTCCATGACGTACAGTATGCCCTCTTGTACTGCAGCCATCTCGGAGGAAATAGGTCATTTCTGTTTGGATTTTGGCAGTTTTGCACACAGCTTCGCTTTCCACACTAATCCATCTTCCAGTACATTCCTGTTGCTTCAAGAACATTTATTCCAGTATTGTTTTACAGGTTTTTTTTCCGTCTTTACTTGCAGCTTCTTAAAGCTGACTGTTCTTGCAGGGGCCATGTGCTTCTCCTAGAGTACAAAAGTAAGGTCTTTCCTTACTAACTGCAGGGTCTATATATTACACCTCAATGTACACACTTTGCTGCTACTGTTTGTACTGTCTACAGTAGAATTTCCTTATCTTGCTCCTGGTAGTGCATTACAGGCAAGCATGAAATGTAAAGTATTTATTTAAATAAAAACCTCTAAATTGGTAATTGAATTACCTCCCTGTAGCTTTAGAGTTTGTGACATTTCTTGACCTTGCTAGTTCTTTCATTAGATCCATGCAAGATCTAGTCATATGGTTAAGGATATTAAGCAGACACGACTATGAACCCAAGAAACCGTATTACTGTTGGTCATACTTAAACTGTTTATTTCCTTAAGTATATGACCCACAAGGATGTGAAATAACTACAAGAAACTGTTTTTGTACACTGTACATCCTTAGTATTTTTACACGTATATGATAGGGATGCACATTATTTTCCTTCGTACAGACAGCTTAAATAAAGCACTATGTCAATCTGCTACTTCTGTGTTTTTTAATGCTAATTTGTTCTGTAGGTTTGTAAATATATATATATATATGTTCAAGCTTGCCACAAAGGACGTATTTTTTTATATCTGCACATTACTATTAAATATCTTAGAGGCTAAAATTCTGAAATTCTGTGTCAGAGAAAGAAAAACTGAAATGAGAAGGCTATATTGCAGATTACGAAAGATTTCTCAAGTTTTGGGTTAAATATTTACTTCATATTTTAAAGTAAATTTATATAGGTTAGATGCTTCAATCCTGAAATGCACAAAAAATTTACTTAATTTCTTCTTACAAGAAAATGTACATCGTTATTTTTTTATCACTGTATATACATAATGATCTGTGCATGTTTAGTTTTATTTGCTGTGAAGTCCTAGTGATAACTGTAACTCTCTGTGACGTTCTTTCAAATACTGGGTGATCAGTTTCAGCTTGTAAATTATTAAGTTACAATATTGTAAAAGAAAAACAACCAAAGTTTTTATGACTAAGCAAGCTGTATCTGTGCTTTGGACCGAGGCTCTTTCCATCCAGGTGGTTCATGTTAACCCTACGAGGTTTGTGTCAGTTGTAAAAGCAAATTTGAGTTACACTTTTGCGGTAACGATACACAGGGTTACGTTCCTGTCAGAACACCCACGATTTAAGTGATTAGTCATCTAATGAAATTCAGACCCTCACATCCCGTAGCTAAGGAAGGTGTTAGGGTAAGGAGAGAAAAAACTGGGAAGGTGGGCACCCTGAAGTTGGGACTCTTTGAAGCCCCTGGCTGGCCCAGGGCCGTTTGAGCCAGCCGGTCGGGAGGGCTGAGGTCCCTACAGCAGTCGCTCAGCTGGGTTTTAGCTCAGTTCTCAGACATGAACGCTGCCCTGGAATAGAGGTGCTTCATCCAGGTCTCAGGTTGTTTTCTTCTTCTTTTTATTTTTTTCTTAATCTTCTTTTTTCCCTCCCCCACCTTGTGGTAGCAAAGAGCATGAGACAAGGAGCCAGCCAGCCAGCCGTGAGGTCAGTGATATTGGGAGGCGAGTGGCCAGGGGCTCAGCTGTGGCAGCGACAGGACAGTTGGGTCAGGCTGCAGCCCCTGTCACGGGGTCACACCCTGGCTGTGGACATGGGTTTTCCTGGGTTTGATCACCCGGTCTGACGCTTGTAAACTTTGTAAAACTAAGCTTTGTAAAACTAAGGTCTAAGGAGGAGTGGGGGCAGGAGAAACATGAGACAGGTAGGCCTGGTGCTGTCCGTGGCTAATGACTAATTCATTGCTACAGAGTAGCTGCTGCAGGGAAATTGCTTCCTTCTAGACTCCCAGCAACATAATGAATTGAGCCTAAGCCTGGGATGAGTATGAAAATCTTCCAGCTGTATGTACTCACAGCCTAGGATGCTTTGTTGAAATCAGACACATAGGTGGAGGCAGGTGGCTGGCATGGGTGCTCTGCCCGCAGCCACCAGAAGCCACCAGCAGGGAGGTGAGGCAGGTCCAGAAAGGTTGAGGGTCCAGCTGTGCCTGGGGTAGAGGCACGGCAGCGCCAGGATCTCAGTGACGCCTGAGTGTTGGGACTTGGTGCCCGAGTTCCTTCGTGCACATATAGCCTATTGGCACTGTCTCCTATTTAAACACAGATTTATACTGTGGAGTAATAAAAAATTAAATTAAAAAAAAAGCTTGCATATTCCAACATTGATAAATGTATATTCTTACCCACGTTACCACCTATAAAGTAGTGACACTTCAAAAAATGGTCAGCCTCGTTACCGTGGAAAATCCAGAGTTCTAGTCGAGAGGACTTTTCTTCCTCAGGCTTTCTTGTCCCTAAAGCTCTGAGGCCATTTGAAGCATGTTTATGGTCATATTGGTGAAGCAGTTGAGGGAGGAGATCAGATGTGTTTGGCAGTTTAATATGGCAGGAAATTGAAATGGGGAGGAAAAAAACCACTTTGATGTCAGGGCTGTACCACTAATAACTCCTAAAATACAAGGGAAGGAAAGGTTGTGTCCCAAACTTCTTGCATGTGTTGTTACTCCTATTTTTGTTACATTTTATGTCTTTATGCTGGCTGAGGTAGCTTTATTAATGCAGAACTGTGCTTTGCGCATTTTTTCCCCCTTTACTAGTGCAATTCTACAACTACACCGAAGAAACTTTTTTCTTATGTACTTAGCTTATCCTACCCTGGTTAGCAAAAGATTCAGATAAATTCTTTCTGAAATGATCTGGTATTTGGAAAGTAACTTTTAAAAACACAAGGGTACAGTTAACTGGAAGACAGCCCTCGATTATTCCTATGTTGGGACTCCCACTTTTGTATAAAAAGTGGCAAATACCCTGTAAAAATCAAGTTAGGTAGATTGTGGTAATGAATTTATGAGGAGGAGTGCAGTCTGCTTCCTGCAGGACTTACAAACAGCCCCCTTCTCCCTCCTCCCCATGCGCACGCTTTCAGGACAGAACGAGGAACATAAGAATCCAGGGAAGTTTATTGATATTTTAGGCTGTAAATAAGACATCTATGTTCAGTTATAAAAATAGATAAAAACATTTTATAAAAAAATTGTACAAATTATTAATTAAGTCCACACTATGTAATAGCTGTTAAAACCAGCTTGCAAGCCTAGTCTTTTCAGAAAATCTCAGCTGTTTTCCTAGGAAGTTTGGTAGGCTGGTAATGCTTCAAAATATTTATGCCTCTGTAGTTATAAACAAACAGAAACCAGTTGAAATTTAGCAGCAAGTGTGCCTGCTCTCTGCAGAGGTGTCTTTAGGTGAGCCTCAGGCAAGCCCAAGTTTCTTCTGGCTGCAGAGCAGACCTGAAAGGTAAAAGAGAGGGACAGGTGTGTAAGTAAACAAGCAGTCTTTGTCACCTTGCTCGCATTTCTCATTTGTGGCACTTCAGCCTGCGGACGAGTTCTTAGAAGAGAAATAGAGAAATGGTTAAGACCGTGGTAATGCGATGTAAACAAGTGCCATTTCAGAGCCTGCGCTTCCCGCGGGCCTGCTGTCCTCGCCGCCTTCCAGGATCCGAAGTCTCACAGGCAGCAAGAACAAGAGCTATTTGATTTCTGAAAAACAGGATCTCCATAAGCTTTAGCCCTCGTTTGTGTTTAGCAGTAAATAACTGAGCTCTTGTTTTGGGGCACGTCTAAGATCCTGCCCCTTCTCCTTTCCAGGAAGGAGGTGGCAGGTTTGTGCCAGAGCGTGTTTACTGTGAATTGTACGGCGTGTGTGCGGGTGGGCAGCTGCAGCAGAACAGGATGCTGCCAGGCTGCCGGTGGGAAACCTCTGGGGGGAAGGTTAAGTCGCAGTTTCGTAGCTCTTGCATCGCTATTGCTTGTGCTTCCTGAGTCGCACTGCAGGACTGAATTAAGAGCGGGACATCAAACTCGACTGGAGCTGGGGGGAGCTACCTAGAATTGAGCCACTGGAGTTCTAAAATTTTAATTTAAGAGATGTAAATGATCTGAGAAATAAAAATAAACTTTCTACTTTTGCTGGTTTTGCATTAGAGGACTAAAGGGTTCTGCTTTTCCCCCCCTCAGGTGGTAAGGCAATTAGGGCTGAGTTAAAAAAAGAGAACTTATGAAGCTGCAGTTCATTAAAGAATTAACTAAGAATAATAACATGATACTTTTTTCTGCTAAAATACATACACCAACTGCTACAGTTGTGTCTGTAACCACTGCAAGGAAAAATGAACTACAGCTGCAGAAAGCCTTGGGGCTTGAATTCCATGTCAGTGACTGGCTAGCGACAGCCAGGGGACACCTACTCCATGCTGCAGTACCCCCCAGCATTCTGGCCAGCATTAGAATACAGGTAAAAAATTAAAAAGGCAAAAAAACACACAAGCACACAGTTCCTGAGGAAGTCCTCTGGCAATTGCTGCTGTTGCGGGTGGCTTATAATATCCCCAGCCAGCCTCTTCCTCTGCCATGCAGCTGCCCTTGGTGGCCCAGTTGGTAGCCTGGGATGTTCACTCACTGCTCTCCCTGACTACTGAAGTGAGCGTGCCCAGCTGTACCCCAAGGTACTCTCTTGCTTTTAAGCACCCCCTTTCCAGACAGTAGCATGTTGTACCACCAGACTTCAAAACGTTTCTACCCTGCAAATGTCACACTGTCAGTTATGCCTCTAGCTCAAAAGCTGTCGTTTTCCTCCTGTCACCTACAAGTCACAAAAAGCATCTCATTAGCCCGGCCTGTAGGTATGTAAACCCATTTGGTCCTAATACTTCCACCTCAAAGCCTCAGGGTACCTACATGTCTTTTGTCACCACTTCCCCAGTGCTAATGCTTGGTGAGATGCTGAACCTCAGCTTGCTTGGCAAAGTAGGCATTTCTCCACCTGACTACATCCAGACCTCAACTGCTTTTAAAATAAAGCAGAAATACTGGCAGCATCTCGCTGTATCCCATTATCCAACAGCCTGGCTGCTAAAACATTTAAAACGTGCAGTTCTCAAACTAAATGGGCACAAATCTGTCACTCTAGTGACTCTAGTCACAGAATTTGGTTTAATTGCTGTTAACTATACTTGTAATGGAGGGAAGAGGAGCCACTAGCTTCTTGTTTGGTTAGAAACCACTCAGGTGCCTTAGATGCCTCAGTCCTTGATTGCGCAGCTGCAAAACCCAAGATGGAGCTCTCAGGAGGACCACGCTTAGCCCCTGAGCTGCTCCTCAGCTTTGCCCACTGGCCAGGCACCACATAGGAGTTACAGGCCTCCTACAGCTGCTGATTAACAAACTCTGAAGAGCTAAATACTAAGTGATGCAACACCTGAAATGTCATAACAGGGCAGTCAGACTGCACAGAGATCTCTCTCTGTCCACTCCTGTCATACATAAACTCTCATCACCTCTGACTAAACTACAAAAAGATGACTTTGCTTTCACTTGCTTAAAAAAAACACAAAACAAACCACAACAAAAAACCAACAACCAACCCCTGCCTGTGAAATGTCACTGCCTGTTATGAATACCTGGCAGAGGCACTATTTTTGTGCCTTTAATTTACTAAAAGAGAAGTTATCTCCCCAATATCTACGCAGTCTTCTCCTGAAGAACAGTTGAGACCAACATAAGGATCAGCCTGAATCACTTCTGACATCAGAGATGGACAAGCTACTTGTTTTATGAACATAAAGCTCCCCTTCTCTAAAATGATGGGGGGGGGAGGGAGGGGGAGAGGGAAGGCAAATGGGACACTTAGGACCACATCAAGCACTGGATTTGCTGCTGGGACCTCCCGGAAAATTCTTGCTGACATGAGAAAACACAGAAAACCACCACTCAGGAACAGCTCTAATTCTGACAACATTTCCCACTGAGCAACAAGAGGAACGAGGATGGGGACAGTGTCACAGGTAAGTACGTTCTATTTAGAAGGTGTCTGTCCACAGATACGCTCACTGTGAAAAGCAGGACAACTGCAATAAGGGAGGTGACAGTTTTAGTGGCTCGGGCACAGGGAGAGCAGAGGGCGAGCGCTGACTCGCTGCCGAGGAGGGACTGATAAAATCGGAGTTTTTCTAGAAGAAATTCCTATCTTGCTAAGAGTTGTATGTCTCCCCTTTCCCCCCCTTACAGTTTAAATCTGTAAGGTTTGTTTGGTTTCTTTAAATTCTGTCAGGTAAATGTGTCTGTGCTTTGGAGTACTTGTCCTAAGTTTGTAAGAGCTTAAAAAAAGCAAACACAAAAAACTCTTAACAATTTCAAACCCAAAAATGTTTCAAACACCTTCTTCTCCCTTTGTCTTGAAGTGTTTGCCAGATTCAACCCACATCTGTAAATAGTTTTAGTCCTCTCCTTTCCTCTCCCTCCCCTCTATATATAGAATATAGAAAAAATACCTACTTCTGCTCATTTCTCTTTATCCATCCAGGTTTTTACTTGATTCCATCTGTGTCCTGTTTGAAATCTGCATCCCATTTTTTTTCCTGAAATATGCAATGGTAGTTACTAGTGGCTTATATTCCAAGATACAATAGCACTTTTAGGTTATTGTATTTTACATAATTTCAAAAAGATTAGGTATGATTTGTTTCTTCTGCCACCCCCAAAAAGTGGTTATAAAAAACTGTCAAACAATAAAGTAAAATCTGGAATATGATTTCACTTTCACCTTTGATCAACACCAATTCTGCAATTGATTTTTAAAAAATAAGTATTTCTACACTAATTACATACATCTTTATGTAGTTAAAATCTCCAATTTATGGTGAAGTGTTCTTTAGTTTTCTTAAACCAATTGTCTGATACTGCAGGCAGCTCTTTAGGGCGGAATTCCAATTCCCATATAACCACTGTTGCTTTAAATAGCTGCAAATAGATTTTTAGGACTCATTTTGTAATCATTTTTTTATATCATTCTTCTCTTCTGAGTGTTCTCAAGTTAAAAAGTATCCTCCGGAGCACAATTAACTTGTAATGAACATAAAGAAGGAAGCTTTTGCCAGTCAAGTCTTGATAGCAGTATAATATTGGAATGGTTTTTTTTTGTCTTTTGTATCATTTTTGTACTTCTGCCCAACTTCATAAAAGCATGCTTGCTTCCAGATAAAATAGATTATCAATAACAAAATCCCTGTGGACCCTGTAAAGTCTGTTCACATTACCAAGAGTGCTTCCCTTAAAACAGAATTTTAAATTTTCTTTTCTGAACAACCACCTTCTTAAACTATTTCATAGAGAGTGCACTAGGGTTGCCCTGACATTTGCCAGTAGTTACTACATGCTGATAACCTTACCCTACCTTGAGCTACCAAGTTTGTCTACTATAACAGGAAATCCTGTAAAACCAAACACGCTGACATGATTAAAGGCATATCAAAGTATGGATTTTATTCTCCTAGGTTAAACTTTTGCTAAATTCTACAGCTAAAAAGCCTACAAAATAGCACAATTAAAATATTTTAAAGTTCTAAGACGATACATATTCTGTTTACTGCTATGTGTGCTACTGAACTAGATTTCTTCCACTGTCTTTTGTTACCGTGTCATGGAGCAATAGGAAAGAGAAATGACTTTTAAAAATATTGGGGAAAAAGAACCATCATAAAGTGATCAGGGGACTTGACTCTGACAAATGTCAGCAAAAACCTCAAAAAAATTACCAACATCAAGCTACTGTTTAAACGCTAATGCTATTAAAGAACAATAAAGGGAACACAAAATCTTCTGATAAGAAAGCTACGAACTGTCACCAAGAATAAACTTCTGCTGTTTTCCTGTCGCTTCAATACAGTTTCTTCATTTAGTTTAGGTTTAAGTGAGATTTAGGTCCAGCTACCAGTCTCTTTTCAATTGCATGGATTTCTATTTTTTTTTTTTTTCCATAAAGTAATGCCTTATTTAAAACAACAACAGCAACAAACCCCAACAGCTGAAATGGGAGTGCTGGCAGATTTCTCTGCTAAAGCTGCAGAATATTCCCCTCAGCCTTTCTTTTCTTTTGGCACAGTACCTGTGTTCGCAGAAACTGCACCTCTTCTGTAAGCAGCTGCTTCTCTTTGAAGAGCTGATTCTGTTTGTTGAGCAACTCCACTAACTGCTGGGCAGTGGCCTGGCAGTGCTTGTCAAGCTGCTGTAACCTGGAAAAAATAGATAAAAGGGTTGCAGAACATCTGAAGTTGGAGTTCACAGTAGAAGCTTTGATGTTTGCACTGGCGGGCGCAGGTCCCAGATGACAGAGCTCGATCTGGTGGTTGGGCTGAGACTAAAGTATTAGTGCTAGGATGGGCATTCAATACATTTTTTCTTCACACTTTAAACGAGCACTTTTAAAGGCTTGCACTTCTAATTTAGAAGCCTTATTATGACATGACAGAAAATTTGCTTTGCCATTAAATGACATCAGTAAAGTCTGCAGGACTGCATCCTGATACCTGTAACTAAGCAAGCTGCACACACTGCAGCTGCTGCAATAACCAGCCTCCTGAAACACACACACACTAGCCCAAATTATAAATCCTAATATCTCAACCCCCTGACAAACTGGACCTAAAGACCTTTTGTTTCTGTCCACAGCTCATTGCAACCTGGTCAATGCCTAAAACTTGGTACAGAATGCAACATTCTTTCAAGTAAGCTTAGTGTTAATTAAACACCAGTGTAGATCCTCTAATAGTGAACCAAGGATTCCTTCCTGGAGAAGGATGTAAAGAGCCCATCACTCCACAGGTCCTCCTCATCAGGGGCTGCAAAACAGAGGTAACAAGGTGGCGGGTATCAGAAGCAGCACGCAGAGGCATTTTGCTTACACTTAAAAGACAAGTGCCCAAGTTGGGACAACACTGCTGCAGACAGGCCAACCACACCTTTACTTCTTTAATAACAAAACCTGGTATGGCTTGTTATGTCCCCAGTGACTGTTAGTTCCTCTTGCCACGAAAAAATTAAAACGTCTGCTTGGGACCTGTAGCAAGGGATGTAATCTCAATTCAGCTGGAAATGGTGTTTTTACATTAAATGCATTGAACTCTTTAAATGTAAATGTCTTTAATTAGAAGTCATTTTGGATATCTTAGAGGCTTTCTTGTCCTTAGATAACATTAGTCTCGAGAAAAACTTACACATTTAAACCCTATGGACTTAGGGAGCATGAACTGACTCTGGTTTTATCAAGGCTAGTTCTGGATCTAAATTTTGCACTTGCTTTTGTAAACTATTTCTTGCTCAACATGTTGAAAGACAGCTTCAGATTTTTAGGTTGCATCTCTCATGCAGGTGGTGTTTTTAATGGAATTAGTTCTACGCTTACAATAAGGCATGTGATTTTCTGAGTCTTTCTACTTTCAGCTCCATGTCGTAGTTTTGACTTGCACAGCTGTCTTAACTCGGCTAAGCTAATGACTCTGAATATTCACATTCTTAATCAGGATTGTTCAAATAACTGCATGAGTAAAAAACCCCAAATTTCTTGATAAAAAGCTAATAAAATCTAGCTGAAATAAAATTGCCAAAACCCATGTCAAAACTAGTATTTACTGATCTGTATCAGCCAGCCAACTTCCTTGAAATCAAGCTGCAACAATCATGTAGCAATCACTGAATGCCCATATTTCATAGTGCCCTGTTACTCTGCTAACATGTCCTTGGAAAAGGGATTTGAGGAGCTGCAGGTCCACCTCCTGGGATTCGGAACAAAACTAAAAGCAGCTATAGCTACAAACAGCGACAGCTGGTTGTAAACATGCAATGAAGCAAACAAAACTACCACATTGATAACACAGGGTACTCCACTAAATACACACTTCGATACTCTGTGTCTAATTTCACACTCCTTATACCTTCCAAACTATACAATGTTGGTACAGGAGCTCTTTATGCTTATTTTCTTTACTGGACGTGATTTCAGGGGTGTTAAAAAAAAAACACCAACCAAAGCAAAACTCCCCAACACTAACAAAACCCCACGTTTGTACTCTTCTTTGTTTTGTTTTTACAGATAGTAGGTTTTCCATGAACACCTTGATCCCAAGGAGTGCAAGAACAACGGTGGTGTTTGCTGGAGGCAACAGAGATTCAGACTGGAGAGCCAAGGTATGCTCACTGCTTTGCCATTGATTTCCTTTAACTTGAGGAGGATGTGACCTTACTGCACATCTTGATTTGTAATAAAGCCATCTTCCAGTCCTTTATTTCTAGAGTACTTACTACATTATAGCAGTACTGGTAGGGAGGATAACTGGGAACTGTTGTCTTCACACAGGCAAGGGAAGAACTCCAGCACTGCCCTACCTATTTAGAGCCTTGAGGCTATGAAATCCTCCTCACGCACAAGAGCCTGACTCAACAACTACCAACTACAGACTGGATTCAGGCCGTTAGAATTTAAGTTCCTGCTGATTTCTACATTCAATTAACAATTTTCCCATTGTGCTAGTGTTTCAGTCTGTTTTAAGAGCAATCGTGGTCTTTGAGAGACTCTCTTGCACGGAAGTGTTATTGGTGGCAGCTAAAGGCACAGGTAAGTAGATGAACCCCGTGACCCACATCGTTGCAGCAACACGACGAGCACCGGCCATGGCTGCTGCGGGGCCTGTTCCGCCTAAAAGAGCAAAGGCTGCTGGTGCAGCGCTGAGGAGAGTCCCTTCCCTGGCCTGTCCCTCCTCGATTGGGGAAAAGGCTCCAGGTCCTCAGTGCGAGGAACTTCCTCCAGTTCTGGCACCCAGAGAGAAGTCATTTCCAGCTCATGTGAATTTTACAGCGAAACAACACTTTCTATTAGATATTCACAGGCAGCCTGTGCATATTTCAAAATCATTACTGGATACAAGCCTTAGAGCACTTGTAAAGGTCTTTATCCTTTCATATCATGCAAAGGGTGATTCAGAGAAACTAATGTAAACAGAAAAGTCTTTAATTATGGCAACAGTACTCAATTATGCTTTTATTTTGTAACTTCACCGCTCGCTGCATTGCATTTAGACTGTCCTCTTGAGCAGGGGAGGGAGAAAGACGACACAGCAGGCCACAACTTCACTTTTACCATCCTTATCTAGCTCCAGTGCTTAAATACAAGAGTAACATTCCTTTCTATAATTCTGGGCCACAATGGATAAAGAGGGAGTAGTTATAGTCAGCGCAAATCTCGGTCTGTGAATTCCCAAATTGTGTCTACCAGTCTGCTCTCCCAAAACTGCTGCCAAGCTGGCCCCTGGTCTGCACGCTGGGACTACCAGCCTGCTCCAGTGCATTCAGCTCCCGAGGACAGGCTCTGGGCCCTCTCACAGTATCTGCTATTACGTGTGACATGTGCAGCACAGCCACACATTCCCATATGCATTGTATCTGGCCTGCCTGCTGATCTCGTAAATGATTCAAGATGAGAAATGAACAGCTCCACCCACATTCACTGTACTTCCCATATGTTACAACTGCACATCGATGCCTGCCATCATTTTTACAACTGGGTGACAGAACCTTCTGCACATTTTGCTAATACAAATGAGTGAGTGGGGTTGCACGGTCGCTACGTTCACTTTGGCAACATCACCTACCAGGCAAATGTGTACTGTGTCCTGAGCATCTGAGTGGCCACCGTATCCCTCACCCTCCATTCTAAATGAGATCATTTTTCCAAAGTGGCAAGATCTGTCCAGTTGGGATATCAGGTGGCTGCTCCTCCTGGGCCTGGGAGCGCTGAAGGACAGGAATTGACTCCCTGTTCTGTCACGTTACTTTAAGACACAAGGTGAAGACACGTAGCTCTTAAACCACATTACATTTGGACTACTTACAGGACAACCTGGCACTAAGAAGTAAGTTCCCATTTAGTAATAATATTACCCTTAACATAATTTTCTATTAAGTCTAAACTAAAATTCCTATTTCTAATGGAGGTGGGTAAGAGGCAGCTTCATGAGACAAGTGGTTCCACAGAAGGAGAACAAAACCAAGACATCACAAGCTGTAATGAATGCTTCAAGGTAAACATTTTGCTCTGATCTTCAGTACTTGGAGCTCATATGTAACTTTTATGCTAGAATGGCTCCATGCTACCTTGCCACCTTGTACAGCTACAGCCTGCAGAAGGCTACATCTCTCAGAATCACAGAATCACCTAGGTTGGAAGAGACCTTTTCAGATCATCTAGTCTGAGATGAGGTTATGCCGTAGACTGCACAGAAATGAAATGGAAAGGGTTAAACAGGTTTTGTTCCATTTCAACAACTATGGGTAGACAATCGCTGCAAGACCTTGCAGAAACTATGTGAGACATCAGTCATAAAGCAGAGCTTTGGCACCAAGGTAAATTCTACCCAGCACAATAAACTTCCATTGCATCCAACACCACACAGCTGGACTAGCACACACAGTGTTACATTTACATTGTCCCCTTGTCTGCAGCCTACAGACAAAACCAAAAGCTTCCATCTTCTCTACAAAGACACCTTGCCAACACAGGGCTCCCACAAGGCTCCTGCTGCAAACTCCCTGCCCTAGGGGACTCACTGGCCCCATTAATCCACAGGCAACTGCGAGCAGTGAAGGGAAAACCTGATACAACCTGTCAGCCCTCCCCTGGGTTTTAAAGTTGATTTGAAAGAAATTAATATGCAAGGATCTGTGGGCAACGTCCATCCACCCAGCAGTGGGGATCAGCCCTTGACATAGCAGAGGCATTAAAAGGTTATTTACTCTTTCAGCACAGTCAGGTTACTGATGTAAAGTGTTTTCGCTCTGCTTCACAGAGCTGAATTTGCTGAAATGGTGTGATTGGATTGCAGCAACCTGCAGCAGCTAAATCACCAAATCCAATAACCATGCTGCATTTACTGGCACACATCTTAATTAGGTTTTAATACAAGTAATCTGATAACTACTTCTGGCCAGCCAGAGCAGAGCTGTCAGAGCTGAAAGGGCTGTTATTGAGCAGCTCGTCCGGCGCGCTGCTGCTGTGGCCGCCTCCCTGCTGACCCCGACGAAGCCCCCCATCTGCCGGTTGTCATGGTAACAGAGGGCAGCCCATCGCACCCAGCACCCGCCGAGTACCCCACAGTGAGCCCGGGGCTCCAGCTGGCCACGTGGGCCACCAGAACTGGGGACGCGGCTCCTTGGGTGAGGAGGTACCAGGGAATGGCTCCTCCTGCCCCCCAAAACTAGCAAAACCCAAAGTCATGAGAATACATTACAATGCAGTAAACTGCCTTTTAAAAAAAACAAAATTTCCCTTGTCGGGATAAGAGCATCAAGCTACTAGTTTCTAAGGTTGCTCTCATATCACTTGTTTGCCTGTAGGTGGACACAGCAATCTGAGGCTGCTTCTGGGTACGAGGGGGGAAAATTGGGGGCGATGTTGCAGACCCCTACCATGCTGCAGAGACAAACTGATGGGGACTCTGCCCCAGGATGAAGGCAGTGCCGAATTTGGTTATTGGCCATTGTGAATCTCTAATGTTTTTACCACACTATGAATTTTAAAAGCAAATACAGGTTTAAAAACAAGCTTTTTACAGAAAGAGGGAACAAGCACATTACAAAAGCAGGCAAAACCTGGCAAACTTTCCATCAGCAAATTTCTATCTGCTTTTATCATTTTTTTCAGGACGTCCTACAAATTTGCTGCCATGTACTGACATGATAGCGAGAATTTAGGCTGTGGTACTTAACAGACAGTTGTACCATAACCCCTTAAAGGATGTTAAATTTGTATACTCAAATACTCCACAGTTAGGAAATGCCAGAGCAAAGGCTCTCTTGTGCAACTCCTTCCCACCCTGGCTCCCACCCTACTGCTGGTGCCCTGTCCAGCCTATCTGATCTCTTCCTGAGGCAACTACCCACCACAGCCCTGCTGAACAGCTTCAGCCTAAACCACAAATTTTGGCAAGTCTAATGAAAGAGCATCTTATAACAAGAAGCATCACACAACCTTAAATACAAACTCTGGCGATCCCAGCTAGTTCCTGATACACAGAGCAGGTATTGCCTAAGGTAACCTCCTGCTATATATAAATTAATAGTCAGGCTTGCTTTGCCTATATGAGGATCTTGGAAAGCCAGACCTGCTGGCACGCAGCAGAGCTGGGGTGTGTGGCTGGTGCTCACAGTGAGCTTGTTTCTGCAGCCACAACTGCCCTAGCTGCTCTCACTCCCCACCCCACTCGCAGCGACAGTGGCGTGGGTCCTCTCCGCTTTCTACCTCAACCTCAACTCTGCTACTTATCTGTCTTCCCTTTTCGTGGCAGAAGAGGTGTTGTCTTTTTCATTAAGGCTACAAAATTTATATTCTCCACCTCTTCATCTCTTCAGTCCGCTCTGCGGGCAACTAGGACACTTAAAACCAGTGGTAAAATTAGTTCTCATACGAGCAACCTGCGTCTTCCATGTGGTTTGCAGCATTGACAAATTTACAGAGTAAATTTTGAGGTAACTAAATAGGAGCTTATAAATTTAGAAATGCAAATTATCCCCCCCCCCCCCCAAGTTTCAAGTGTCCTAAATTGCTATTTACTGAAGATATTGAGCCATAGATCAGGACCTTGAGACAATGTTGAGCAATGAGCACCTCAGAGAAGTCCCCATATGCTCCCAAAATTTAAAGAGGAACAACTACAGTACCCATGCTTTCACTGAACTCCATTCTGTCTTATAGCTTCAAAAGCTAAACACTATGATCTACCTTTCTCATGTTAATGAAAGAAAGCATAAGAGAAAAAAAAAAAAACACACACACACACACACACAAAAGCAAGCAGCTGTAACAGTGAGTAGGAACTAAGGAGGGAATGAGCCACACTGGAAGTTCTCATTTCTAATAGGACACAGGGAGACAGTTCAGGGCACATTAAAACAAGTTTCTGTTTCTGAAATCACTATCAAAATTATGTTGCCACATTAAGGGCCCAGACTGTCATTTCTTCAGGTAGAAAAGGAATGCAATCCATATGACTTCTGGCTTTGTAAGCTAAGCACTTGCCCGCACTACGTGCAGAACAAGCACATTCAACTTATGCTAACAGATGGTAACTAGAGGTTAATAGCATAGTTTGGAATTGGACACCTAAGAAGAAAATGTCCACATTTCACCATGAAACTCTTGACCCAGGTAGTTTTTTATCAATTTTTTTTTTTCAAAATGCATATTAGGTAATCTCGGAATTCCTTTTACTAAAGGCACTCTTAATTTTTTCACATACTTTTAAAGAAGTGCCTGTATTAACATCTTCTTGAAGAAGACAGCAACCTTCACGTGCCATAATAACAATTACAAATAGGGTTTAATTAAAAGTTTACTTAGCAACAGTAGCTTCCCCTTTGTTTCAGATGTCATCACTGGCTATTAGAATGTATCTTCACTTCCACAGCTGGCCCAACAGGTTAAACAAATAGATCATGTAGGAAACCTGAGCCTGGATCTATTCCTGGGCTTCCAATAGCTCATGTCTAACGTGCTGAAGAGAGAACATTATCAGCCCCGCTCTTAAGCAGGGGGGTGTAGCAGCTGGGCTTAGCTGATATGGTGGCCACTTTTAGCCCTCCTGGGTCTGGACAGGAAGGAAACAATGAGAAAGAATGGACTGCAGGCTGGAAAAGATAGGGGTGAAAGCTTCACTAATGTCTATTTGCATGTGAATCCTGAGGCTGAAGAGAAGCTTTTCCTCCTTTAAAGGAATTCAAAATAATATAATCTATGCTAAGAATATGAGCTCTGGATCAGGTTTGCTCTAGAGAAAAATAGTTCTGGTTGGTACTTTCTGCCTATTGCTGAAAAATGTTTAATAAAACAGTTTTTCAAACCATTTAGGCTGACCAATAATTTACAGTGCTGTAAAATACCTTAGAGAAAAAAAAAAAAAAGGCAGGGCTTGCAGCAGGTACATAATCATTATAATCCTCTAACAATGTAGTCAGATTATTTTTGTCTTTTTTTATATGTTCACCTCTGATTTTGTTATGTGCTGGACAGAACAGATTTTGCAAAGTTTCTCCATCAGGAAACAGAGCCTTGGTAATGTTACTTCCTATCACGGTTTCAAGTGACCCTCTCATGTTTATAAGCATCATTCCACAAGGTACATATGTGCAATACTGAAACATTTTTTCCTGCACTTGATTTACTAGTTACAACAATTTTTTTCATTGGTTTACTTTCTATAAATGTGTGATCCATTTTCCCCACTGCTTACTCTGATTCCTCTTATTTCTTTCATTACCAGACAAACTCAAACCTTTACAGACTGCTGGTTGTTGTCCACACAAAACAATCACTACATTCGAGTCAGAGACACTGAGAATTTTTTAATGCAATCTGCCCAATCTGAACTCTCCTTCAGAAACATTTTGCCTTTAAAAAGAAATTCCCAGCATGAACCTCATCAGAAGCGACATGTAACAGACAGTACATGTGGTGTTTGGGCAGGCAGCAGAGAATTCAAAAAGGAGGCTTCACTTTTTCTATCCCATGGCATGTGCAGAATGTACATGTGGCCCAAGCTGACATCAGGCATTTGAAGCAAAAAAAACCTGCTAAAAGCATCAGCTTCTGTTAATTTACTTTGTCAGACATTGTCTTAATTAAAAAAATACTAACGCTAGAAAGGGCAGTGCAGCTGAGCTACAACTGCTTCAGTTGTTTCTGACAGTCGCAGTTACAGACTTAACAGAGCAGCTTTGGGTTCAGTCCTGCTGTCCTCACCAAGCTCAGGCTCCAGTTCCAACCAGCAAGGACTGCGGGCTCCATATTACATAAAGGTCCTCTTCATGTTTATAGCTATTAGGACCTGTATTCAAAAGGCAAAATGTTTCACCTTGAAAACAGGAACTCAATAGTGCCAGGTACAGTCCTCCTGATTTGGTTATCTGCAAGGGAATCTTCTCATTTTAATAACTATATATCACAGTCCTTCAAAAATGTTCATCAGCCCACAAAAAATCCAAGACAGCTATACTGTATAGTTTGACCACTACGAAAATAAGCTATAAAAATATCAAACACAAAGTGTTAAATATCTATGTAGGTGTCACTCACTAGTTCCTTTCCTTAAATCCCATCACCCTTACTTTCCCACCAGAGGTGCAAATATGCCCCTGTTTCCAATTAATTTCAAACAAGTGATTTTGCCTGTAAGCTCTGGCAGGCAATATGCATTTGCTTATTTTCAGGGTTCACACAGGGTTATTGTGGTTTTCATAAATTACAGTGAAAGTAATGATAGATGTAAGATTTGCATGAAGTGTAGTTTTATGCTTGTGACATACAAGAGAAGGAATATGACTTTAAATTAGTGACAGAGATAATTTTACTCTGCAGCATATTCAGATAGATGTTTTCCATACAAGGCCCTGTTGCTCTCTCCACACAGACCAGATTGCTTCCATTTGTGAACTTACCAAGTCTGGCCTACTCCCCTTCAAATACAGCTCTATCACACATGTCTATTTTCCAAACTTACTCTGCCTAGGAAATGAAAATGAGAAAAAGAATAACGGGCACATATTAAATGAGGATGTAGAGAAATGTCTGAGAAGCAGGTCATGGTGGGTAGAGGAGCCTAAGATGTGTGCGAGAGATAGGGAAGAACTGTGCTTAGATATGCACAGATAAACCCAAGGGACCTTAGGAGGCTTCGGCCTCTCTTTCTCCGTTAGCGCTGGTTGGCCAAGCAGGAGTGCTCCCACCTCACAGGGAGCAGCTGCTGTCACGCAACACAGCACTTCAGACCAGGGCTGTACCCACTTGGGTACAGGTCCCTTGGTACACCATAAAGAAGTTCTCCCGAGACTGAAGGGAGAGTCACAGCATCAAGGAAACACCAGCTGGTGGGAATGTAACAAGGAAGACCAAATGTAGGGGCGATGGTGAAGGCTATAAAGAAAGATTTTTGCATTGGGAAGCACCGAGAAGAAAGGAGTTCTGAGACACCAGAGGTTTTCCAGATAATGAGAAAGGCTGGAGGATCTGAGAAGTATTGTCAGCCCACCTTCATGGAGATCAGCTCTCGTGAATACAGAGTCCACTTTGCGTTTTGTTTTGGACTATATTAAAAACACAGTGAATTTGCCCATGAAGTTAGTGAAGACGGCAATTTCTTAGAAGTATTGAAGGAAAGCAGGAAAGCATTTCACAGAAAATACACCTTAAAAATGTATTAGCACATTATAGAGAGTATTACACTCTCTGTAAGACAGTGGCTATTTCATGATATATATATATTTTAACTCAATTGTGCTCTGACTTTACTGCATCCAGCCTAAAGGCTGAACTCGATCATTGCTATGAAAAAGAGGAATTTTATTCCTGCTTTAGAGGCAAATATTGTTACAATTATCTTCAGAATAACCATTAACCCCTCTACAATAAGGAACATGACTGCAAGCAGGCAGTTTGGAGATGAGGACCAACACATCCAGATCACAGCCAGTGGGAAGGGTCAGGCATGCCTGTCTGGTGGCAGCAGCTTAGCTTGTGGATGAGAATAGCTGTTCTCCTGTCTCTGCAATAGTGGCAGAGGGCTGTTGGGAAATGAACACAAACGTGGCTCCCTGTGTCACAGCTCAGCACATCAGTCAGCAGCCACTGGACCCTGCACAGGCATCCTGGCCATGGTAAGACTACTGGCACCTTCCAGCAGAAGAATTCATTCTGACCACAACTGTGCACGTGCATGCACAGACTCTTCCACGTCCATTAATTTGACGATTAATTATTGTCAAAAAATTCTAGCAAAACTATCGGTCTTTTCTTTGCTACAAATTGAAATAAATGTAACTTATTTTCTTGACACATCTTCAATGTAACTATAAGAAAAGAGGAATACTTTTCCCCTTAGATTACATCAAAAGGTCTTGCTTAGTTTTGTTAGGTAAATTATGCTTTTCTCATATTACTTCCCCATGTTTCAGTGGTAAGCAACAGTAACAGCTTTATGAAACAAATGTTTAAACAAGAAAGCTGAGAAGTCTTGATATGCTTCTGGGAGATGAACGTTCTGACTCTCTAAATAGTTGGAGAATTAAAATTAAGTGCCTGAAATCACTAGTAGTCAATTTAGAAAACAAAGCCATGTCTCTTTGTTTAAAAATACAACCGTGGTTTTTGTTCTTCTAAGTAGGTATATGGAAGACAAACACGTATGCAAAATGAGAAGCAAGAGATCCACCTGCAATCAACCAATTACTTGTCTCTGTAGATTTGGTAACCTCTGATGATGCTGCTGCAGCACAAATATACCAATACTCAAAATTCATTATTGGGAAGCCTACACAGACCAATGCACATTTCTGAAATGAAACGCACACTAACGTGCACCACAATGTTGGTGAACTCACACTGACACGGTGCAGAAAATGGCCTGGGTTTCTGAAAGCCTGTGAAAGCTCAGCAGATGCCCCGAGAGAGCCTGAGGTCCCCACTGGGGCTCACTGGTCTGACTCCACACCTCCCCAGCAGCCACTGCAAAAGCTTCCAGAGAGATGCTGGTGGTCTTGGCACGGCTCCTGGTGGACAACTGTCCACCTCACACCTGGCTCAGCCTCGGCTGAGGCGAGGTAATGAACAGGCCGCTAAAATGAACCCAAGCCTCCCTCCCGAGGGAGGCTACTTTTGATCAGTGTTGAGCAACATATGCAGGCTTGAGCAGGGGGGCACGCAGGCAGCTCAGGAAAAAGCGTGTGCTGCTGTAACTAAACTGCAGATTAAGCTGAGGACTGCTGTTTCCTAAGCTCCAGATAAGGAACCTTCTGGAGAGCAAGAAAAATACTAAAAAGAAGAAAGACCAGTAATTGTACATTTACTTTTAAGTTAGTGGGAATTTACCCTATACTAGGGTAGCATTTGTCTCAGTTTAAGATAGTATATTTTTCAGCACAGATCCCCAGAAGGGATGATGCTTCTGTAGTTAATGGTTTGTTTCTAATGTCTCTGAAACCATAACATTACGTGTTTAGCAAGTATCTATCTATGAAGATTTGGGTGTACCTCATACTATCTCCTTACATAGAAATTCAGATATGGGATCATAACATACTTCAAGTCTCTTCAAATAAAATAATCCTAATTTTCTTGAACTCCTTTACTGAAACATCAGATTTTTAATATCCTTTGAAACAAACAGTGTCAGGGAGATAGTAGAGCTGTAAATAACAGCTTTAAGAGGCCTGATTTCATTGAGAAATACAGAAGAGTTTAGACTTCTATTGTGTGACAATAGAGAAACAACTAAAACCTATTTCTATTACAGATCTGGACAGAAAAGCTTTCATCCTGATCCAGAATAACTCCCATGAGCTGTAATGCGAACTACAGAGACTCCTATAAAGCACACAAAACCCCACCAAGAGCCCAATCTTGTGTCATTAAAAATAAAAAAAAAAGGAATTTTGCCTTTAATAGGAGCAGGCCTCTTGTTTGAATAAAGAGCAACTTGTCAAACAGAATATAAATGCCAAACTGGTATGTTATAGCCACAAGCACAATAGCCCCGATCTTGCTTTTAACTAAGAAAATCCCAGAGAGAGCAGTTTTCCCCCAAAATCTGGGAATCAGCTAAAAATTCAATGAATCAGCATCTTAAAGTGTTCACGAAGGATGCAGGAAATTTGCAGAAGGGCACGAGATTCTCATTTCAAAGAGAGGGAAACTGTATGTTTTCATTATAAAAAACAGGGTGTGAAAAAATCCTAAACACACAATAGCTCTCTTTCAAGTATGAAGTTCAGCATTAGATCTCCCAAGTTTCCCGTACGTTAAAAGAAGAACACAGAATAACGATATAAAAATCCTTCAAAAAAAACCCAACAAGCAAGGATGAAGCAGTACCCGCCTGGGGGCCAATTGCCTCTCCAGCAGCGGTAAGGCTGTTACTAGGCTTGCAGTACCATTTGTTCCATTACACAATCTCCTGAAGCCTTTTACAGAGAGCTAAAACAACTGCCTGTACCAACACGACACATGGCTTTCCATCCCGACTCTTTGCTAATCCAGACGCTCCAACCATCTTTCTTTAAGATGCCATATGGTTGGCAGAAGCCTGTAGATCTAGCAGCACATCTGTTTGTATGTTACTTCTCCCCTCCAACTCCCCCCTCCACACCACAAAAGAGAGAGCAAATAATTATTTAACATGTAACCAGTTAAACTGCATTTAAAGAAGACAGGGATTATTTAGCTCCAGATATTTTAAAAATATATATTGTCACAGAAGATCGTTTGTCTCTCAGTGATTTGAGAAATACAGAGAAACAAAACAAAGAAATGAAAGGCACATGGACAAAATGATTGCTGCATTTGAATTATTTAAATGACTGCCATTTCAGACCTTATGCCTGAAGATTTATTTCCCACATTAGTGTGCCACTGAAGAAGGGACTGAATTTTCTCTCTGCTTTTGTCAGAGGTGAATCAGACAAGCAGACTAGGAAACTATAATACACCAAACCATGCTTTGTTAAGCAAGCAGTGAGTCTGTATGCTAATGACTCTGCAGGAATACACTGACACACTGATTTTTTTGGTGTGATGAGCAAAGATTATTGACACTGTTGAAATCCTGGTTGCACTGGCATGCAGGCATCCAGGTTGTCTCTTTAGAATCCAGACGCTAGGAAGACAGGCTGCAAAAATAATTTTGTTTGTGATGAGTTATCATTTGACCATTTATGACATAATTGACTATAACAGGAAAGAAAATATACACTTTGGAGCCTGAAATAAAAAAAAAAGAAAAAGAAAAAGAACAAGAACATAGGAATTATAAATAAATGCTCCTATAAAGCTCTCATCAACCACTTTGTGATGAATAACCATCTCAGTTAACGAAGGACAGGCAGCGATGGAAATGTGTAAGGACAGACGGCACAATTTTGCAATTCTGTCTGCTAAGGATTTGCAGCACCTTTTGTTCAGAAATGCTATTTTGTCATTCAACTTTTCATGCATCAGTAAAATAAGACATCAAAGAGATAAAAGCTAACAGCTCTACCTCAAATGCTGTTCACATGTATTGTTCGGGTGATTATCTGTGCAGAGAGACGCAGTACGTAGCATAAGGACCATGGAGCACATGTGTATGTTCTAGCATTTTTCAAGAAGAGAAACAAGATGCGTATTTGCTCCCAATAGTCTCCCCACATCAACCATCTATTGCAGTGAGCACAGAACGTTCCTCTGCCTTCACAAAACCAGCTTTCCTTACAATATGGGAATGCTTGTGTTTGACTAAATAATGTGCAAAATGTATTTTCCTTCAGCTATTTAGGAGTCAGAGTTCCTAAACAAATGGTGGGGAGACCATGTTCTGCACACACAGAAAGAGCAGACCAACGTTGAGGCTTTTGTTCAAACCAGCATTTCCGAGGACACAATACTCGATTTCTAAGCTGATTATTTTATGGCTAGTAGTTTCCATTTTTTCTCTCTGTCCCAAGGTTATTTTGAATTTCACCAAAATTGCTTTGGACAGTTTTCTATAAAAATAAAATTAAAAAGCCAGTTTCTCCTCCCATAATTATCCTCCCATAATTCCACTTTTTTTCATCTTTTCCTTAAGAAAAAGATGACAGAAGTTCAAAACACGCTTGAATTTCAAAATGCAAAATGTGGCAATGTATTCAATGATGTAGCAATTTAGCTCAGTTTAACTTTGATAGGGCTTGATTTACCAGCTACAATAAATGAAGAACTGTATAGAGGGTGTTTACAGTAACAAGAAATGTTTATAAATAACTACAAATTAAGATTCCAGTTAGTCATATGCGTACTCTTCAAAACTTAAAATTATGAAACTACTTAAATGTGAAAAAACCACAACAAATCACACTACCACCCCCCCCAAAAAACCCCAAAAGCCAACAGAAAACCTTCCCACTTCTTGGATGAGTCTCTTTCAGGCCTTGCTTGTTTTGCCCATATTCCTGATCATTAGTCAATTTTTATTTCAGGTGTTAATGCCCAGGATTAACCCACCTGCCCCAGTCTTTTTAGAGGACTTTGGAAGATGACAGAGAAAATTTTCCCCAATCATCTGATTGTATACGCGTTAACTTCCTTTATTTTCCTTGATGGAAGGATGAGAAAGATTTTCCTATTTGCATTTTCCTGAAAAATTCTCAGTAAACTCAATAGTTCTTAATGGATCTAAAAATGCTTTTGTTATCCACTGGGTAGCTTTGGATAGCAAAGCGATAGTCAGTTCAGCGGGATGTCTTCTACACTGATCAGTCAAAACCAATTGTCTATGACCACAGCTATGGCTCTCATCATCAGCTGTGACTGAAGTTCTGGGAGAAGACATCACACAGATTTTCTTGTCCCACCCCAGTCCTTCACCAGCAAGTTCCAGTACCACCCTTCCTTCAATGACAGCCAGTACAAATATCAGAAAAAGAATTTCTGGACCAGAGGCGCTGGCCAACAGAGGTCCTTTGCATATGTGAAACATACATTGGATTAACCATTTCAGAATTTAAATTTACTGTTTAGGCAAAAAAAAAGATTTATCTGTGAGAGGGAAAATGAACTCTGCTTATGTACTACATCTTCTTGTCCCACAGCAGGTGAATATAAAGTAAACATGGGTGAACCTTGGCCAAGACATGTTGCAAACTGACTACTGTAGAATAATGTAAATGCTACACACTTTCAGACTATGAAAAGTCATATACTTTGTTCTCTTGACAAGAAATGGAAAATTATGAAAGCGTAGTGTACATCAAGAACTTCTCCTTTGACTGCAGAGTGTAGTTGCACTGCTGCTTACATATACTCACCCTTAATGATTTCTGATCAAAAGTACCAATGAGGTTCACTGGATCGCAGGTTGGACCACTTAAGAAAAAGATTAGTTGGGCCTGATGAATAACCCACTATCATATCTTGGTCATAGCTACAAATGCAAAGAAAGTGGGGTTTGGGTTGGTTGGGGTTTTTTTTTGGGGGTGTCTGTGTGAGGTTTTTGTCAAAGTTTTTAAAGAGAAGACAGTTATTATATGGAATTAAAAAGATTATGAAAATAGGTTTAAAGCTTATTCATATTCTAGGTATATTGAAAGTGTCTGACATCAATAAATAATAATTGTAAATGATCTACCCAATTTATTGGATGCTTCATTTTTAACTTGAAGAAAAAAAAGAATTTCTGCAGTAATTTGTAGAAATAACAGAACATTCTTCCTCTTTTGTGATAAAGGGAAATGGGGAATTGAAAGCAAAACCCCTTCAATTTGAAAAGGACTCCATGGGAATGTGAGGATATTAGCAAGGGAATTAATTTCTTCCTTCATAACCACATGAATGCCCCTAGACATCCATTATCAAAGCAAAAAGCATAGCACGGCTACATTGAATAATGACTAAACTTCGTAGTGGCATTTTTAATGTTGCAACTTCTGTTTTAGTATCGTTTTAGTTCTGGATAGTGACTTCATGTACTTATATTTAAGGATACAGTAAGAAAATGCACCTTACAGAGAAATTAGGTAATCAGTAAGGTATCTGAAAGATTTCAATTAACATTTCTACAAGTTCCATGGTATTCAAACTATTCTAATGTAATCAGTAATTATTCTAACTCTTATGCGTTACCCAATCTTATTTTAATAATCAGGGTAATTCTTCTGAATTGCCTAAGAGCTTTGCTTATATGCATCAAACAATCAAGCAACCCCAAGTAGTAAGCTTTTTACCTTTTTTTTTTTTTAAGAAGCTCACCAAGTGTGACTTCTGCTTGCATATTCTAAAGCTCGTCATTAAATTGAAAAGAATGTTTATAGATTAAGTATGAGACAGCATAGAAATTGAAAAAATGTCTAGGATGTTCTGCAGTACTGAAGTTCCAAATTTCCACAAGTGTCAGCCCTAGAACCATTATTGGGATTTTACACTGTCTTCCTCATCCAACACACACAGATCATGGAATTATTCAGCCTCCATGTTGCAGCTTTTAACATACAAAATGGACATGAACAATACACGCCCCAACAAATTATTAATTTTTCAATAATGATACAGATTTTGCACATATATGTTTTACTTTATACAAGTATTGTGACCTATTACTGCAAGTTGCGCTTGCATTTATTTCTGCAGCTTTGTAGCATTTTGACTTCTGAAATTTTATTTGTAATCTGATGTCTCCTCCATCACATCACTTTTATAATCAAAATTAATAGGCCAAGATAGTCTTCTAAAATTAAACTCTGATCTGAAAGGTACATTTGAACATTTGGGGATCTCTCTTCAGATGCTGACAGGGAGACATGTGAGCGGATGTAGAGAGAATCTGGATATATGGTTCACATATGGGCCTAACAAGAGCAATCTCTTCATATAAAGACACTATTTCTCATGCTAAGTCTACCTTGTTTTCTAATGTCAGCTGAAAGGAATGTTGGAATTTGGGGCAGTTTTCCGCATCAGAGTCTGTTATTTAACTGCCTGATGTCAGAATTATTGTCTCTTTTCATAGGACCTCTGCAGTCTGGGTTTTTTGTTTTGTTGTTTTGGGTTTTTTGGAGGGGTGGGTTGTTTGTTTTAGACTACCAATGCTACACCCTCTTAGGAAATCTTATTCTTCCTGCTTATTCTTTCATGCAAAGCACCCTGAAATTATTAACGTACAACAACTGATAAAGGATATTTTTTTCAGTGCTGCATTAGAATCATGAGATTATCACTAATTCAACTGTTAGAAAAGAAATTTGGTTATTTGTTGTTGCCAAGCCCTGAATGTTTACAAGCACAAGTCCTTCATCTGAATCTAGATCCAAATACACAGGTCCCAGACACAATGCTACACTAATTGTCATTTAGGGCTTCCTTTGGTACAGCACAGAATCCCATATGTCAGCACAAGACAAAAGCGATGTAGGAAGAAGTGGAAAACAAATCCTGGTTGGTAAATTAGCCTGTCATGTAGCAAAAGTTTGTGTGAAGCCACATACCATATGACCCAAAGGCTTATTTTGGTCAGAAAGCTACACTTTAGTTTTAAAAAAGAAGTGCAGTAGAAAGGAAATCCAGTTGCAAACATGCAGAAGGTAGCACTTGTACTATCGCTTATTGGGAGAAAATCTACTTTACCCCGATTAGTGCGTAGCCATACCTGAAGCACAAAAATTTTGCTCAGAGCTGTTGGAAGAAAAGCATCAACATCCACTCATAACACCCAACCATTTTACAGCTTTATCTTAGAAGACATTAGAAAAGATCAGTACAGTATTATTTCCACACAGCACACAGATGACCTTCAACCAGCAATGCCAGCATCTGTACCACAGTATGGGTAAAATTGAAGCACAGCACTTGGAAGAGAACTGCCGTAAATGCAAACCGAAATGCTCAGGAGTCTCTGATAGCTACCAGAACTCAAAACTGAGAGGATCAGGAAGTGGCCAGAACTCACGTTTTATGGATTTAAATGACAGAGGAAAACCAAACACAGTAGTACCTCCAAGCTGTGCACTCCTAAGCACCAGCATCGATAGAGAAAAAAAAAAAAAGCACTGGAATAAGGAAAAAAAATATTGAACATGCAAGGTACCTTAGTTTAGAGAAAAAGCTCAGGCAAGGAGGCTGGAGGCAAAAGTTGCCTCTTAGCTGCGAAATAACTTACCAGCTTTAAGTCAGTGACAAAGGGGCTTAATGGTTCCCAGCGACTTCTGAGTCACAGGGTTCACAGGCAAGTCTTCATTTAGCCCCTGATGCCCAAAAGAAATGAAAAATTCTTTTTGATTCAGGGCCCTAATTAGGATGATAATTGGAAGAAATCCCAAACCATCACACTTGACAATAACAACCTATGTGTTTTCACCCAGACTCTCTTGTAGCATATTGTGGGGAGAAAACTAAGACTTGAAGTACGCTAAACAAAGTTCATTACCTTCCTTAGTTGGGGTCTGGACTTAGTTCCAAGTTTTGAAGGAGTCTAAGGCTTTTGAGGGAACCCAGCCAGCAATTCAGGTAAAGATGTCTTCAAAGGATAAAGAGGCTTCATTTTTTTCTCTTTCTTTGTCCTCCTCTTTTCTTTTTTAAATAAAAGCAACATCTCTGATTTGCGAGCACACAGCTTTGTAAGGAAGGGAGAAAACACCGTTACAAATAGCAAGCAAAGCTTTCAGTTTATGAATCTACTATTTCATCCATGAAATATCCAGGTTGCCTTCATCATCATTTCCAAAACACCACATTATATAAGGCAACAATAGAATATTAGGCTGGTCTGTTTCCCATATTTTTAGTTGGCTCAGCTGGAAAGTGAATACAGGCTATTGCCCCAGGACAAGTGAATAATTTAACTCAAATGCAATTTTGCACAAAATTACTTTCACAACTGGAAAAAAAATAAAAGCACGGCTAGTTAGCCTCCTTGTTAAAGACAAGAATTTGATTCTCCCCCCTCAACTAAACTAGCATAATCTACAAAGTTTAATTCCCAGTGTTACTGTTAAATAAGCGAGGCATAGATCTTGACATCAAAACCACCAAGCTTTTCTGTGCTAAGAGTTAAATGTCTGGGCACAAAACGTCAAGTACAATACTTAAGCACTACATCCCAAACAGTACTGCACTGGCATGGGTGAAATCTCTGCTCAACAGTAAAATTTATGCTGAAGTAAATGCAAGACAAAATCCCCAAGTTGTACACCAATATTTAGAAGAGGTCTGTTGCATGTGGAACTGGTTTTGATCTTCAGATCATAAACTCCTGGAGGCACAGATCTTCTTTAATTACATGACTACAAAGCACCATGTGTTTCCATTATGCTATTTAAATAATAGATTTAATTTGAATTTACATTTGTTGAAGTAAACATTACTGACTAACATTACCCTCCAATCTGATGCAGAAAGTCACTGAAGTATTAGGAAAAAATTCCTTCCTATAAAGATTACAAAGGAAAGAATCCCCAAATGTGCTATTTGAAAATATGAATAGAAATTAGCTTAATAGGAGAGAACAAATTTTAGTGGAACAATTTTTTTCAGATTATACTTTCACACAAATAACACTAATATCTTAGGTAAACATAATTTTCAATTTTGCTCTACAGTTATCTGTTGTGTTTAAGGGACTGAACAAATCCAAATATTTCCAGCAACCAAAATTCCACTGATTATTAAAAGGAAAGAAAGTAGCATGGGAAGGATCACTCCTTTATCTTGCAACACTGTTTTAACAGAAGTGGAACTGGAAGATCTGCTAGTGAATTTAGCTATCAGGACTCTAATGAGTTCTGCTTTTACCAAAATAAATTTTACCTCTGCTTTTGCATAAGTAATCCCTGTCCCAGAGGTTTTTGTTCACTGGGTGCGTTCCAAATCCATGTATTTATTTATTTATTTCAGAAGATCTAGAAATCTTCAGAACATTTTTTTAATCAGGAAACACTTCTTCCACGCGTGGAAGTGTGAGATGGAGTACCTAAAATTACCTTAAACCATGAAAAGCATGAAAAAAAGGAAAAGAACAGAAATCAGCACTGTAAGAAGTGTTATTCTTCTTCCATACTTCCAGTTGCATACCGAATGGTTTTTTGGTCTGTGATCCCCTCTGACCCATTCCTTCTTTTCATTTTGTCCTTTCCCTAACCTGCAGAAGGAAAGGGTGGAAATATAGAACCTTCTGTCTGATCTAAAAACACATATGCAGAAAGAAAAAAACCTGGATGTAAGTAAAAATATTATATCCAGACAAAAACAGATGAGTATTTGAAGTGCTAGATTCGAGAAAAAAAAAGCCTCCTTATTAGATCCAGATCACCACAAACAGTCCCAATAGTTGAAGCATACTCAACACTGTAGGTGAAGGATCACCTGGAATTCATGTGATCTTGGATTTTTGATCACAAGATCAACAAATGCATGTACTTAGGGTAAGACACTCTGGACTGCAAAAATAAAGTGCAATAAATATGTGAAAAGCATAAGACTGACAGCTTGCTTAATACTTTGCACATGGGAAACCACTATAACTTGTTTTGTTCTTGTCCAGTCCTCCATCCTTAATTCTCATTTGCAAAAACCCTGTAAGAGAGTAAAACTCGTTGTAAAAATTGAGTTTTCTTTAGATATTTGCAGCTTTGGAATCATGTCTGGAAAAAATAGAGTGAATTTGTCAGATTTGTTACGCACAACGGTACAGGCCTCCCACATGAATTTACAGCAGCTACCTAAATGATACTAACAGAGGCTAACCATTTCCAATATGTAACACAGCACACAAGTAAAACTCTCATTTTGGAGAGGGGAAAATAAAAAAGCTTATTAAGTTTCTTGAAACATTAAGTTGGTACCTGCGTGTGTTTCATCAGATGTGAAATGTTCTTTTACTACAAGTAATTTACACAGTTCTAAACAAAACTGGATGTCTAACCCATAGGCACTATTTTTAAACAGTAAGATCAGACCTTAGTAGGACTTTCAAGAATATAACAATATATTTACTATAAAAGTAACTGTTCCAAGATGGCCCTAGTACCTGAATGTTTACTGCAATATTTCAGTGACCTACTAAATGTTCAAACAAGTCTATACAACTACTCTTTCAGTCATGCCTGAAGGGAGGCAGAGGTGGAGTCCTTGAAGAACTGGGTTTCCTTTAAAACTAGTGGAGTCTTTCTTCCTTTAATCTGAAACATGAGAGTACTAGTTCTACTGCAGTAGCCGTGTTACCAGCTCCTGGATTAGTTACAGGACAACTAAATACCATCATACAGTCTCCCAGATTATATCATCCTTATCTCTAGCCATTACTGAACAAAACTAAAAATAATATTTCCCAACTTCTGAATATATTTCAATTTAGTATCTATAAAAAGAGAGAAATTATAACATTTCTGTAAATGTGAAGGAATAATGCAGTCTTGGTTCTTGCTGCAGAGTATTGATTTTACATGTATTTACATGAAAACCACTGTGTAAGCTTTTCATGTAGCAGTACCTTTCTTAGTAATATTACAAAAGCTTTTGTGTCTTTTGATACAGCTTGAAAACAATCCTGTAAATACTGAAGAAGCTAATGACTTAAAATCCTTTTTTCCCCTGTCTCTACCTCAATACAGAACACTGAAATTGGTATTTCAGTAGTAGTGAACTCCACAAAGTGCTTTTTCCCAAAGGAACTTTCTGCTTGTAACATTTATATTAATTTTATATTGAGATCATTTCATTGTCCACTGATATTAAATTCTCCATCTATTTCTTTCTTTGTCAGTAAGAGCATCTTCTAGGTTAGGACAAATATGGTTTTGTTCACCTTTACCTAACACAATATGAATTTGAAAGCACTAGCTTTCAAGAATTAACTTTCACAGAACATAGAACCATCCCAAATACACATCGGGGTTAACCTAAAAAGAGCTTCCAAGGTTCTCCCAAAAGGACTCTTAAGCATTTACCAGCCATACAGTGCTGGTAAGTATACCACAGTGCTGATGAAATATAGTCTTCTCTAAGATGGGCCACATAGAACACAATAGAGGAGTGAAAAGAAAATATATCCAAGATGCAGTGGTCAAAACCCTGCTTTTACTAGAGGTGCCATAGGATTTCCAACATTTTAGCAGGACAAAGCATCTTTTTTTAAATAAGTTTTCTCTGAAAGACTCTCAAATGTTATATATTGCACAGTACCCAATTTATTCAAGTCACAACTATCAAACAGACCTTACTGGGATTTGGATCTTTTGTTTCAGAAAGACTGGAATTTCAAACACATGCCTTGGGTAACCAACCACCAATCAAATTTAGAACAACAAACTCAACAAAGATTATTGTATTCAGCTTTAATATATATTTTTCCATATCAGCTAAAACTGCAGAGAATAAATGAGTGTGTAGATGACCATGGCCTCACAGTGATCATTACGGTGTCCTTCCGTTTTCAAAGACAAAGTGCCACACATAGAAATGTTGTTTTAATTTCCAAGCTGTATTATGTTACACAATATATACTCCTTATAAAACAAGCATAGAACTATACCTTGGTCAGATATCTCAAAAGGGCACTTTCAGAAATAATTGCCTGGAACAATTAACCTTTGTGGCATGAAGTCTAGACTTCATGCGATATTCTAATTCAGTGGCTTCTACTTTTCTTATTCACGACCAATTTCTCTGAATCCAGCAATATTAAGAGGTCAACAATTACAGTATTTGGAATACACCAAGAAAGTGAGGCTGACCCTACGTTATATCTTCATTTTTCCCCTTTGATCATCCCTTTATTTGACTGTATTTCAGTAAATTATCCATGTAGTTTTTATTTTGACAGCTCTCTTTACAGCAGTAAAACAAAATGTGTGCATTGCAAATGGCAAAGATTCAAATTTCAGCTATGTTTATCCAAAATAGCACTGAACTGCTTCTGTACTTATGCTATACTGCCTACAGCCTTACGGAAGGGGAGACAGATGGGATGAATTTAGCAGGGAAACAGCTGTGGCTTGAAGAAGAGACAAGCAAAAGTTTTGCTATCAGGCTTCATTATATATCAAGGTACCAGTAAAATGTGTATCCGTAAGGCAGCCAAAAAAGTGTTTTTCATTTGACTAGTGATAATTACCTTTTCTCAACAGCTGACAATGTTCTAAGCAGCATTAAATAGGTATAATAATTAAGCAATAAGATAAGACAGGCAGTGCCTTGCAGGGTATTATTGCTCGCCTCGGGTGTGTTGCGAGGCACAAGGCTGAAGGGTGAGTGACTTCAGCCACCCGAGAAATGCAATAATCCCCCAGAAATGCACTGCCTGGAGTGTTGTCTTGCTATTAAAAATGGAAGTTTAAAAAGGACAGTGTTAGACACATTTCCTGTGGATTTTATTGATGTGGGTTAAACATTACAGAAAGGCAATGAAGAAATTCCATTTATGCCCAGCCTATGAAAGCCTTTTCCCAAGGATACATATGCCTCTGCTCAGCTTGTTTGTGCATTTTATTCATAAAACTGATTTGGGAAGCACAAGTATTAGCATCATCTAATATGTGCATGATAAGGCATAGCAAATTAAAATAGTTTTCATGATGGTAAAAGTTAAAGTGCTTTTAAGTCACATGCTTCCAAACATTTATTCTGTGTAATTGTCCCTGCTTGGTGTCAATTTACAAATGAGCTTTTTTTTAGTTCTGAAACTGTGTGTGTACATATATATATATGCATATATACATACACATATTTTTATATATATAAAAAAGGTCAACCGCTCAAGTAATCCAAGCAAAGGGAAAAAAACTACCAACCCAAACCCCTGAAACTTGTTTTTGACTACATGCAAGTCACATAACTAAAACTAAGGCTAAATCCCTAGTAGTGTGGGAAGTGCTAGTGTAGCGCTCAAAATGATTACACCGCTTTACGTAAGTGGGGAAAAGACTACAATTTCAGCCATGACACTGAGGCAATCTTTTGAAAATGGAGACCTGGAAATATTTAGCAACCTTGACTTGAATCAAATCAGAATTCCGAAGACCATTCAGGATCAAGTCTCAAGTAATGAGATATCATATTTAGGACAAGGATGCATTTCCATACGTATAACTAAAGGCGTAATCTGGTTCTTTGTGGTCAAAAAGAAGTTTCTTTTAAAAAACCAACCAATTTCCTCCCCTTTCTTTCCCTTCATATACAAATTTACTGTTCACAAAGCACAAGTCAAACAAACACAGAATAATCTATTAACCTTTTCCATCTCTTTCATATTTTCTATCATCACTACTTCATTTGAGAACCAAACTGAGGAGCCCTGAGCACACATAATGCTGCCCTGAATACACTAGACATGTAGATGCTAAGTAGTTCTGATCACAGTGTCCATCCTTATAGCCACTTCCATGATGTCCCTTTCACTACAACTTCTGCGATTAGTAGCTGAGGGATAACACATTTAAGATAGCATTTTGAGAAACTAGCACAATACCTGATGTTACTATTAGGCTACCACCAATTAGCACTATCACAAGCCACAATAAACACAACTACTTTTTCGTGTTTAATTTTTTAGGTTAGTAACTTTTTGGGGCGCACTCAGAAATTGATAATGAATGTGACTGGAGCTCCAGAAAAGAATGAAAGTTTCAGTTAGATAAGGAATAGGCAAAAGAAGATTCTATCTGTGTCTTAGAGAACAAAACCAGTGCAAAAATAAGTCTTCAGTTTCATAAGGCAAAAACAACAGCACCTACAGTTAGTTTGAAAGACTGAAAACAAAAATCACGAAGGGAAAAAACCAAATGAACCCCCTTTAAGTGCAACATTAGTTACGGAACTACAGGCACAAGACATATCAAGGCTAAACACTCAGAGATTTAAAAGCAGGTTAGACTTAAATATGGAAATGTCCTGGTTTGAAGTAAAACCGAATCAATTTTGTGTTCTGGAATTTTACATTTTAGCTAGGCCTCCTCTAAATCCTTTTTACTTCAAACCGGGACAGGAAAACGAGAGCATCCACAGTTGTATCAGCTTCCATAGGAGCAGGACTGGACCCTATAGTAGCAATCAAAACACCAAAGTTATGAGGCAAGGGCTGTCTTGCAATAGCCTTGCAAAAATCTACTCTCTTTATATTAAGAACATAAATAGTCATTAGTTTTGGGTCTCCTTCTCTTACAACAACAACCTTGAAAGCAGGCAGGTGCATAGATAATGTTACGGAGCTGATAAATTTTCATGACACACTTGTGAAGCTGCTTAAATGTTATTCATCTGTCTTCATTTTCAGTTCTCCACTATATGGGAATGGAGGGTTTTAAATAGCCTTAGTCTGAAAATATCAGAATTATACACAGAGATCAAAACCGGAAGGAAATTTGCTACTGATTAAAGTAGTTTGCCAAATGGGTTAATTGTCAGATTTTACTATTATTTTGAGTTCACTTAAGACCCAATAGGAAGATCCCAATTACTGGTAAATATCCAATTTAGGTATTTGCTGCTGAATTACTGCATAGTGTTAGTCTCAACGTGGCTATTTGAAAACATTTTTTTAAAATGTTCTGACACATCACAAGGATATCACAGAAATACAGTACAGAAAAATGAACTTGAAAAATGCAGATGCAATGTAATATGGAAGAAAGAAAACAAGGTGAGTATAACAGTCAGGGATTTTAACAATTGAATTTTTTAGGTGGTCTAAACAATCGAGACTTGCTAAAGACTGTTAAATGGTGTGTACTTCTGGGAGAAACATGGGGAGGGTTGTCCTCCAGAGTTTCTACTACATTGGAAAGGTTATCATCCTGTGTAAAAACTTTTATTCTGTAGCTCTGGGTACCATTTAGCAGATAACTTCAATGAACTGTGACATGCTTTTTGGTGCTGTTTCTTGCCATTAAACAACAATGTTTTTATGAACCTGCCAACAAAAAAGCACTTGGATCCAGCCTGCTCACTTTCACTTCACATCTCTGGGCAAAGGGGTGAGAAAGAATAGTCCATGACTACTACCATGGACCAGGATGCTATTACCAGGCACCGAAGACAAAGTGTTTCAAAGTAGAAGATATGGTAGTGGTTAAGGGGTAATCAGTGGATTAACACAAGAAGGATCACGTATCATCACTCTAAGCAAGACCAAAATAAATTTAAAACAGTTGCAGTTTTAACAGTTGTAGCAAACGCAGAATAAAATGTGGTTTCACTGGAAAACCAAGGGTACACTTCTCTGCAACGATGCACATCTTTTTCAGCATCACTTATGATGTGCATAAGGCCAACCATTTCTAGATCTTGCCATATCAAGGAGAGATTGAGCTGAGCTGTCAAAGATATCACCTTTATCCACCTCCATTTTAGAGGAGAAAATCAAGAATTCTTCGTTAATGCTACATTAACATTTAAATTTGAAAACCAACAACTGTGCTGACAACAGAAAGTAACAAGAACAGCCTGGAACCTTATGTTGTGCTGTTTTATGTCACACATATTTCAGGGTTTTTTACATTCCTGGTAGACAAGAACACAAGCTTACTATTAGTGAGCTGAAGGCTTTGACTCCCAGAAGTTGATGGCATGCATAAAAACTATCCTCACGTCTGTTTTGGAGAAGGCAGAGTACATCAAAGCAGTAGAGTAGAAAATATTCTCAGGAGCGGACAATTACCAGAAGGGGTGATAGTCAGAGTGCTGATAGCTGGCCAACACAGAAGCAAGAAAACCTGGCTGTTTTTCCACCTAGCTTTTCTTTGAGGCGTTGACTACCCCCAAGTTCATGGTATCTCTTTTCCAGATATTATTATTACTTTAAACACTGAAATTGTGGTGACCAGCTGTCTTGATGTGCAAAATAGACAGAGACATCGTGGCTACACCTTCCTCCCCACAGGACGATTTGATTGTTAAGCAATCAAAGCAGATGCAACATTTACTAAACCTTAAAGAAGGTAATTCGGATAATTATCAGCCCATTAAAATGACTTCAAATGCATGAAAAGCCTACAACAAATTTTGAAGGAAAAAGAATGTATGAGGACATGAAGGTAAATGGAAAACATGAGAAACTGAAACATAAGTTAGACCAAACAGATTCTGTCATGTCAATCCAAAATTCTTTGACAGCTGATTTTTTGATAAAGGAAGTGCAATAAATCTTACCTATGCTAACTTCAGCAAAACATTAAATATCATGCCCCATCAGCAATTATTAACTAAGCTGTTGTTGATCAGCAACTGACTAAAATAAAAAGTACAGGCAACAGGAACAATTGAGGGCAGGGAAGAAATATAAGTGTATTTATTTGAGTTTAAACAGATTTTTGAATATTTCAAATTATGACTCAGCACAAAAAGTGGGAGTGGGTTGATAAATTTAAGAGATGTCATCAGTTTAAGAGAAAGTCTGGGATACTGCACAGAAAGAAACAGATGATTCACAAGATTGGAACAGCAGAAATAGGATGAAATTTTATAGTACAAAGTCTTACACAAGGGATTGAATGTATTCTCAGTTCATAGGAAAAGTCTCAGCTAACAACTTCAATTTACTTGGGAGGAAGAGGTTCTGGATGCACTTCTTGGATAGAGAAGGATTATCAGCTGCCAATATTATGCAGCTGTCAAAAAGGCAAAAGTGATCGTAGGATCCATCAGTTAGGAATTTCCAGTAAATACATTAATTCCACCATCTGAGATACTTAAATGCCCTCATCTAACACCCTGTAGACTGTTCTGATTGCCCATATTCAAAAAAGATCAACAATCAGAAAACTGAGGAGGATGGAGAGCGTATTCTGAAAGGAAGAACAAAAGAGGAAGGCTTCACTTATTAATCAGAAGTAGGACTGAATAGATAAAACCATAGTCTATAATTATCTGCATTATCAGTGCAGATAAAATAAAAGCAGAACAAAAGAACTACTTATTCCAATTTTGGCTCAAGGACAAGTGGGTACAAACAGAACACAAATACAATCAGACCAAAAATAAGAAGGATCCCAATCAGAAGATCAATGGTGCTGGAAACAGTTGTCCAAGTTGGAGCAGTGAGGCCTAATGACTTTTACAAAGAAGCTCAATACATTCTCAAAGAAATCTACCTATAAAAACTATATGCATATATATGTATAAGCATATATATATATATATATAAACTATATACGTAAATATACTTTTTATACACACGCATTTAGTGATAATTGCAGTAGAGGAACACAGTACTCAGTGACCTGGAATACACCTCTTGGAACATTTTTAAGTCCCCTAAACTTCTATCTGAAAATTGGGTGCGATATTTCCTTGTCATTTGTCATTTGCTTCTTAAGAAGGCTAACAACTTATTTGCATTCTATTTTGCAGCATTTTCTGAAGACCCTGTATTTTAGACTCCTGGTATACATTTTCAGGTTTTCTAACAACTAAGATAATTTTTGCTTTATGTGTCCACTGTTCAAATAGTTTGGAAATAAATCTTTAAAAGTAGTATTTAGTGGCTATGTAACTTACTAACTATTTAGAATAGGAATATTATATATATATAAGCATAAACAATATATGCATTCATAAAAACACTACATACAGACATATATTTAAAGAGAAAGAAAAAATAGACAAACATATATATAGTAAGTAGACAAATAGTGACGTGGAGAGGATGAGGGAGGGAGAGAATTTGAACATCCATTTTCTATTCCAGACCATGTGAACTGTGTGCAAACACCCCAACATTAAACAAAAGCCAAATATACATTCTGACTCTGACAGGATTTGCAATATATATGTATATGTGTGCATGTGTATACATACCATCTGTTGATTATTTCCTAATAGTACTCCTCTGGAGTATGCATTTCTAAACATAAAATGTGAGTCTATTAAGTAATATTTAAGTAAAATTAAGTAATAGTGATAACCCCAAATTCTGGACACAGGTGAGAGTTGTATCTGGCTGCACTGCAATGCTGGACACAGTGACCGCAAAGTTTTTATAAACTCTTTGCATGAAAAGGTCTCCAACCAAGTCTGTCTCGAGTTGCTACTGGAGATGCAGCAAAGACATACAGGTATGAATCATGATGCTTAGGAAAAAGTGGAGCATACTGCTCTTTAAACATCAAAGCAACTTTAATATTGAAGATGTTATGGACACTACGTATGTTAATCTCTATTTTAAATATAAAAATTAATGCCTTTTAAACTGAAATGCCACATTAAAGTACATTTTTATTCTATAATTGCATTTCAAAAGAGATGATTGGTCTAGTAATAATATAGTAACAATTGCCTCAATGTTACTTCAGAAAACACTAACTTATCAGTAAAATAAAAATAAGGAAGACACTATGTTCAACAAAAAATGAACTTGACTGGAAAAAAAAATAGGTAATGATCTTTTAGGCAATGATCAAAACTGAGTTCTTCCACCTGTCACTGTTTCTTGAAAACACAAAGACACAAAAAAATGTGCAAGAGCTTTAGGTAGAAAATATAAAATTTTAAGTGCAACTTGATTGGTCCAGTTATCAAGGAATAATTTTAATCAATTGTTCTACTGGAGATTTGCCAAAAAAAATCCAAAATCTCTATTCAGAAAGGTAACAGTGACAGCAAACCAGCTACTCTGATTTTATGTATCAGTTACTTGAAACTGCTGATATATTCTCAATATACACATCTCAATTTTCATATATATGTGTTGTCTTATGTATACATGATCTCTCATACACTATCACTTAGTAGCAACAACAAAACAAAATTTAATGGTGGGGAAAACCTTTAAAACCATTGTCAAACTGAATATCACATTCTCTCTAACCCCGAGTGGTCCATTTAAGAATCCATTTAAGCTACTTTTCCAGTTAAGCTTATCCATAAGAATCATACATTTCCCCATAGGTAGAAAACAAATATAATTTGTCACATCGTGCTATACAGACATTTCTGCACAGTTGCTGCACTACACTAGAATGTCTGAAGGGGAAGACACCCCAGGTAGTTGGCTGCAGACACATCTCAGCAACATGGCACGTAGTTACGATTTGACACATATAGTCTTTATAAAATCCAATGTCTATGAAGTCAAACAAATCTCCTTCTTATTTATAGTAACAGGCAAGAGCAGATCTCTGCCGTCTTGTTACACAGATGGTTGTAACATTTTTATAGTTAACTTACAACCACTGATGCCTGAGGAATAGACACACATCTGCCCCAAACTGCCAGTCCTGTAGGCTCTTCTTTTTAACTTCAGCTCCCAAAAATACAGTCGATATACATGCAACACCATCACCCACAAAAATCTACCACAACAGAAAGCCCCTTAAAAATTTGCATAAAATGCATTATTATTATTAATGTTATACAGATTGGACAGTGATCACACATATTACAGCAAAAATAACAGCAATACCAACTCTAATTCAACAAAACGGAAGTTTTAGAGAAAATTCATAGCCCCAGATCCCATATACCAGACTTAGTTTGGAAACACACTTGGAAAAAACTCATTAGAAGCGTCTATGTTTTATTGAAAAGATTTCAAAAGAGCCTCATACTTCATACAAACTACTGTCCATATGCTCTTTTTTGCTGCTTGATAAAATGTAAAGGCATGGCTGGCTCATCTTGAAAAAAAGAAAACAATTGCCTAGGATTTTTTTCTCCTGCTTGAAGACACTACTCCATATTTCCTGTATTGCCACACATCATCTGGGTCTTTAACAGGAAATGTACACAGAAAAGAGCTAGATAAATTAAATGCTTCCCATTTTAGACACTGGCTGTCCACAGAAGAAATTCTCTGAATAGATGACTTGGAACAAAATGTTTCATTATAAGAAGAAAAGATGCAGAAAAGCAAAGCCATAATTGAAGCTTGTAACTACAAGAGTTGTTAACTAAGTCCAGTGAAAGCTTAAATAGCCTGATGAAATCCTGACCCTCAGCAAATACTACTTTTTAATAAACATGTTCCATCAGTAATAGATCTAGGCAGACTCCTGCCTGTTTCTTCTTGCTCCCCAAATCGGAAGACAACAGAGCTTGTAAGAAAGTGGATCTGCATTTACAGAACTGGTCCGGCTACAGAGGTGAAAAAGCACGGCTTGGAATTTGGTTTTGAAACAGATAAAGGGGAGAATGAATCAACATTATGGGCAGAGTTACCCAATTATTACAACTTTGGATTTTCCTTCCTCTGGAATCTACTTATTTTTTGTGGAGTGGAGCTTAGAAGAAAATCAGAAGGGTAGTTTAACCTTTTACTTTTGCTACTTTTTCTTTTTACTCTTGACTAGCTTTCTGTCTTTATAGCTGCCTTATTTAAAAATCCTGTACTTTCTGCTAATTTCTACTATGAACACAGAACTACAGAATGGGATTTTGAAGAATTTTATTATTAAATTTGCCTTCAGGTTGAAAATTTATACCAGTGTGCTCTTTGCCACATACGCAGACAGGAATCTATTTCTCCAAAATTCAGATCTATAGTGTCACACATGCTGACTAGCTCATTTCCAGTGGCACTTCAGTTACCCTATGTCATTTTAATTAATACTTTTAAGATAATAGTTTTTGAGATAATCTACTTAGCTAAACAAAACACTGTCTAAAATGGAAAGTACATAACTGCAAAAAACATCACAAGAACAAGCTTTTTTTTTTAAAAATAATATATGTATCCAAAACAAAGATCCACAGGGTTGCTAGATTAACAATATTAAATTAACATCTCTTCAAAAGCTTTACTGCAGTCCTTATGTGTCACCCTAGTCCTGCAAACCATACATCTTTCAATACAAATTTTCCTCAACAGCGTACATCAACTATATCATTTAGATGGACACCTACTTCTTATAATGCTGTATTTCATTGAGAAAAAACACTCTGAAAGGGGTGGATATTTGCATCGCATTGAAATGACTGATTTAAAATAATCTCTAAGGATAGCAATTTAAAAATTTAAAGTAATTTTTTTTTTTAAATCTCCTTTATGTTATTTCAGATTACATTCATATACAGCACATCCAAACAGAAAGATAGGAATGGCAAAAAAGAGTTGTCTTGTTCATTTTCAGCAACGCTACTATCACAATCACCCAAATATTGTTACTCTAAAAGAAATTCCAAATCATCAAATTAGATCTTGATCCTTCCACAAAATAGTTATAGCAGGGCCATCATACTCCCCTAGAAGAACACAAATAGTGACAGGGATTTCTTCTTAAACAAATGCCCCGATTCCTTATTATTCAAACGCAAATGTTAGTTCCCAAGTTAAGTTAAAGTTATTTTGATATAAGAAAGTTTCTAGAGAGAGCCAGAATAACAACAGACAGAAAATTAGATAGGAACCCACTTTGCAGGGTTGTATTGCAAAAAGACTAGTGCTATTTGTAGCTGCATACAAAGGGGAAACATACTGTGTTAAGAAGCAATCATTCTTAACATTATTTTGTTGTGATTATTAGTATCTGACTGATGGATGAAAATCTGAGGCAAAACACATTATTACTATTTGTTCTTCTGCCTCTACTAAATAGCACAATCAGATCTCTATTTTCAAAATCAGAAGAGAAAAATCACTATTTTTATTTGGTGAAAGTCCTTCCACATAAATATAAGGAACTGGGAGTTTTATTTGTTGTAGTAGTCAAACATTCTGCTTTTGTTCACTAAGATCTGAATACTTCATAGCCAATTTATAGCATTTGGGAACTGATACTGAATATCTATTATAGTTTTCATACGGAAACTAGAAGTAGACTACACTGATTTTTTAAAGCAGTTTATTATATTAGTCTTTAAGTTATTACCTGGATTTTGAATGAACATAGTACAAGATCATAATTAAAAATATGTTAAAAGAGACCCCTCTTAAAATGCTGGTAAAGTGTACTTTACATGATTCAAATATCTCATAATCTCTGCCATATTTACATATTTTAAAATATTAAATAAGACAATTGCTATCATTTCTGTCCTGTTTTCTCTCCTTGTTGTCAGCAAAACAGCAGCAGAAGGTAAGGCACCGCCTGCAGCATGACCACTCTGCTTTCAAACCACTTTTCTGTTCTGGATTAATGCTTTCAATCTTTTCCAGTGTATAATCATTGCTGTACAGCATAGAATGAGCAACATTTTCCAGCAGATTTATTTGGTTCCATCAGAAGAAAGGTTGTCCTAAAATCTTACAAAGCAGTCTTAAATTCAACTAGACACTAATAATCCTACAGAACAACAGCTTGGAAAAAAAAAAAAAAAGAAAAGGAAAAGATTTAATTCTTTTTTCCCCTGAAAGTAACCCTGAGTCCTCAGTGCATGTCCCCCATATGCTAAGAATTCACCACAAGTAAAGAAACCAAAAAGGGAGGTGAGATGAACGGAAAGATTATGTGGTCACATAGATTAGGGACACAGTCATAGCATTTCAAATTTCTTTGTTCTCTGAGCTATGAAAGATTATGACAATCCTGGGTTACAGAAGAACAGGATGAGGTAGACAGAAATCTGAAAAGGAAAAGAATGGGGTCTGGATGACTGAAAAGAATGTACGGAAAGCTTGCAAGAAACAAGCTGATACGGACACACAGAGAACGAAGAGATGGTAGGAAAAAAATATTTTAAAATCAATAGTTGAAAAAGAACGAGCATACAAGACTGGTTGCTTCAATACATGCAAGCTCTGTTCGTATCAGGTGGCCAGCAAACAGCATTTTTCCCAGCCAGGACTACCTAGTCCAAATGAAGTTAAACTGCATTTTGCCTTTCACTACTGACAAGAGGAAGCCTGGCTGATTGCATCTGCAGACTCGCTTCTCAGTCATCTCCCTACTTTATCCTCTACCTCCCCAACCATGCTTACGCTCTTTCCAGTGCCTGTTACACTGAACATGGAGTAGAAAACAGAATAAGAAAGCTTAGATGAACTTTCTGGTACCAAAAAGAATAGTCTCCACAGTGCTCTTTAAGGACATCTTACCCAAATCACAGCACAAGGCATTATCAAACTGGACACTCCTGCCACAACTGTCAATTAGTATCAGTGGAAATATTCCATACTAGTCTTGCTGTAGCTGCTCCCAGCTTTTCCTGAGGAAGCTGCTGCTTCTCTGAAAAGGCTAATGGTGCCTGGAAGATGTTAATAGTTCTCCAGTTACTAAGACCTTCAGTAAGTTTCATCTGTTTATACAAGTAAAATATTACTGTGAAAGGTAAGATGGTAAACCCAAAAAATACACCTATTACATGGCATTACAGAATCCACATCTGTACTCTACATTCATATTACTGAATAACACCTCCCCACCTCTCCCCCCCCCCCCCCTTTTTTTTAATATGGTAAGACAATTCATCCAAGTTAGAGCAGAGAACAGCCGAAGCAGCCCACACACATATGTACTAGGCTTAAATTCTTTGGAAGATTATGTTGTTCAAGCTTTCCTTTTATTTATCCCAAACGGCACAAGTAAAAGATGTTATAAAAAAACTTGACAGAATGCTTGGGGAGGGGGAAGGGGTGGTCATTTTCATAAGGAAAGAATATAACTTTCAAACAACCCGGTGTCATTTTTATGTTTACACAACACAACAGGTACAGTAGAGCATACCACATGCTGACAGATTAACAGGACCTCCTACCTCGACTTCATCCTCTCATGCATTCTCCCATGCTGGATACATTGTTGGTCCAATTCATCATTCCGTTTCTGCATCTTCTCCAATCTGCCATGAAGATACTCTTTTTCCTGACTAAGCTGGTTGATTTCAGATCTACAGAAGTAAAACACAGTGATGATGGATGTTGTCAGATTTCATCCTGCAGTGTGCCATCAATATGTGGCTTCAGCATTTATAAAATTTCATACATGTATATGTAATGCATAAACAGGCTATTACTAGAACTTACAGAAACAAAACACTGTTTCATATAATCTTAAAACAAAAGATCATGATGCTGAAGGGTATGTGGTAAATATGCCAATGGCAATCAGTCAGTCATGTTAAATAAGATCAATAAATGTAAATTCATACTTGTTAAGCAAGAATTTGGACAGCATTCTGAAAACACATTTCAAGTTCTTTGTTAGTAAAGGCTAATATCCAATTTAAAAATTGCTACTAAAAACTCGTTCAACATTTACTGAACTGTACAGGTTGAACACTCAATAGTGGTACTGTTCTAGAAACTTTATTAACCTCATATGCCCAAAATACCATTACACAGATTAAAAAAAATAAAAACCTTATTTAGAGGAAAGTGAATAAACCCTTGAGAAAACAAGGGACAAATCATACAGGCACACCCTAATCTACATAAAACTCTGTACAGTCTTTAAGAAAATTAGTCACTTCTAGCAATTCTTATTCTTCACGTGTGAGCATAGACACCAGATCCATGAATGACCCGGGACTGCTACTTGCTACATCTCTAACCATCAGCCCATGGAGAAACAGGCATGAGCTGTTTCTTAATATCAGGAAAAGATCTCAAATTAAATTGTGATAAAATATACATTATGCACTTGTACAGTTTAACTCTTTGGAAAAGGTTAATGAGAACATGTCAGAATCTGCTATACCATCAGAAAGTAAGAATCAAAAGCAAAGCAAACTTGTTTTATGGCATCTGCCACTCCAGATCTTGAGGTTAAAAAGCTTCAGATATATCTTTAAATCACAAACTAAAATATGCTGCAATTACAACAGATAAAGAGACTTTACCTTCCTGGCTGTTATAGAATGCAACAAAAACTGACATTCTGAAAAATACAACAAAGCACAGGGGGGGAACGAATACTCCTCCCTCAAAAACGTGTTGTTACACTGACAAATCAAATCTGAAAATGACAACATAATCTTTTCATGTTTAAATAGAGAACAATACATGATATCATCTGTAAATTCAAAAGAACTTAGCAATGGAAACACTGGAAGAAGACTGTATGTAATTGAATATAGAGAGGGAGTTACAGCTGTATTAAGGAACATCACTGACAAATACATCAGAACTGTGCTGATGTACTTGTACAGCAAACTTAAAAGCACAAAAGTTTCCTGGACAGGTATGTAACAGTGGGCAGGATGCTCTAGGAAAGTAATGGAAGTTGAATTTTTAAACCAATCATTTAACAGAAATACTAGTAACTTAAATGTCAGCATTAACAAGGCACTGTCAGTTGGACCAATTGATATCACACAGTATGAATGCAGTCTCTATTTGATACTGGTACTGTAAGAAAGGCAATCAGGGGATAAAAGCAAAGGTCCACTGCAGAGCAGCTCGACAGACACCTGGCCTAACAAAGCCCAACCAAGTGCTAACAGGGACTAAACTCAAGATTGCGTTCCTTTTCTGCCAGCACAATGCAACAACAGCATTTGCCACCCGGGAATACTGTACATTATCATGCTTGTAGGGTTTTCCGACTGGAGGATCCTGCTTCTTTTTCTGTATTTATATGTGGCTGTCTCATTCATGGAAAGAGCAGAAGTAACTTTCAAGGTACTAAAAATCTCAAAGTTTTGAATGGACTCATTTATCTCTAGAACATTTGAAGGCGCCTGAAGTATTTCTGGAAAGATCAAGGGATTCAAATCATCCAAAGTCAAAATGCTACTGAAAATTACAATTAATGAAACATAAGAAAGTACTGAATGAATTGAAAACACAAGTAGCATGATCTCTAATCTCTAAAATATAGTTCTAAATGCCTGCTGCTTTGAACCATGTTTCTTGTGTTCTCTTCTCCTAAAACTTCTTTTGTAATTACAGTTTAACACAGAAAAAAAATTTCCAGTTAAAATATTATTTACACAATGTCCTTTCCAAGTAAATATCTAAGAGTTTGACCACCCAGATTCAAGTACTTCATTACACTGAGATTTTGGAGGGCAGCACATATGCAGGGCAGAATGCCTATTAAGGTCAATGTTAAAAGGTTCACATCTTGGCATTAAAGAGACAACATCAATCCCAATACAAGACTGCACAGCAAGAGGCTTTATTATCACCTGACAAAGATTCCCTCTGCATCTTTAAACATACCAGTCATCCACCTCAGTTTCCAAAGATTAAGATAGAGCAGTTAATTCTATGTGGTATTTAAATAACTTCAAAACTGTTGGGCTAAATCCCCCCCTTCATCAATTATAATAAGTTCAAACAACGGTACCAAACATGATAGCACATTTATACTAGGAGTAGCAATTCCACGCAGCCAGGGATAGGACCAGGTCTCCATAAATGCTTCTAAATCACTCTGCTCCCAAGCTGTCACAGCAGGGTTGGGAGAGAGAGAGAGGAGTGCAGATGCCAAAGTACACAGTCCTGAACTTCAGAGATAGCCCACAAGTAACGCCAGGGATAGAGGTAATTTAGAAAAATCTGTGCACTAAGCACTATGTCATATGGATCCAGAACAACTAAAGGACACTAAAGGACACAGCATGAACATGCTGATGTGGCTCCACAACAGCTACTCTGGGAGACTAACAGACCAAGTAGTAAGCCATGGTGGACTTAGAAGAAACTGAAGCATGTTTGGAGTGTGGTCATCTGAGCTGGACTCTGCATGGAGTTGCACTTCTGCAGACTCAGGCTGGCCGCACAAGTCATATGGTCATTTTAATGTATCTGTGTGTGCTCTTGGGATCTGATAGACTCAAAAGACCTGTATGAAATCAATATTATTTCAAAACTGCATACAGAAAAGCTACAACATCACAGGAAAATGAAAATGTAAAATACATGCTTGAAACAGACGGATAGTAAGTTTTGCCAAAAATGTATTCATTTGTCACTATATTGAAAATAATTGATGATAACTGGATGGGTAGAGCAGGGACAACAACAAAACCCCTCTATACTTCTGAATCCTCAAGAAAGCCTCAACTTCTACATAAAAACAAATTTAAATTTTTATCTACTATCCTTGCTGGAAGAGCCTTGGGAAAAAAACCCAAAAAACAAAAAACAGGTTCCTCCAAATCATTCAAGTACTGGAGGCAAAGAACCAGGAAATATTAAATAGTCACAATTCAAAGTCAGTCTCAGGATATTTTCAGGATGAGATGATTTTTGAACACTAAGGTGGCAATGCTGCCTTTACTCTTCTGAACTCATATGCAGTGCTTTTTAAGCACTGCCATTTCCTACTCAAAACCAATTGTTTACTTGTACAGCAATTAAATACATGCTTTAAATTTTTTTCTGCTGACACAGTGTTGTTGCATATAATTTTAATGACTGATCCTTCAGACAGACTGTTTCACATCTTCGTATGGCCACCTTCAACAAACATTTCGCTCCTGGTATTGAGCACAATGACTGCAGTCAACCAAACATGCCGAAAAATAGTTCGGCCGGGTGTGTGTTCTTTACTTCAATTAAACTCACACAGTTGGATGCCTACTGTTGCCAAACCAGTAATATAATTTATACATTATAGTCCAAACAGTAAAACTACACTAAAAGTCATTTAACAATATTTATAACACCATAAAATACAGTGTTAAAATATATGAACTGCAATATGTACCAAAATTATAAAATTTGTTTCTCATCATCAGTGATTAAAACCAGGATCATTGCTCTAGCTTCAATACTCACAACCCTGGTGACAGATTAGAATTCAAATCTTAATGATCAATTTACAATTAACAAGATAGAAGTGAAACAAATTAAACCAACCATTATATATAACGAGACCCAATGGACTCCCATTGTTCCCCTTAATTACAAAACGCAAATCACAAATACACAGTGGGTAGTGTTAAGCATTAATCTACAACCTAGAAACTCAGACAGTGACAATCAGAGAAAAAAAAAATGAACAAAATAACAGAGAAGAAATCAACAAAGGACTCTATTTTTAAACATGCCTATGCATACAAAAACCTTCACAGACCCTGTCTTCTTTCTCCACAGCTTGAGGGGTATATAATTTGTCTGACATTGTCTTTCTGAAGCTTTTCTAATCCTGTGTAGGGGCTAGCTCACAAAAATGGTTCCAGCTTACATATGAACATGAAAACTTCAGTATAGATTTCTCAGAAAACCTGTCTTGAATATAAAAAAAATGTGCAATTCATAGGGGTTCCACTGAAATTGTGCAAGTATGTAGTTGTCACAGAAAAATTTGAAATGCTTATTACAAATAGGCCCTTTACTTCCTGTCAAAACCTAAAAAAAAATATATAAACCTACTCTTGCATTTGTTAGTAAACAAGCTTGAGTGTTTTTCCAATTGACTAATGGTACTGCCAACATACAGTTATTTCTTAACCCCATTAAAACTAAAAGTATAGCAAGAAAATACACATCCAGGTCCAGAATTCAGTTTATAAGGCCAAAACCATGGAAAAATCCTTTTCCACGCAAACAGCGTACACTGCCACTTCATGATCTGCTTTTATTAATGTACATGAGAACTGAGTTAAAAAACCTTCCAAAAATTATTACTTTTTTTTTTTCAAAAGACAAAGTTATATCATTCTGCCCCAGAATTTTGGTTTTACACTATATCCAGTGACCATGAGCATGAAGATTGCCTTTTGGAGAGATACTACTGAAAGATACATACTGATCATGCATTTAAAACTTTGCCGAAGTAATTTTCTGCATCTGATCTCCTGATCACTTCTTTTCTTGAAGCCATCTATTAGTTTACCATTTTCCACCACCTCCAGTTCCACCTTTCTGTTCTCCTTTTCACATGATTTCTTTGTCCCTACCTATTTCTCCGTTCCTGTTATTGACTGCAGCAGCTCCTGATCCAATGAAGGCAAGCTCATGCTATTTTAGGGCCACTTCTCAGAACTGCTTTCATACATTCTTCTACACAAATTCTTGTGCAAAATACCACTCTATGGAGATCTGAGAGGGCTCCTGTTCCCTTTTTCAGGTTCTCGACACAGTCAGCTAACGCTGCTAGGTGGAGAAACACTTGGCAATCTCTGCTATTTATTTTCAGAGAATAATGTGTTTTCACAGTATGTTTTCTGTCTTTCCTTCATCCTTTTACAGTTACTAGCCTGTGACTGTGAGCTCTACCAACAAAGTCTGTGTGCATTTTTATTGCTGGAATAATAATATGATTTGAATCTATTTAGATTTCATACTACTTTGAAGAGGAACTCTGCTTTTTCAGAAGAAAAAAAATCTGCTTGCTTTTCTCTCAAAAACCCATCACAACATTTGCAAGGGAAGAT
>JAOTQQ010000023.1:38292563-38326500 GCA_026546715.1 Gallinago undulata
GGGGGGGGGGGGGGGGGTGAGGCACATGGTAATGCTAAAAATGTTTGAGGCTGCAAAGATTAAATAAAGGAACATATCAATTTGGAGCCAGTGAATTACATCCAGCTGCGACAGTGAATTAAGAACCGATTAATGGCTAAAGCTTTTCTCCAGTTTGGATGCCGAAGCAAACTCATTAAGCTTTTAGAGTAGCTATAATGTGTGTACTGTGGGAACTGTTCAATGCTATTCAGGAGACTTTAACTGTAAGCTCAGAGCATTTCCCGCAGAGCTTCTGATGCTATTTTCTTTATATAACATGTGTGCCTGAAAATCCAGCCAAAAACAAGCCCTTTGTTTTTCTACTTTGTTGTGGTCTCTCTCAGCTTTACGTTTCTTGAACACAGGTAAATAAACTCATAATCCAGATGGTGCAACAGATGTGAGAGCAGCACTCTGAAATCAACAGACAGTGGGCAATACTTTCCATTTTCTCTTTTAAACGCTAACTAATATGTAATTTGGAATCTCCGGTGTAGTTAGCATCTGCTCCCTTCGGCCAGCCAAAGGTTACAGGTGTTCCTGATGTCATTTCACAGTAAGGCGTGGGCCTGGCTTGTGAGTGAGTGCCCAGGCTCTAATCTTTCCCTACCACCTACCAGTTTTCTCATGCTGGGCCTCCATTTGCTGCATCTTCTGTGTCAGCTCCTGCTCTCTTTGCTGGGCCTGAAGGGCTCGGGCCTTTGCTTCATTGCTAATGCTTTGCTGAATGCTCTCTTTCTCCAATCTATAAAACAAACAAATAAAAAAGCCCAAATAGGAAATAAAAAAAAATAAAATCACATACTGAAGATTATAAATTAAAAAGGCAAACCAGCACATTCAATTAAAGCAACCGAAAAAATTATCTGGCCAAGCTTTTCAGATTAAACATTCCCCTCCCATTTCATGTTACACAAACTGACCTTTGTCTTACAATGTCAAACATTCTCCAGTGACTAGCAGAAAATGCATTAAAAATATGATCTATTTCCTGAGTGAAAATCAGCCATTCAGACAAAAATACAGTTTCATTTTTGCAAATTTTAAACTTAACCACTTTTCCATAAGGAAGTTCCCCAGCATCCACTTTGCATTGAACAGGTTATTTGCATTTTATTTTAAATGCTATTTATTTAATTCTGCAGTGAAGCTTAGGGACCTGACCCGGAGATGGACTGGTTCCCAGTGAACCAGCAGGAGATAAGGCAATGGGAGCGATTGCCACAGTGCTCATAATACAGCTACTCTCTAAAGCTTAATGAGTTTTCTTAAGCAACCAAACAAGTTTTAACTATTAATTTATGTAAATAGGAGATGAATGCATCCATTACAATAGAGAAAACTGTTAGTATAACAGAGGCCCAGCCCCTTGTGGTTCTGCTCACTGGGGGGTTGTACAGGAAGGTCTAAAGCCCAGTACTATTATTGAAGTACACAGGCAAGAGAGCAATTTACTTGACCAGATATGCAAGATGGGGCAATCCACTCCTGAGGCAAAACAAATGCTAGACTACCACACTCCATTGAAGCATTTTATTTAATGCAAGCCAAGCAAAAACAGCACGGAAAATAAAACCCCAAAAAGATATATGCATATAAATTAGAAAAGGTCTTAAACTGCAAATTCATATCTAGACTTTCCCAAAGGTCGTGAATATTTATCTGGTGCACGATAGGATCCAGATTCAAAATTTCAGTGAGTTTACACATATAAGGATTGATTTCTAGATTTCAAAAGACATATATGCACACAGCTTTCTATTGAAACTACATTTAATAGCTTGGGATAGGTTTCAATAAGGTCTTCTAAATTTGTTGTTTTGTTTTAGAGATAATACCTATTTCAGGGGACTGCAAAACAGAACACAGGCATAGATCACATAAGGATAAAGCCACATCTCATGTGGTTGCTGCACTTAACCTTTGGATTGGTGCCTAATAACCCATCCGAGATATTGCAATATCTCAGCATGACACACACAATGTTAAATCTTCTCTCTTAAATTTACCCCAAAGCAATACAAATGGTGGGTCACATTACACTAATTCCTGGTCCTGATGTTGCAAGCCCTACCTTAGGCAAAACTCCCTTTGAAATCACAGGCAGTTTTTTCTGAGGTAAGACTGAGAATGATTTGACATAGAGAATACATTTAGATAGCAAGAATATTATAGCGCTAAGGAAACAAAGCACATTTTTCAAGGAAATTTCATACATTGAACTGCAATTTATCACATCATTCTCAGAATTACTTCATAACCATATTGGGGCTATCCTAAGGAGTGATGCTTGCATTATTTCCTAAGTGTGAGCTCCAAATATGGAAAGCATTACTATGAAAAATCTTTTCGTATTTGCAGGGGATCAGTCTACTTAAATCCCTTCTCCCCTTCCAAGCATCTTTTACCTTCAGACAGTTTCCATGAGCACTGTTCTGCTCAAAAAAATACCCAAATGCACCAGCACCTAACACATCCTCCAGACACTTTCAGCTAAAGGAAGTGGCAGTAGCACAGTATTTTATCTGATAGTGTCTTATGTGAGATGGTTGTGTGCCGTTGGGTGCTGTGCTGTCATCTGGCACACAGCTGGCTGGCTAGCATTCTGCTGGGGGTAGCCTTCAGCACGTATCAAGCTGCACAGCTCAAGCTACCAAGGCAAGGTCCATTCCTTATTGCGAGGATCCCTCCTGTCAAACACATGATAACAGGCAAGTTCCAAATAAATGGAGAATCTACTACAATAAATGGAGAATCTACTACCACCAGAAACACTCTTTTGCTAAGGCAACCCATCCTAAATAGCCACTCGCTTGCACTAGTAACTGTAGAGAGCAAACTAGCAGGAGCTCAGAAACCTGGAGTTCCCTATGGCTGAAGTGTATGTGGGGTGGGTGAAAACAGACAAGTTTATAGAGTGGATAAAAGCTCAATATAAGACTAGGCAAACACAGGTAAGTCTTATGTAGAAGGGTAGCTGACTAGTCTCAATTTTAGCACCTAGAAAATTTTGGAATTGAGACACACCCAGTGTCTGGATGACACATCCACAATGAAGAGCTGTATCTAAGATGCCTAGAGCTGCCAAGGAATGAAAAAAATCCCCTGGAGGCAAAGCTGTCTAAACTGAGTGGCAAGTCTTTCACCCACACCTTGAGCTGACACCTTCCCTGCTCTTTAAGTCCAATCTCTCTGCCCCCCTACAGAAAATTTCCACAACACATTTTACAAATATGAGACAAAAGAAGAAAAAAACAACAACAAGCAATCGACAAAAAACTTCACAGGTAAAACATTGCAGAAGGTGGCCCAAGAGGTTTCAGGAACTATTGGTAATATTTCTGCTACAACCAAAAAATACTGCAGGAATTTTAGAAGGTTGCTTATTTGCAGTTACTCTGAATTGTAAAAGAAGGGGAGCTTGATTTAAGAAAATGAAAAGCTATGGACTATTGATCAGTTTTACTGAAGCAGAAGTATTGAACTCATGGTAACTTTCATTTTTGTGCCATAAAGTCAGAAGCAACCAGACTCATTCACACAGAGGCAAGCTCAAGCTCTCCTTGAGCCCTGTTCTGAAGCACAAGATTTCCACAATTATTTTAGTTCTAAGCCCTGATGGTTTTGAGACTGAGTTATGGCTGTCAAGAGCAGCCTATGTAGTTAACTCATTCACACCTCAATGAACTGGATATTGGTTTGCAGTGACTGTAAGTTATGCTTTCTAAATATTCTCGACAAAACACAGGGCACAGTAAAATATAACTTATAACACAGGAAAAAGAACAAAATTGCCATCAGTAGCAAACCTCACAAAAATCCTTGCTGAAAATGAAGTGAAAATTCACTTTGACCTCAAAGCTAACATGAGAGTACGCTGGCTGAATTTGAGCTGAATTTAATAAAAAACCTAAACGCTTTCCCACCACTAACAAACAAAAACTGGACCACAGATCCATTTTCAATACTAGACTGTTCTCAAATGGCTTTGCAGTAAAGATAAAGGAAAGTTGTAAAGACTGGTGATGTGAAAGTCTTATTTGACATAAAAAATAGGTCAAAAAATAGATTTTTGACTGTAAAAGAACAGAACTTAGCTTGACAAAACTTTGGATTTCACAAACCAGCTCAATCGCAGCTATTTCTGAAAGAGCTTTTTTGTTTTGGTAACAGTAAAAATAAAAAATGAAAAAATACACGATGAGTCTTAATGCAGAATTAGGCCTCTGAGTGGAGGTTGCCAGTAAGTCTTCTGATGAGAAGCAACCCTGCTTCCTACATTGACTATTTGATTTTCCATGAAATCAACATGTGGCACTTTGTAAAAAGCTAATGGATCCATTAGATAGGACTATGAACTTAATTGGACAAATTAAAATATTCTAGCAATTATCTCAGTTCAATGGCACACGAGATTATCCTAACTTTATTTTTGACACCTTAATTTCTTATTAATAATAGTTGAAAATGTAAAAATATTTTAGGCTTTCATTTACACTTACTTTAAACTGGACTTCATAAATTAAGGCATTTAATGTTCCAAACATTTGAGGTATTTGAACTAACAAGACTGTTAGTCTAAATAATGACCAGTCCTGGAACTCAGCATCAACACTCCTATTTGGGCAGCAAGAAGACCAGTAGAGCCTAACACTGATAGTTTTGCTACACGCCCGAGTGGTTGAGCTCATACCTCTTTCCAGATAACAGGTAGCCAAGTGGGCCAGCACTGTGAACTACTGCTCAACAGATCTCATCAGAAGAGGGAAAGCACTCAGCTGAGGGCTCCCTCAGTTCTTCCAGAGGAAACGGGCTTCCTCTCCCAGTACTTTAGAAAACAAAAGTGTAGCACAAACTTCTATATAACAAATGGAAAAAAAAATTTGATAAGGTACCCAAGCACTTAATTTCCCAGTATCTTTGACAAAATCCAGCCTGCAGGTGCTCAAATCAATTAGAACACTTTTGAAAATAAGACTTGAAAGCCTACATGTATTAGGAACCCTAAAGACTTTAGCTTTGGCTACAAAGGCCCAGCAATGTTTTGTGCAGTCTACTTTGCAAGCCCTTCATGATACAGGTCTAGTTCATTACAAGCAGCTTTCTGAACCATCTTCTTGCAGATTATTCCATATAATTATTTCAGCTACAAGTGTCAAGGGAGGAACGGAAAATCAGAGTATATCTATGCTCTTCTCTCAGGCTACAGGAAAATAAAATAAACCACAGCAATGTTCACAGTAAATAAAAAAAAACCACACCAAAAAAACTTCAAACAAGAGGTCACAATACCTATCCTATTCTGTAAGGGGAAATGAGAAAAACGTTTGCAGTTTCTTTACTATCAGAAAGCATTTGAATACTGCAATGCTAAAGGTCATTAAATAATGTATATAGAATAAGATCATATGTTGGGTCAGAACACTTCACAAATTTCTTCTCTCTGTCCTCCATATGTATCTGCATAACTATGTCATACACAGAAGGATAAGGGCTTGTCTCTTTTTCAGGTCAGCAGACAAGCCTAAAGGTTGGTCTGCAAATATTAAAAAAAATGCAACTTACCAAGAAGTCATTCTCCTCAGGAATTGTCTTAATAATTTTTTCTATTAATGTAAAACTCGTAAAACTGCTTTCAGACTTGCCTTTCAATATAACAGCACTGCAGTATCCTATCCATCTATTTATAATGGAGAATGTGTTTACAGCGTTTTATCCCATGCTATCTGAAGACTTAGTATTTTTAAACATTTAGGTAAGTAAATACAGCACAGTAAGACGCCAGATTCTGCAGGTATATAACTAAGTTCTGTTTTTACATGTTGCTATGATTCAAAATTATTAATTTCAACACCTAAATTAACAGACATCTAGAGCATATACCTTGCTCATATGTTTGGATCGAGTCAATAATAAGATTCAGGGTCAGAAGATTTCTCCCTTCCCTTAAGTGAGGCTTCTTGTTTAGCATTGCTGGTTATTTTCCTTTGTAAGGCCTACATATTTTCATTTAATATGTCCTTTTTAATACCTAGGATGGAGGACATAGCTGGACAGCATTTCCTGGTTTCCTCTTATAAAACATTGTAAGTTTTTTGATATCCATTTTTTTTGTAATAAAGGTTTTGATTTTTTCAGTGCATGTGTAAATCTGCCACAGCATGTTAGGACTGGCTGGGTTTTACAGCTCTTGGTGTGTTTACAGGGCAGAAGGAGAGGCACGAAATGAATATTCTTATGTCAAATAAATAAATAAATAAATAAAGATGCACACGTGTGTGCTTGTGCAAGAATTATGTAGAAGTACCTTGTAAAAGCTTCATGACCAAGTAATTTCTTTAAGCCTCTCCAAGGAGCTGAAAAATTGCCCTTCCTGTATCCCATTGTGGGAATTACCCACTGAGTTGCTCTTTATGTCTGTTTCTGGGAGCGGAGCGGATGCTGATTCTGGAGCTGGCTGCCAGGTCTGCTCAGCAGAAAGCTCAAGTTTCTGGAAACTGCCCCAGCCAGCTCACTGCGTTTGGTGAGCTTCAGTACAATCTACATTTATATGGTCAAAATTTACAGGGACCTAATTCTTAATTTAATTGGAAAATTTGGAGAACTGTGTCATTGTTAAGGATGCATGTTCTCCTGTTTGAGAGAATTGAGGCATTAAAAAAAAATCTTAAATAAAATCTTAATTTTTGTTTTTACATCGTAAGTTGCCTAGTTACATTAGGTGAGAGATACAAGCGTTTCCTAAAATAATGAAATGTCAGAATTTTGCTCTCATAATGACATGAAGCAGAAGCTACTACAAGCAATTAGAAAACTTATGTAAAGGTCAAGGGTTTAAAAGTGGTAAAAAATTAAGCATTCAAATTGATTCAGCTCTTTAAATATGGATCTGGAAAGTTAGAAGATGCTACAGAAATAACTAGAGTAGAAACACCTTTAAACTATGTTAATGAACCAACCAAACAAAACTTTTTACTACCCTACCTGAGAGAAAAAGACAGGAAAGGACAGCTCTGCCAAGCTACTACTACTTCACAAAAAAAACACCTCAAAAAACAAGAAACACTTCTGGGGTAGAAAACATGAAAAGATTAATCTCTGTCCATATTTCCAATTTTGTTGAAAGACTAAATACAATTATTTGACTAACTAGCTTAAAACATTTTCCCCCAATGCAAATAATGAACCAACTGTATCTTCATTCCCAGAATCCAAATAATGTCAACTTGTTATAGTACATTCTATTTTTTTTCTGAGAATTTCAATTTTACTGAAGCTGAAATCAGTGCATATGACTTCCTTGTTCCCACTGAAATTTTTTTCCAGCTTTCTCTACTGCAGCTACACCATTAGAACCACCTTATAATCTTAATATGTATTTGCACTTTATATAATATTAGTAGGTATACAGAAACAATAAAACACTAAGTCTAAAACTTTCACTTTGCTCTTTACATGTTGAGGCATTAGAAAATGTTATACTTAATGGCTGCATATAAAAGATTCCTACTACATTTTTGAGTAATTGTTGTACTTGAAAGCTACTTCAAAATTACCACTAATGGGAGATACTGATGGGCACAAAAAAGATGAAAAGTTGTAAGGGCACAGGAACGAGAGACACAGAGTGTTACTCCTATGAAAGTTTATGATGTAAAGAAGTTTGAATATAGTTAACTTGAGTATATACATAACTGGTGGTATATTCCATGTCTACTTCTATCTACTAGGTTTATCAACAAAATGAAAGGATTCAATTTCTAACTTGAAATGCAGCATAAAAGAAATAATTTGCAAACAACCTAGCCTATAACATGATTTCATTCTTTTGGTGTTATGCCTTCAAGATATTCACAGAAAACTATCAGTTCCTCAATGTAGACAATAACTACTATTCAGTCTGGATAATTTTCTGTATAGCAACTCACAGCCAAATATTATCATTAACTGTCTTCTATTTCATTGTTAGAGAAGAAGTGTCTCTAACAGCAATTAACATCTCATATTAGGTCAAATATACTGACTTAGAACCAAAATATAGTTTTTCTGACACCTCTATAAGCCTTGCCAGCAAGATATGTACCTTGTAAGTAAACACCCATTTTACAGTGCTTATTACCATCAGATCGTGAACTAATTGGCTGATAAGTCCCTATAGAAACAGACAATTGAGTATAGACAAAAGTTGCATGGGAAGATGCAACAAAAGAAGTGTTTTTTTATGAAGTCTTAGTATGTAGCCCTAAGCACTTCACAGTACTGCACCCCGTTTCTCTGGAATATTCTTTCAACCTTTGTTCCACAAGCCACTTTTACAAGTGGCTGAATGTTGAAACGTTTGTTTTCCATAGATTTATACAGGCATTTACTCTGTATACACAAAGTTATTTAAATTATTTGCACTTTATTTTAAATAAAGGAGTAATTTTCTTGACTTAAGCTGATTCTTGAATTTGGCACCAGAAGTCTCTTACGATGCAGCCTGAGGACAGATTTAAGCCCGTCTAAGGCAACATTGCCAGTATAAGGTGCAGTCTCTTCATCCTCTTAGAATTAGCACTCATGCAACTTACTGTGAAAGAACAAACAATTCTTTTTCAGTCTGATTAAATCCCTGAACCACTTGATCATAGAGGCGTGTGTCTTCCAGTGTCAGCACAAGCAAAGGCCTGGTGATATATGGCCACGTATTACCATTCTAGGGATGTGCTTTTCAGCAGCGGCGTAGACTTAGACCAGCTTCAAACAATTGGGGCTCCGTACTCAGCTTGCTAATATAGCAAACCCAACTGTCAGGCTCCTGCCATTGAATCAAAAAATGATGTAGCTAAATGATGCAGAGATCTGATCTGCTATGAACTCGCTCTGTCAATATACATTTGTTCAAAAAAACCAATGGTTTTGGTACGTTAACTTTGTACCAGCAAGCTTTATGCTGAATCAGGTATCATCTGTCCTACTGCAGCTGGCATAAAGTCAGCATAAACGCCGCATTGCATGCTCTAGCTAGTTCAAAAGGAACGTGACTGTGTGCTCACACCTGATCCGAATCAGATCAGCACAGCTGAATGATCCAGTAGATCACAGATGCACTACGAACGCCTGCTCAACAGTCACCCACATTTTTTACAGACATTAGGTTTGGACACGCAACCTGCAGTTCAGCTCCCATAGGCCTGATACTTTGAAGTTGTTAACTCTCCCCAGCTATTGCTCAAGTTGAGAAGTGAGGAACAGTTCTCTCTGCCTCCAAAGGACCAAGACTCACATAAACAGCTTGTGAAGAAGCAGAACAATTTGACAGAACAAAGTGTTCTTCAGGATGACAATTTGAAAGACAATATTTGATTTTGAGGGAATTTGATCTAGAGTAAGCTAGACTTCTCCCCCATCCTAGATACCACATATTCTAGCAAACTGACTAACTTGTGACCAAAAGCAAGAAAGATGAGAAATACTTGTGCTAAGTATGAGAAATAATGTGCTAACATTAACGTCGTACTTGACCATTGTTGATTACTTGACCACTGTAGATATTACAGAAACATCCCAATAAAAGACATGTTTATCTACCCACATATCACAGGAGATTGATATGGACAAGTGAGTTAAAAAATAAAAATCCAGGCTTATATGCCTTTTATTGTTTTGGTCAGCTGTGGCATAATTTTTGTATTATCCTGATTGTAACTGTCTGCACATTAGTATTAGAAATAATGGACAGGCAGTGTAACAATCTAGGATTTTGGTGGCTTTTTTTTTTTTTTGGTCAGGTTATAAATCTCTCTTTATGCTGTCAAGAGTAAGGGAGAAACGGATTTCAATAGCAACTTTAAAACGAAACTCACAAATTACTACCATTATGTTAAGTGCTAGATATCCCACTGTGCAGTTTTGCTTTGTGAATTTTTACCTTCTTCCATGCACACTTTTAGCCACTGATCGCACAGCCTTTCAGTGTTTTCTGCCTTTTCCTTTAAATAAACTGGCTCTGGCTCCTTCCATCTGGTTCCCCTTCCGTCAGCAACCCTGCACCTGTTCACACCTCCTCTCCTGTTGGATTCCACTGAACATTTCCTCCTCTGCCAGGGCTATTCTGGCACTCGCAACCTTTCTGTCATTCAATCCATCTGTCAGAAGTGAACTTTGTTTACCGCAAGCTTCTGCTTTCTTCTTCAAGAAGCAAAGCCCCTCAAGGTCATTGTCAAATGAACTGTCGGTGTGGATTTAAATCCACTTCTGCTAACCAGCAGAAGATGAACTTCTTTGCAGTCCTGTATTTGTGAAGATAGGTTTGGGGTATAGGAGAAATATTACAGAAGCAAAAGAATAGATTTTATCATCATTTGTTAACTCCAACAGCTAATGTATTTTTCTTCATACACGTACCTTCTTGCAAAGACTGGCATAATCTGAGAAAGACACGCAGAGCTATGCAAAGTAGTAGAAAAGGCTAATAAAAATATTACCAGTATAACAATGAAAGCTTCTGACTCTCATTTTAACACAGTGTAACAAAGATATTGACTAAAAATGCAAAGAGAAAATGGGAACAGCTGAATGAGTAAGTTTACAATAAAACCTTAAAGAGGCCAACAGCACTCTCTGTAAATTACTTAATCTGCAGCATCTTCTTTTTCTTTTTTTTTTTTTAAACTTACCTACTGATGTTTCACATGCAACACTGTTTAAGGGGGAAAAAAAAAATCCTGAATATTTTTTCCTGTTTTCAAGCCTTGTAAAACACACATATGCAACTCCTTGTTAAAATGTTGCCTTCCCCATTGAGACAAATTGTAAAGATTCTTTGTCAGGGGTGAGACTAAATGCACGTTGTCAACAGGATACGTTATTTTTAGCAATTCCTGTGCCCATATTTCTTTTCAGGAATACATTCTGATAACCACAAGCTCCTGAATTATTAACTAACCTTCTCAACAGTCTCATTCTTCTAAAATAAGAAATACTTTTCAATTTCACTGAATACCTTGGGTATCCTTTAGAAAAAAAATAAAATCTTTCCCCAAGATTAAATACAGTACCAAAAAATAAAATAGATATTTTAAGTTTTGTATGCTATTATAATGAACCACCCATTATATTACCCTTTTACCAAAAATTAATTTAAAGTAAATCTTTCTGGGAGAAAATCCAGGAGGTAATCCAATCTCATTAGCAGAAATGCAGTTCTACTTATGTTAGGGCTGAATTTGACTGTAATAAAAATTGCATTGGCAAATACTGCAGAAGTTTAGCTGAATAATAACTTAATACTGATATATCTCTTATATAGGGATTAGTCCCTGCATGTGTTGTCTGATGCATTGATTTTCTCCCATAGGATACAACATGCAGGTGAACAAAAGCACTGGAAATACAAGAGGAACTCAGGAACAAAAAGAACATCCAGCAAAGTCTCACCTAACTACAGAGAAACTTTTATTCCCCTGTTTGATTTGAGCCTGTAGAAGGCAACTGCACCACAAGGAGAAGCAAATCAAGAACCGTTGCTCCTATTTCTACAAAAATTCAAGTCACCAGGAATGCAGGGGCAACAAACAGTGGCATGCTATTGAGCTTGCCACGCTGCCAGCAGAGCCAGGGGAAGGAGGTCAGCCTTGTCAAGCAGCCGACAGCAGAGGCTGCACTCATCTGCTCGCTCAGGACGACGGGCATCTCCCAGCTCACACTTTGCCCCTGACCAATCACCAGCACAAGGACACTGAGCAAGGGGGTGAGGAGAGCAGTCGGGCAGCCAAAGCTGGCATGCTCAGGTGATTTTTCTTCCTCCTTCCATCCATCAGCTACCTTCTACAGAGATGACACTGCACAGGCTGGTGCTCTTTAGTGTCCAGTTTGATAAAGACACCACTGGAGGACCCTTTGCATTCTCTGTTCAATTTTTTTCTAGGCAAGAATTTCAGGAGCAGAATCTTGCACAGAAGAAAAACAAAACAAAACAAAACAACAATCAAAGTGACTGCACAAAAACCCCAACTCTGAATACACTACTGAAAGCATAAGGCAGTTTTGAAAATTGCTTAAGTTCACAAATACCATGTGCTGATAGAAAAAGCACATTTTAGCTTATTGTAAAAACAAGCTTCCAGATGTACTTGAGAGAAAAGCCCTAGAACAAGTCAAAAATAAAGACAAAAATCAGAACCATTTTTCCAGTTGCAAATTCAGCAAGAAATCCAGCAGCCTTGAATACATGTGTCTGAAAGATTTTTATGGTTCAAAAACATAAATCATTATCCTGTTGTCATTAGTCACACAAATAGAAAACCTAATTTGAATGAGATCAAAGTAAATATTTGATACACATGCATAAATTTATTACTGTTAGTGCTGAATAATAACTGCTCAAAACAAAGACCTTATAAAGATGTTTGTTTTCTACAGCAGTTAGTCTCTTCTGTATTTCAACTGAATTCACTGCTTGCTCCAAAGTGCTTTAAGTATTGTCACTGCTCCTGAACCACACTCTACATGCAGCAGCAATTTGGCTGCCTCAACGACCTGATGCGATGTATAAAAGATGAAATCATTAGAGAAATTTGATGTGACCAGTTGCAGTTTTAAATGCCATGGATAAAAATTTAGATGAATCTAAGACTAAAACCTGAAAATATATTATTGTCTTTTCCTTGAGAAATTTGTACTGTAGGACAAAAAATTAAATTGTCAACTATGTTTTAACTCTTTAAAAATGAAAAAAGGTGATTTATAAAGACTTTCATATTCAACATTAACACACGATTTTGGATTTATTCTTTACTCCTTCGCTTATATTTTCTTTCTTTCCCTTTTAAGCGTCATCAATGGCCTTTACATGTTTCTACAATAATCTTAAATATGTTTAAAAGATCAAATAGAAAGATATTTGAATAATTGTGTATTATCTTGACACAATGTACATCAGCTTCGAAATTTCTACAAGGCACTGCCAGAAGACAACAGAGCCGATTTATTTCAAATCATTCAGTATCAGTCTTCGTAAACCAGCATATGGTCTTATCATGGCAGGTAAAATATTTTATCTTCTATAATAACGCAGAGCAGCTAATTTATCTACATGCTGTATAATCAGATAAACAATTTCAGCTGCACTATGAAAACCTGTAAGCAAGGGAGAAATTTATCCCCCCACAGTTTATTGATTTTTCCACCTATAATTGCTAACAACAGAGGCTATTCCTCCTTCCAACCCCTTCTTCAATTACCTTAAAGCAAGACCTTCTTTTCAGTTGTGGAAATATTTGCAGTTTCTACAGCTGCAGGACAAAGAACCGAGACATTTTCAGAGTTGCTCGGGGGAAAAGGAAGGGGAAAAATAAGCTTTGCAAGATTCTATTGCAAGTAAAGCAGAGTGAATGACAACTTTCAAAGCTACCACAATCATTTACTAATGTGCTGCTATACCAAATAAGTCTAATTTTTTTTGACAGCACCAAATTAGATTTATTGGAGAAACTGCTGCATAAATAGCATATGGCTATGTTATACCACCTATTTCAAATCCCTGTAACGTTTCCTCCCCTCCCTACTCAAAATGAATAATTGAGCCAAGCTATAAACCTTCTGCAGACGAGAGATACACAAGTTCAAAAAGCAGATGCAGGAGACGTAGATTTCTTTGTTGAAATTGTCTAGAAAAGTATCACGTATCCCGATCGAACAAAACCGGGCAGTTATAGGTCAGGTCTCCCTTGCTACACTTCAGGATTTTATTTCCCCCTTTCCTCGATAAAATTTTGTTTTCATTTCTCTTTCAAGCTGACAGTCATCAAAGCGGGGCATGACCTCGTAATCCTCTCGCACATGACTACCTCTTACTGGCATAAGAAATCCTATTGATCTTTATTCATGTGACTGCAGATCAGAAGGCTCGGACCTCCATTCACTCCTCACGAGCTCTCATTTATGAAGAGGCAAATGCCGGCTCCGGGCAAAAAAATAAAACATGAGAAAACTGGTTTCATTCATCGGAGGGGCCCAAGCCTGTGGGAAGGTGCTGACCTGTAGCTCTCCCCTGCCTTTCCAACGGGAGCAAAGTTTTCTTATGGGTTTGCTGGATCAGTCCCCAGACCCACGTGCTCATGAGTGTCTGTCAACCACCACGCTCTGGGGTCAACGCGCCGCTATGACAGAAATACGGCAACGCGTAGCCTCGTCACGCGACAGGACAAAGGCAGGTATTTCGGAGGTGGAGGGGGCAGGACGCACCCCGGCGGCCGGCCCGCCGCCTCCCCTCTCCCCGAAGCCGGGGCCAGGCCGGCTGCACGCCTCCCCCCCCCCCCAAAGTCTGTGCGGCCGCCGCACGGAAAAGACCTTGCAAGGTCTTCTCTCCGGCCGACGGGCACACCACTGCACACATCGTGGAAGGCTGCGGCTACCCCGCCGCTCGCCTCTCGGTGGTCAGTCCTCCCAGCTGCCCTATCCGTTACTGTCTGATTAGCTCTGCGAAGGAGCCCCTCCCCGGCCAGCTTTCCCCGCCATCTGTTCCACACGCGATGGCTGCCGCCCAGCAGCCTCGCGCTGCCCTCCTACCTGGCACCCGGCTCCCGGCCTTACCCCAAAGTGCTAACACAGGTTCTCGCTGCTGGCAGAGTCAGGATTTCATTACTACTACTTTGACAAGTGCAGGGTTGTTTGTAATTTCTCTTTTATCCTGATTTTGATTGTACAACCACCTCCCACTGATTCAGTTTGCTTCAGTTTTGTTGCTCACAGATTTTACTCTCCACATTAATCTCCCTCTGGCATGTTACTGCATCTGTTCCCTTTTTTATTATTAATTTTCAAATTCCCACCATTTTTGACAAAAAGGAGGTAATCTACACTCTGCTTCTGCCCATTTCATTTTCTTTAATTTGGAAGATAAGTATGAAAGCGTGCCAAAGAAGTTAATTCTCTGTTAACAGTTTATTTTCTGGCATCCCGACGCCTTTGTATATGAAAAACAGATAGAAATAAATGTTGACTGAATCACAACAACATAGTTGCAACCGTCCCTAAATTTAATGAAAAGTAAACATATGAAACAGAACCTAAAAAGTTTATTAGTTATCAGAGTTCTTTCATGTTATCACTCCTCCCTGCATTTTAAAATAATAGTTTTGTACAAGAGGAGCAAAATATATTAAAAATTAGAAATCAATCACTGCTTACACCTCATTTCTTCCTCTCCCTTCTCCCCTCTTTCTCCCCGCAATTTAAGTGTTACTGGTCCTTTCATCAGTCAGTCAGTCTGGGAACATAAAACATATCTCAGTCATTTAATATTAGTAAAAGCATTTATTCAAATGTTACCTCCTTTCCAGCATAGACGATGGATTCTTTCTGATGTGCTAAAATTGTTGGAAAAACCATGATACTAGCTAGCGTGCTGCTAGCTAATAGATACTACTAGAAAAAAATCCAATAGATAATACTAAGTACTGTGCAACTCCCTAGAAGGCTAAGTATAACCACCTTCTATAAATCAGGAAGTTAGTTTATATTTTATCATTTGACAATATAGCTTAAATAGGGAAATCAATGTATGAGGCATGCTGCAATTCTAATGAGGAACAGTGGTGACGACATACAGCTCAACACCAGTTTCGGTGACTAAATAATGCCCGAGGAAACCGGAGGTGGAATTACAGATTTACGCGCTTTATTTATTATATATATAATACAAATTAGCATTAATGGAGTTGCTGAAACTAGCAAGAAGGACTGATGCACACTAGGAAGCCTATAGCGCTGCTAAAACCCACTGTACTCCCCAAATGCCACTTTCTTTGATATGCTGCTTTCTAAACCATCATATAATTTTCAAAATTAAGGGAAAAAAGAAATATCACATATTGAGGGGGGAGGGGAGGGAGGGAATAAAGTCAAGAACTAGAACATCCACTGTCCTCACTGTAATATGAATTTTTATCCTTCAAGTGAGTGACACAGGGATTCAGGGTAGCTTGGTAGGTTCACCTGAAACTGGAAACATAGGTTCTTCTAATGTTTAGCAATTTTTCCCCACCAAGAACTTGATAATCAGTACTGCTTTTAATGTTTCATATAAGTAAAGAAGAAGAGTAAAAAAATTAAATTAAATTTGTTTCAATTCCACTTAATTACATCTCCCAGAAAACACTAGATAACATTTTACTCAAATATATCTCAAGATGTCTACCTACCTCCATGTCCGAGAAAATGCATGATGGCATAGAAAAAGTTTGATACTGAAATTCAGTGATTCCATCACTTTTTAAGATTTATTTAACTGCTTTGGGACATTGAAACAGAAACTACACCTGACTGCAACTGAAACAATAGCTTCAGAATTGTTTTGTAACAAAAGGAGGAAAGATTTTTTATGATTATTCCACTACGCGAAATTAGTGAAAAATTGTATCACACTGAAACCTAAGCAAGATGTTAACATCTTGCATCTTTCATGCAATCTTTTCCACTAGCATACTGACATGATTTTTAATGATTATTCTCTCAAGAACTAAGAACAATAGATCTGTATGTTGCCTACTCTCTGAAGAATGGATTCAGATAAGCTTCATTAGCAAGATCCAATTTGGCCAAAGTAATGGTAATTTAACATGGACCCCAGAAGTAATTTTGTAAGATCCTTTTACTATGGTAACCGTAATACAAATAAACACAAAGCTGAAACTAAGGTAAGAAAATTAATACTTTAAACAAGCACGGTCAGTGTCATAGCATGGTGACATCTGCAAAGTTACACGACTGACAATCAAAACTACACAGCAAACGTTCTGTATTTTCCCAGTCATTTGAAGACATACAAATTAGAATTACTAACTAGATTCAATAGCAGGAAATGCATGTTAATAGCAAGGATTTCTAAGCAACATATTGCTCCAGGAAGAAAGGTGACAGGAAAAGGCAAATTTAAACTCTGTGGCAATGCTTTAGAATAGCTAATTGTAACCTTTTTCTTGATTTTAGCAAGTACATTTTGTTAACTTAGAAGCTGTTTAGTTGGTAATCAATCAACGGTGTCTGAAAACTAGGATGCAGCAAAAAGAAGTAGGACTCCTGGAGAAGAGTGCAGTTCTGCAAGCACTTTCTTTTTCTGTTTAAAACATAGTCTGCATGCTCTCAATCCAGTCATATAATATTTATCATTTTCATACATTAAAATCCAAAGTTCTTGTATTCATTTTATTATTCTATTTATTTACAATATCCAAACTTAGAATTAGTGGATTAGTAAAGAACTTTTCTCCTTAGTAATATACAAATCCATAAAAAACAATTAATTCTTTCTGTACATCCTCAGCTAGCTCTAATTTTTGCCAGAACCACCCAGACAGGTCATGCAAGGCCACACAAAGACTATCCACAACCGTGTAACAGCAGTACAGGCCTCCCTCCAGTCCAGTGTTGTGAGAAGACTTGGAGTGGACCAGCTGGTCCTCTCCTGAAAAGAGGGAAATCAGCAAGATGAGGCCAAGGCCAGAATACCCAAGAGATGCACTAAATCAGTGCAATTTCTGCATCAAGCTCCCACAGGCAGGACTCTAGAGCTTAAAATCTGTTTTCCTTGGCAAGTGCCACAGTGAATGATTCTATAACCCCCACAGGACTGCTATTACCACTACTCTTCAAGTGAGTATATTTCATTGGAACAGCTGCCATTTGAGGTGAAGAGAAAAAAAATAATAAAGGAAGGCAGACCGCAAACCACTAAAGTTCACATGCAACAGCCATGGATGTACCAATAAATCAGAAAAATATGCAAAACTAATGCCGCTAAAGACATGCAACTTTTATACCTTCACTAACAGAGAAAACCTGTTTCTGGCAGGAAGTGATCTGAGAGGAAGAAAAGGAGTACAGGCTAAGGAAAAGTTTTGCTTTCAGGGAGATCTTTTCCTTTGCGACTCAGGGAAAACAAACAACTTCACAAGAACATCTCTAACCCTGCCCTACCAATATAAGTACCCGGGGACAATGGGTAACTGATCTCTCATCTCTTTTCACTCCCTTCTTCACCCATTACAGCAACACCAACTAATGTATTCCTAGAAAGCAGACAGATACTTCAAAGATAAGGAGGACACAAAAAACCTACAGAGAACAAGATATTGCAGATCATGGGGAATAGGAAGGAGAAAGATTTGAACCTATTTCCCATGCTTCAGTGTATACATTTTTCTGACAATTAGACATCAGCATAGAAAACATTTCATTGCTTATAAGCATACTTATAAGCAGTGTCCATAACATGAACACAAAGTATAAAAAATAGCATAAAGATTAGGACATTGCAGAAAAGCAGCTGTAGTAGGTATGACAAAGAATCTGTGGCAGTTCAGCATCAATCTCAAAAAGCAGATGTCTGTGAAACTGTATGAGCAGGGCCAGCACAGAGCACCAGTTGCCCAAACTACTGTACCCAGACTGCAGTGATTTGCATCTCAGAAACTTCCCATGTCAGAAACCACACACTGAAAAGCTGCCTGAATCATCTGTATGTTAGGTGTCCAGCTTTAAGTACCTCACTATGTAAAAGCAGGCAATAGTCCTCATTTTTAAAAGTAGTTTCACAAAAAAAATAATAAAATTGGCTAGTCAGATTTCCTCCAAGATATCCAGAGCTTTATTGCATATAATCAGCCTTTTGCTAAAAGGAGCGTGGTAAGCCATTTGGTTAACTATCACAACAAATCATTATTAATAAAGTTCTGCTAAATCCAAACTTTAGATATCTTAACAACTCACCCAAAACTTTTTTCAAGTTCATTAACCTCTAGCATATTTTTTCTCTAAATACAGGCTGTTAGAGTGGTACTTTCTTCCATCTGTTAAACAACCGTGCTCTGAATTACACAGAAATGCAGCTGAATAAAAAAGTGATTCATTGAATTTAATAGTTTAGGCGAGGCTCTGTTTTATTTCCAGTTACTCAATGACAGAACTCTCGCAAAGCCCAAAGAGTAACAGACTTGGATAAGCATGCAGACTTCTGTTAAATGATAAAAAATCTAAGGTGTTTTTTCCCCCATGTGAAATTTAAACTAACTTAACTTTTTTACCTTAAGGATTCAGTAAAAGCTGCCCAATTTGTTTCTGGGTGTCCACTCTTGGGGGGAGCAAGGGGGTGGAACAAAACAAAATCCACACACACAACCAAAACCCTGCAAACAGACAATAGCATATTCTATGGCAAAAGGTGAAATTCCTGCAGTTACCAAAACTCAAGCTGCAATGAATGATTGTCCTGTCTTCTAGTGTTTTCTAGAAACGTGTAATGAATAGTGCAGTAAATCGCTTTGGGGGCTACATCCAAGGATGGAATAAACTCAGGCAAAGTCTCTTGTCACACAGTGTTCATGTTGTACCACACCTCCACTGAGGAAGCAACTTAAACACCCTCCTCCCATACTCGAGATTATCTCCTGTTTATAGACAGTAATATTACCTTCTGATTGTTTAATCTTCAAAGAAGCTTAACACAATTATGTTCATGTATACGTTCCTGGTCATTCTGCTGCAGAAACTTCAGGTTATTAATCTCAGAACTCCTATGCTTAAAGGTGCTGCTGTGCACTACAGTCACAAACTACAGTTAAAATGTCTTTGTCCTACCAAACACAGCAACAAAAAGAGTATAGCTGTACTTTCCCTTGTTCTTCTTCCTGCCCAAAAGCATGTTACCTCATCAACAGAGCTGAACATTGCCTTTTCCTCACACTAGTAATTCACTTTCATAAACTATAGTTCATAATTCACATTGTAGTTCATAACTCACTTATTTAAATCTCCACTTTTAACATGACAGAGGGCTGCCCATGCAATCAATGACTGCAAGTATCTATAACAACTGTGAGGAAGCCTGTGGCAAAAAATTAGCAGAATGAAATTGGTACTACAGCATGTAATAGGATAAGGGGTACCTGGTGAGGTGCAGTTGGTGCTCAGATTTACTCAGCAGTTCTGTCAGTTTTAGGCACTCCTCTCTGGCTCCTGTAACATCCTGCTGAGCTTGTTCCAAACGCTGTTTGTTTCCATTCAGCTCTAATCCCAGTTTTTCTATTTTCTTAGAAATTGTAGAAGCAAAGAAAGTACATTTAACAAATGCATAGAGATACATTTTAAGACAATAAATCTTACTGTGATAAAAGCTCCTGAAAAACAATGGACGCTTTTGTTTTAGAACAAAAGTAGTTTGTTGGTAAAAACTGCAAAACAAGCAGATTCAAGTATTTGCGATAACATTCTTATGAAAAGCCAACATGCCTATCATATTTAAATACATATCATATTTAAGTACATCAATACACAATCAATGTTATTATCTTCGCGTGGCTTAAGAGATCCATGCATTCAATCATCTTCTGATTTTCTCATTTGAAAGCTTCCGTATTTGTGTCCCGAAGTCCCTGTGTCAGAAAGCCAGAAGGCAGCAGCACAGTGGCCATCTTCAGAAGCTGCTGGGCATGGGATAGCTCTTGTAGTCATTAATTTTACTTATCTATTACATCAGCAATGACACACAGGAATTTAGCTTTGCCATATTCACATAATACTATGCAAGAGAATAAAGATCATTTAGTGACTTTACTATTATTGAAAAGAAGTTATTTATGACCTATAATTGAATCCAAAACATACCAGCTGCTGTTAATCCTCTCATTTTCTTAACATCATTAGTCCTTATATGTCAACTAAACCAAGTAAATAAATCTAACTTAGTTAATGAGTCTATTAATTTATTTTACAAATAACGATAAGCAAATTCAGATGACCAGCATTTTTAATTCCAGCGAAGCATGCTGGACTTAGTACCTCTAACTGAATTATACTGTTAACAATTTAAACATTTTTTACAAATATTTTCATAAGGATTATATTTTGCTCTAAATCCATAGCAAACATACAAGTACCTGTAAGAATCAATCTGTAATATAACATTATACTTTGTCCTAAGGAGGCCAGTGGAGTATAGAATAAGCTAACAATGTAATTTTATCATGTAGTAACTATTCTCCACTAACTCCCTACATAAATATTTATTCGTTGTTGGAGCTGGAGGGAACTTGCATGTTTTTCAGTCAACTAAACTGTGAAAGGTCATTTGTAGTACAGAATAAAATTGTTCATATAAGGAGTTAGTGCTGAATAGCTATTATACTTTAAATTCATACCATAACTTATTTTGTGATAGCTTTTTCGTGTAGGCAAGCCTCAATATCTTCTTCAGTTAATGAAATTACTCATTCAAACATCCTACAAGAGCAAATGAATGTAATTCAGTCCTAATATTTGCACTTGAAGCACCTTCGTAATAATGTTGTCTCTTTTCCTCTCTTGAAAACATTAACCTAAACCATTTCCAATAAGACATGACGTCACAGACAAATATAAACTCTTTATCCAGAAAAATGTTTCATAATGTTCTTTTTAAAATTTATTTCTCATTTTGCTAATTACTTAACTGTACACTTTTTTCCTCCAAGAGCACTCAACAGAGGTTCATGAAGGAAATGATTATTAAAATTTGAATGTCACCTTGGTCACATAGATCACCTACCAATTTAAATCGATAATTCCAAGTTCAAATACAAAGAGAGTGAAACTATCTGCAAAATTTTAGTATTCTTCCCCTCAAAAGAACGTAACAACCTATTACACTGTCAGAATATTTTAAAACCAGGTGTGCAAAGGTATTCAGCTCCATATCCTTTGCATTTTCACTTATTTCCAGAGACTTTTGCATATTTTAAATACAATAAGAGAAGTCTCAGTGGGTTCTCTACACTATTCTTCTTCAGCAGCAGTTCATTAATGTTATTTCTCCATTCATAGTAAGTAAGGATATGAGTTCTTCACTGTCTTTACAAGACAGGGAAGTTCTGCAACATTCTTAAAATTTGCTTTAAGAATACATCCATTCAGCATACCTTTAAAGAAACCAAACCACTAATGAGTCAAAAAACATCAACTAAATATTTGAAAAAGCACAAACACAGCTGAGAACATAAATACACTCTAGATGACTCCTTCAGGGGAAAGTTTCAAGGAACAGATGGGCTTTACACCATTGCCTCAAGTTAAACAGGCTCAGTCAGGTTTTGACACAGATCCACAGAAGGAAGCAAATTCCAAGTGCAAGAACCTCTGGTGAAAATATTATGCTTCCATCAGCCAGATGTTGAACCTGCAGGGTTGAACCCAAGAATATATCCATAGATTTCAGTTGTCATGAAAGTGCAGGGAGAAATTCTCAGACAATGACTCCGTGACAGGATCTTTAAAGATTCACAGGAATCTTATGATTTCTACAAAAATTATCAAGAAAGCAACCGTAGGTTTTGAAGACCAATTTTAATTCTGCTATTTTCATTAGTAATTCCAAAATTCAGAATCAACTCCTTTACACATAGACACATACAAGTGTGTAGGTGTATATAGATATATATAACTATATCTTAAAATACCAATCTTTAGAGGTATTCACAGCATGAGCTATGTGAAGAGCAGGCACTCTACTCAAGAATTCTGGCAATGACCATGTCAGAAACAGCAGACAACCTCACGAGAAAGGGATAGCAGAAAAATGTGACCCAAGAGAACATGCTAACAGCAACTCAGAAACCAGAAGCATCTAATCCAGGTATATTTATGGATATCAACTAAATTCTTTTTGAAACACCAGAAAACATTCATTGAAAATATTTTGGTAGGATGCATTCATCACCATGCTGAAAACAGACAGCCTGTACTCTGAATGTTATGTGTTACTTCTGTTTAAAAACTCAGGTGATAGTTTGAAACTTATGAAGCCTCAGAACTTGACACTTGTTCACACAAAACCCAACCCTCTCCTCTCTCCTACAAACATTAATAGTCTCATAAATGTATGCACTCTCTTCTGAAATATGTCAAAGTCCAGGCCATCACTAGGCACTAGGTCACCACAATATAATCGAAATGTAAAATACAGAGAAATTACAGAACCAATGAATCTTCTTCACTGGTCTCCAGGGAACTTTATCAGGCAGCATCTTTCCAAAACTATTCACTCAAACTAGTTTTCATGTTACTTTTAGTTCCCATTTCTTGTACTGGGAATCCGTATGCAGTTCTGTAGCTATCTGGGCCCTAACGTAATTGTAGGGACAGAAACAGAAACAAACCAACGACTAAAGTATTTTGCTGACAACTCTGCTTCTCATGCAGCGTTAATTTGATCCCTCAGTGCCTATCACTTGTGATACAGCTTTTTACAACACGATCAGAGAGTATTTCTTCAAGGTACTTAACTTTTCAATGTATGTGAGAGACAAGAGATGGAGCACAGAACTGCAAAAAGACAGATGACAATCTTGCATTTAAGAAAATCTGAAACAGATTTTCAGTATAACAAGGAACAGAATTATCATAATGTATATGCACAACAAGACTACATTAAGGTTGGAACAGGCAACTTCTGGTGCTTAACTCTGCCATTTTAATATTCTTATTACTTCTGCACATAATTTTAAAAGTACTATTTAATCTGTCCTGCCCTGCAGTTGCCTAAACTCCCAGGAATATCAACAGGCCCTTTGCCGTTGAAAGATGGCAGGCAAAACATCAGCGAGCGAAACATCATTATTAGTAATTTGAAACACATTAATACTATTCTGCACACATACCCAGCTCAGTTACAAGAAAGAAGTTTTTCTAAACAAAAATTAAAGCATTGGTGAAATAATACTGCAGTAAAATTTTATTCTACATCTATTATTCTTTTTTCAGTATTACCACCAACCAGCTTTTAGATTTTAAGTTTTCCACTTTGAAGCATATACGACCCCTCTATATATTTTTTTTCCTTGAAACACTTAAAACAAGTATTCTGCTTCTCATTTGTTTATGATGAGTTTACAAATTATCTTCTGATTTTCACAATGCATTTTTAGGTGAACACACTGGAGATTCTCATTCTGTGACACAAAAGCAACTTACTAGAAAACATAAAAGATGGTTTCTCAAGCACTAGATCAATCTTCAAATATCCTCTTCATAGGTTATCTGAAATTATCTTCACCTAACAATACTTACGTATGTTATAAAAAAGCACTCTTTAGTTAACTAGGCATCTCTTTATCTCTACAAAATCTGATCAAATGCAATAATAATTTCATTCAAAACAAGCCAAATTAAAGATTAAAATAATTGTTTAATTCTTTTCATACTGATGCTGATTCTATTGTATGCACAAAAATGCAACTTAAAATTCCAAACTAGCAGATGTTTTTCACAGAATTTTAAATAGCAGCAAACTGACAAAAAAGACAAATGCTTTTTTTTTTTAACAAATGAGAGTGATTAAGCAGTGACAAAAGAACTTGTACTCTGAAGTAAATGCAAAAACAACTTTAGAGGACTTTTAACAAAATCAAAAATATACCAAAACTAATTGAATTCATAAGTGATCTATGACATTCACAATTGTACTAGTATGCTCAAACACCAGGTAAGAAAATACACAATATAACCTGAAAAATAAATTCTGCACTGACTATACCATTACACAAATTCTGCAATAAAATAGTTTGGGAGGGGAAAATATTTTTTTGAATCTACAGTACATTCTTTTTGTTTCGTACTTCATTGTCCTCCATTATTACAAGATTAATGGGCATAAAATAGACTAAAAATAGAAGAATGAGTATAAAGAAATAGTGCGATATAATTATTACGGTAGTCGCTATCTACAGGTACATCCTCCAAAGGCAATCAACTTCTGTAAAAACATATACACTTCAAATTAATAAACAGTAAAATCTTACAGGCCCTGATGCTAATATGCTTAGTTTCATTTACTAAACTAGCCCTTTAAAGCAATGAAATAAATGATAGTGCAAAGGACCAAGTCTATGAGTAAGGTCTTTCTAACAGGTGCCACGAATATGGGCATTCACATACCCTCAAATATTATGTATATCAGTGAGAGGAAATTTTTGCACTGTTTCACTGATCTCAATCCATGCTGTTGCCTTTACTTATTAATATAGTAGTTAATCAGGAACAGAACAAATATATTCTACTATAACACTAATTCTTTTTTTTTCTATTATTTTTTATTTCTTAATTAAAAATCCCTAACAAAACCAGACAGTCTTTGTAGCAAGATATTGAGGTATTTCACTTGGAAAGATGACTATTAGTTCATATGCAGCAGGGGTCACTTGAAGTCATTTCTATCCTAATCCTGATATCAATCAAGCAATTCGAGGTTCTGAGTGGTCTCTAAACCTCAGACCTCCCAGGCATGGCCATCTGACATAGCATATTGCACCTGAAAAACCATCCAACTTTGTAAAGAGAGTTAGGGCCATCACGAGGTTGACCCCCACCACGTCCCAACAATGTTTTTCTCCCTTTTGCACTCTATATGAACTACTGCTGCTTCCCAGTCAAATCTGAAAGAGAATACAAAGCAGTTATGAAAATTAAATTTTATTTTAAAGGGGACATCTCTTTTCTAGAAGTAGATTTATTATAAAACTATGAGAATATAAAAATAAACAGTAAGAAATACAATGTACACAAAGTTAGGAAGAAAAGTAGTTTAGCAACTACTTTGTCACTTGTACTGCAAAGAAATGTACCAGCACCTGGCAGTCCTGTGGCACTCCATGTGCCCCACTCAAAGGCAGAGCCTCAAGATGGGAGCCATTACCTAGCAAAGGTCAGCAGCCACAAGACTTCTGCTTCCAAAAAGATTGAGAATGAAGAGAGAGAAGGGACACTGTGATTTGCTAGGAAGAGCAGAGGTGCTGGAAGACCTTCCTAGGAGTAGCATGGAAGGGGGCTGCTCTTAAATGGACATGTCTTTAAATCCCTTTCAAGCTAACTTTCTACCTGTAATTGTTAGCTGGGGCAAGAAAAAATCCACATCGCTAAGTATATATTTATGAATACACACACACACACATAATTTTTTAATTAAGCAATAATCTTAAGTGCCTGTACCTGTTCAAACTCTCAAAGAGCAACATGGCCCCTAGATACTGTGGATAAATAACACTGGAAACAGACAAGAGCGAATGGCTGAAATGTGTTATACAAGGATTTTACCTCATTATTTCCCTGAAAATATTTGCTTTCAGTTTGCCAAAATATTTGAACTGCAATACCATTTCAGGAACAGAACTTCCAAACCCATAGAGATTACTACACATTTTAACAGACAACACTGCTGTACCGGAGATTAGCTCAGCAGCCACCAGCAGAGATAAGAAAGTGATTTTGTTCCACAGTGGAACAAGATACTGGTTTGTTTTTTTTTTTTTTTAAATGGATTGCACTGGGGTGGTGAGGTGGAGAAGTAGGCACAGGGACAGGGGAGCGAATGGGGTGGTAGAAAATAGATGGTTTACTTGTGGATAAAGGAATTGCAGAAATGGAGGGATGCATACAGAAAAAGATTTCTCCCACTTTGTTATTGAAAAATAGGAGAGAATAAAACTTATTCCTTTTATCCTTTTCAACATGTATTTGAGATTATTGAGGTAGGATTGGCTCTTTCTTCCTGGACAGCATTAAGGAATAGCTGGAAACCTATGCAGCAACAACCAACAAGTGATAGTCAGGGACTTTTACACTCTTTATCTTCTGATTGTTGGCTCAATGACTATTGATAAAGCAACATTTTTTTAGTCAAAGGAGGAAAAAACCAACAGAAAATAAGCATTTCTTTACATATAATGAAGATACACACTATACCAATTCCTACTTGGAATAATGTTTAATCCACATAAATTATTCCCTCTTTCCATATACTAATGGGGTGACATTACACGGGATGACAGAACATAGATTAAGGTTACATGGGCCAACTACCCCAGCAATAAATTCCTGATTATCAGATGGGTCATTCCTCTTAACAGACCAGCTGCTTAGGGGAACCAGACCAGTACAGAAAATGCAGACCAGTACAGAAGACTCTACTACTGGGAATCCCAGTCCCAGGGATTTTTCTTATGAGAAAATGACAATGAATTTAATGAAGGCTGCTCATACCACTGATTCTTCAGGAATGGATGACAGAGAGAGGAAAGCAATGCCATACCAGAGAAGCAGCAGCCATAATTGCAATTAAGCTTTTCTTTTGTTATATTTTTCAGGGCTGTTGATCAATGTTTTTCCTCAAAAATCTTGAGATGAACTAGCAAGTTCAGTTTTAAGAAAGAGTGATGTTCCTCCTGAACAGATCAGAAAATTCATACCATAGTGAGTCATAAACTACTATCATTTTACTTCTTCCTTATTTACCCATTTTCAAATTAATACATTGAATGCATCGAACTAAAACCAATACATTACAAAGAGTTCAGTTACAGCAAAGGTTATCACATTTTCTTCATGTTTTCTTGTCCAAAAGGAATTTGTTTGTTACTTTTAAGGTCATTATACTCAAGGTCAGACCACATACGAAAATTTGATGTTTGAAATTTGAGTTTCAAGCTGTGTGCTAGGTTTTGGGTTTTTCCTCCTTGCCAAATAGTATTCAAGTATGTTTATTGATTAAATAGAATTTCTTTCCAAAACAAAACTTTTTAACTAACAAGGTCACAAAATCTCAGGTACAGGACTGTTATAAGAATACACATAACACATAACCCTAACCCATCTTCAGCAGTGTTATTAAAACATGCAATTTATTAAGTCTCAAAACATCTAGTGATATCTTCAATGTCCCAGCTTGTGAAAAATCTAGATTTCTAAAGCCTACCTCATGAAAGCCTGATACCTAGTCCTAAAAAGATACTCAGTGAATCACCTTCAGAAGGATGTACTGGGCTTCGGACACTCTGCAGTATTTCCAGGATATAAACCCAAATTCTTGGACTGCATTATTTCTGATGAAGACAGAGTCAGTAATCTCTCTACTTATAATGTCTGAATTAGGTTACTTACTATAAATCACGGATTTATGACAAATGAGATAAACATTCCTAAAATACCTTTTGGCAAAATGCTTTTGGACTGCTATTTTGCCAGATTTTTATTTGTCTGCAAAATTATCGGTCTATAGTGTACAGAGACACCATTTAGGTTCTGTCATACTACACAAAACCGCTTTAATTTGTAGTTTTTTCCATTTGTATAGGTTATGCATATCAGTGACTCTCTAACTTCTTTTTATTTGGGCTCATGAACTTCCATGTAGGCAACACTTAATCTGTGGGTTTTGGTGCAATATGTCTGGAGCTTTTCATTCTCTCATCTATAAGGTAGGCAACAGAATTCCGCAATCCCTCACTTCAAACTACATTTGCCTAATTTTAAAGACATTATTAAAACAATGGCTTTTTACAGGTTAAGATTACTAGTCTGGATTTATTTCTACACAAAGTATTTATCCGATTCCTCAAAATATAGTAAAATAAAATTTTAAAGCTTCATTTAGTTTCTGAAGTTGAATTTAACATGTCCTATTGCTTTATTGCAAGGAGACCACAACTCCCAGTGGTGCAACGCTACCGGTAAGAACTACCTAATAAGGATGACGCCCAAATTGGCTGGGACTACATAAACCAGTACTACAAAACTGTTTTCACTTCTACATGTTGAAGCTTGCAAGATTTTTATAAACCAAATAAAAATTATTTACAGGCAAACAGAAAGCAAATGATTAACAGTACATTTCATTTTTATTTTTATAATGCAGAACAGAACAGAAAAGAGCAAGCGATGCTAATCTGAGGAAATGATTTCATAGTGTGTCAGAATTATGTTTTCTACTAGAAATGCACAAATTATGCCATGCAGTGCTTCGAAATTCACAGAAAAAGTATTATAAAAGTGAAGTCCTGCTGTGGCAAATATGCCACATAATTTTTGTTCTGATAACAGCTATTTAGATTAGGGCGTGACTTTTCTCCGATATAGCTGTGCTAGTACAACCCCTAGTGTGGACACAGTTTACTGCCATGAAGGCATTATACCTGCACAACTTATAAAGCCTTCTCCTAAGGAGGAATAGTATTAAGAAAGGCATTGTTATTTCAGAACAGCAACATCCACAATGGGAGGGCTGAGAGAGAAAAAGAGAGGGCAGTAGGTTATGCTACTTTACAACATACTGGGTCAGATGAACAGATGCAGGTTTTGTGTAGAGGAACTGTGTGGTATATGGCTTTCCAACCCCCTACCTCCATAAACCTAATGTTAATCAGGATCATGATGGATGATATTACAAAACCCTCATTCAATTTAAGTGGTAGCACTGCTCATTGCTTCTTTGTTTTTAGTTTAAGAAATATCCATGTCAATTATTAATTGACATACCTAGGTACCAATATTTGTTATTAGTCTTAACTAAGTAATAAAGATAGGAAAAGAGATATTAGAATAAAAGAGAATCAGACAAAGATATATAGTCCCTCAATTTTTTTAAATGATACAAATTCAGTTTTGAAGACCTTCATAAATATCAGTGTATGATAAATACATATCTGTATTTACTGACACATAAATATATGTATCTGATGAACTGTACATATGGGGATTTTTGCCTATTCTGACACACCTGAATAACTTTAATCCCTTTTAAAAAGTCATGACATTATATATATATATATATATAAAGTCAAATAAATCTTGAAACCCAAAATCTATGCACAGAACAATTAAAAATATAATCATACCTCAAGAAACAGTAAACACAATTCTTTGCTTTTAAAACAGAAAAAATGCATAATTTAATATAGAATAGCATGAAAATATTCATACATTACCGTGTCTCTACTTTTAAAAAATAAATATATATTTATTATGAACAGATGGTGGCCAAGGAAGGTATCAACTCTGTCTCCTAGCCAGAAGGTCAGGTCATGGCTGAGAGACCAAAGAACAATTACTGTTTGCTATTCAGTAATTTCATCATATAAGATGAAACATTTTACGTTTTTCTTTGAATACAAAGCTAGATGTGATTGAGCTGTTTTCATTTAATTCAAGTGATTTGCAATGATTTATTAACATTTGATTTACAACAAGCAAAAAATCCATGAAAAACCTCCTTCCCTCAAACCCCAAAACCAAAACCTCAAAATGTATACACACTCTTTTTCGTTGCCTTTTAGCATGTTAAATAATTATAGGATCTGTACAGAACTTTTTTGGTTACTAGAGCCACAGCTATAAAACAGCTGCTAGATGCAGAACCCGTGAATTTCAGAACAGTTTGTTTTCCTTTTCTTAAGGAACCAATGACCATATTTGAACAATATAATTTTTTTTACATAATTACTTAACATAATTTACTTTATGTAATTACAGAATTACTCTAATAATCTTTGTTGATAGGAACTTCCTCTCCCATCACTTCACCTTAATTATAACAAATTATAAATTACCACATTTTTGTGTATTCATTCCCACACTGAATAAAATACCAGTATGTCTATACATGAGGTTAAAATATTTTGTTAAATTTTGCGATTTGTTCAAAAGGCAATCTTGAAACAAGTTGGAGAATGATTAAAAATCCAAGATACTTCTTCAAATATCTTATTAAACACATCCTGTTTTATTTGTATGCCAAGATTATGCCAACTCTCTTATCTGCGATATCTGTCAAGACACAGACGACAAGCCTGTTTTTTGTTTTTTTAAGTGTCCTTAGGCCTAAAGGATACAGGAGTAAAAAAAAAAAAGCCAACCCTGAAAACAAAATGCTTTAAGGCCCCTATTCTTCTGCACTGTATGATTTTCTACACATATTGAAGAGTTACTTTATCAGATAAACTTCTCTTTTGGATTTTATATATCTTTTGATTCTAATTTAAAATAATATTGCTTTTAGCCTAAGCTCATACTTCATTAAGTTAAACTTACTGTCCTGCATGCAGATTCTGAGGAACTGGTAAATAAAAATATAATTTTAGAAGTACTGCACTTTTCATATATTCTTACACAGGGACTGATTTGTTCACTTCTTTACAAGAAAAAGAATAATTTAAAACCTATTGGATAGACTCTCTAGTAACAAAATGCATATAAAAAATGACCCTCATGTGCATCTTATATATCTGTGTATTCATAAGACATCCACTCTTGTGTGGAAATCACAATTTATGAAGAAATAACTGGAGGTTTGAATATCTAGAGAAAAACAGATAGAACCTACAAAAAAAAGGGCACTTAAAAAGATGCAGATTACACCTTTTCAAGCTGTGTGCCAAGTATGTTGCAGGTTACTGTAATAATCTTTATTACTGCATGGGATGGTTTCCCACAGACTACCTGTAAGCCATATACTGGGTTTTGTATTATTAGAAAACACAGTTTTAGATAATCAACAATTAATGTGTAGTGGAATTTTTATATAGATATTTTTTTCTGGAAGGTTATTTTTGGTTTGGTTTCAGTTTTTGTTGGCTTTTTTTTTTTAAATATTTTCTATGAATCCCAGCATTCATTAACTTTGAATCTTTAAAGAAACTGGAAGATAAGTTATTTGCATTTTTGGTTAGTTAGGTTTGGTAAGGTAATTCTAAGTTAGGTTAAACTTAGAGTTTTTAATGTTTTGTCAGGCTGCAGGTGTATGTAATTATGTGTGGATTTATTTGTGAGAAACAGTGTATAAACATATGTATACAGTACGTACAATTTAAGTACATTGTATGAATACATATGATAGAGTAATGCCATATGAAAGCATGGGATGAGTATCATGTACAACTGAACACACCAGGGCTGAAAACAAGAATAAGATAACCAAGAGGTATTTATTTAACAGTAATAGCTGGCTTGTTGCCATTAATTTAGAAACCATTTAACAGTAATAAATGACCACTATTAGAAAAACGAATCATTCCAGCTTCTGAAATATCTCTACTTAGGCTTCTAATAACTGCAAAGTTATAGCAGTATTATCTCTTACCTGGTCCTTAATTTCAAGCTCCCTTATAGTTTTTGTTCTGTACTCTCTGAGCTCCTTTTCTGCCTCATCCTTCTTCATTTTGGTTTGATTCAACCGATAGCGCATTTCTCCACACACCTGTTAGATTATGCAGACAACACGATCTGTAGCTTGAAGAATCCATAGCCCGTGGTTTGCAATTAGATCTTTTGGTGCCCTCTAGAGGTCATTTACGTGTAACATATTTTAATTTAAAGATATTTTAAGACTGCATATGGTAAATGTTTTTATATAAAAAGGTGGATCTGAATTCTCTTTATAGGCATTAACTTTGAAATATGCAGTGCCTTCTAGATTCAATTATATTTGGATCAAGGTTTTGCTAAGTATAAATATTTATATTGTAAATATATGTGCTACTAAATACAGTTAAACTACAGTTGCTGGTTTTATATTCTCCCATTCTCTCCAAAATCCCAAGAAAGTCTACACCAACACTTTCAAAACTTATAAGTAAAGGAACTATCACACTCCTGTAACTCACTGTTAATAAAGAAAATGTTTAGGTGTTAATACTATAATTTTCAAAGTTAGAGCATTATAGACTTACTACAAACTGAAGGTAAACTCTATAAAAATAACACCTAACTCAAATATATGCATGAGTCAGAAGAAAGGGATTGAAACAACATTTCAAGTAATCTAGTATCACTTTCAAAAGGGCAACAATTCTCTATTGTTGGGATGTTTGTTATGTTACTCCTCATTCCTGTCCACCTGAAAGCAGCTCAACTTCAGAGGGTATGTGGAGAGCCTAGGGGAAAGGAAAGAGAAAGAAGAGGAACCCCACACCAATCCCTCCCACATAACTTTTGTTGCTGCTGTGCAGGGATGTTATTTTTCCCATTTCCCAGTCTAAGACTTAAAGGATTCTATTTGATCATATCTGTTGGGAATGGAGAAGGATGGTGGACAAGCTGTCCACTTCTGGTCCTTATTCTGTGCAATCACCTCCAATTTGTGCCTGTTCATTTCACCTTAATTAACCACACATAAATACATGAATATTCCCTAATGAGAATGCAAATGCGTTTGCTTGCTGATACTCTTAGAGAACTTTCTTCCCAACTCACTCTGCTTCTCTGCCCCATTTACATTCTTTCACCATGCCTCCTAAATGTGCAGGCTTTTAATTTGCTGCTACAAACCTCTGTGCTTCTCAACAACCTCATATACATTTTACAACCCAGATTAGTTTCTATTTTTCAGTCTCATACCTCTTCTCATTTTCACTACTATATTTTTTCCATTCTTGTAAAAAAAAAAACAATCAGAAAAAGCTAGGTAAAAGTAATCAAAATCTGAAATCAAATAACCTTAGGAAAAAACAAAAACAACTGTCATAACTTTAAGAAGCAGTATCATGTATAAATTCAAAGAATAGCTTGTGAATTCAGCCCTGTTGCAAACAATGCTAATGCTATGAAGAATGGCAAAGTTCTAAAGCATTAAATTTTCAAAAATAATGAAATCGCACATGAAACGAAAAAATCGTAAAATGCAACTGCGTGGATTGCAAACCCTGTTATTCTACCTCCTCCTTTCTTTATGTGAAGTATGTAACAAAGTGGGACAGGACACTTCCTCCAAGCAAAATAAAAAAAATAAAATACAGCCATCCTTGCCTTCAGCTCCCCTGTACATCATACGAAGTGAATAACGCAGAAGTATCAGCAGATGGTGCTGATAAGGGATTTTTCAGTCTCCTTGCAGTTCAGAATGAAGGAAAGACATTGTCATTCCAAACTTTCTTCCCTGACTTCTAGTGCATGAAGAAAACAATTTTTCAAATAAAGTCCAAAAGGAAAAAGGCCGGTCACCAGTGGTGTCCCTCAGGGCTCAGTTCTGGGGCTGGTCTTGTTCAATATCTTTACTGATGATTTGGACAGGGGGATTGAATGCACCCTCAGTAAGTTTGCGGATGACACCAAACTAGGTGGGAGCGTTGATCTGCTTGAG
>JAOTQQ010000023.1:38347896-38359224 GCA_026546715.1 Gallinago undulata
CTGTTTATTGAAAGCAGCTTTTGAAAAGTGTTGCCTTTCAGTGCAGGAAGGCTGCGAAGAACTTTCTTTTTCTTTTTCTTTTTCCTCCCTCTCTTTTTCCTCCCTCTCTTTTTCCTCCCTCTCTTTTTCCTCCCTCTCTTTTTCCTCCCTCTCTTTTTCCTCTGAATGTAAAGATTAGGAATGCAAAATGACCTGTCCGTTTTCTTTAATAAATGCAAAATATCCTTATTGTCTGTTATCAAAGGATAAGATAGGATTGCTTTTTTTGAAGTCTTAATGGTTTTATCCTGATGGCTAGTAACTGAGTATGCTTTTAACAATTTGAAATCTAATGTTTAGACTGTGAATACCTTAAAACTTTAAAAAAAAATAGATTTTAACCTTCAGGTACATCTGATATTATAACAAAAATATATGCATAAAAAGGCTTATGATTTTTGTGTAAGACTATTTCCATATACAATACCAGTCCTGTGCAAAGTTTTCTAATCAGTCTTTCATAATTTTTGTGTTTACCAGTATTCTCTAAAGATAACACAGTATTTTATTTTGTGTCAAGTTGCTGAAGTCTTTGTTTCAGTCTGCTGTTCTTAGCTCCTAGCTCCTACCAGGAATTGTGGGTTTTTTTTGGAAAGGGGGCTTTTGTGGTAAGGAGAGGCATAACTGTCTGCATAGTACCTGTAACATTAATTTCCTTTTCTTAGGTGCTTTAGATGGAAGATTGTTTAATTTCAGTTGTGGAGGTTTACTTAAACTTGCTAGAAAGTCTTAATGTTGGACTTCGTAGTTCTTGTAGAATTGTTTATGCATGCAAATAATATCCTTTTGCACTGTGACACTTAAGTCATTGATAGCCATCAGGTGTACCTTATTTTTGTACATTTCTTTGCAATATTTGTGTGTTGATATTGATATAATAACAAAGGAAAAGATCTTGGCCTTTTCCTTTTTTTTCCTTTTGTTCATTATTAGATCAATAATGGAGGAGGATATGGTCTTTTAAGTCATTGTCCCTTGTCCCTCAAAATCAAAACCCTGAGCAACTTTCAGTGCAGCTGCACTGTTAGCAGAAATAGGGGCTTATTTCAGTTGCTTTTCTGACAGCTTATTCCTGTGTCACAGCAATAAAATAGACGTAGAACTAATGTTTACCTGAACGGGAAGGAGAAGGATGCTTGTGCGACCCCATACCTGTAGCCACATTACAGGATAGGTTTGCTGACTGACAGAGGGTAGCAGCCTCCTGAGTGGCTTCTTATTCCATCAGACGCATGGGGTGACCTGTAGGGCAAGAAGACTATCTGGGTCCCTTCTGTAGCAATCTCCAGTTCTTTGAGTGCAGGAGGAAAATCTCTATCCTTAGTAGCATTCCGAGTTAGAAGGTTTTTATGCTGCTGAGGAGTCTGCTGTGATAATCTGACTCTAGGGCCAGATTGACAGGGCGCACTCTCCAGCTTCATCACTGTAAAGTGAAAGGTGTGGCTCAATGCCTCTTCCCCACCCACCTTTTTTGTTGTTTTCTTTTTGTTTTTCTTCCTTTCTCTCCCATCCAGAGACCTCCTGAGAAATACATTGCTGTTGCCTTATTGAAATGGTAGAATTCCTGTTGTTTTAGTTAGTCTTTTATGATACCTAATGTAGGTAATGTGCATATCAACCTGTGTTGGATGTATACTAATTAAAAAAAAAAAGTTTGGGGCATGACTCAGCTTGATCTCCTGATGCTTTATAAAGGCATTTTCTTGCTCTGGTTTTAATTTTTGCTCTATGTTTTATTATATTTAATTTTTCTTACTTTTAAAATAACTTCTAAAAAATCTTTTCTGATACATTGGATCTAGCAGATGGTGCACGTAAACAATTTTCTCTGTGAACAAAAGGCCCAGGTGATTTTGTAGGTGGTTTCAAGGTGGTTTACCTATTCTTATTTTGCCTTCTTTCTTCTTCCATCTCTGTTTAAAAAAAAAAAAAAAAAAAAAAGGGGGCAAAAAGAAGAGAACAGTTGCAGAGTAGTGGTTAAGGGGGTTTCTTTGCTTTCAGTGATTCCCTCATTCTGTAGAATTTAGTCATGGCTACATCTTTTGACAGACACTGAAAATTACATATTTTAGATGTAGTATAAGGCTTTAGTATGATTTTTCTAATTTTTTTTCTAAGAAACTGTGGCCAAATTTGGATACTTGAGCTAAGGTGGAAGAGGTCAAATAATTCAAAAGCACAATGAATACCCAAGGCTAGTGTTCAGTTGCCTTGTCAGCTAAAACCAAGGACTGTGATTTTTATGAGGTGTTTTGGTTTAGTTATAGGGACAGTCATCCTAAACATACTACTCTTCTCCATTTGAGCAAGGAAATTAAATTGAATGGGTGCTTCACTTTTCTTCCTTTGGGTTTCTTGTTTTCTTCCACTTTACCTGTTTGCATGCTTGCCATCCAGTTCTACTCTGTTATGTCAGTATAACTCAAGGAATTGGATAAAATTTTCATGAACTTCATAACTAATAACAGTATTTCTTTATATTAGTGTAATTAGAACAGTTTCTTCTTCAGGTCTGTATATATCATTTGAGTGTTTCTTAGAGGAATGTGTTCAGGTCAATTTCCCAATAAGTGAAATATTCAATAATAGCAATTCTAGTTTGTTTGACAACTGCTGAAAGTCTAGGATTGTTTTGGTCAGTTTTCTGAAGTATACAAGTTCATCTTCTCTGGGGAATGTTGGTGGAGAGTTTCAGTGGTTTTAAGTGTAATTACCTTATTTATGCTTCCATTGCTTTTATTTTTTTACTAATTTTTTTATTTTACAGCCTTTTATGGATATTGTTATGATACTAACCTAAACGGTTTGATATGATACTAACCTAAAAAAGGTTTGTCCCTTGACAACTTGATCCAACCTGACTTGACCAAAGCATTACTTGAGTAGGGTCTTTTCACTGTGGTAAACTTACAGCTGTATCCCATGTTGCTTGGCAAGCAGTGGCCAACACTGTAGTTTTCTTGTTTCCCCTTGTGAAGTACACTGTGAATTCAGCAGGTCCATAAATTCTTAAGTAAATATTTTTATTGGCCATTGGCTTAAACTGCTTTAATTTAGATGGTTATTTATTTAATGGTTTTGAGAAGCAAAATTGCACACTACTGTGGCATGAAGGATGGCTTGTGTGGATTGAATTACCATTCCGAATGAAAGCTTCGTCAGACATGCATCTTTTGTTTTTTTGGTTTGTTTTTGTTTGTTTGTTTTCCTGCACAAGATACCCACTTCATTAAATTCACATGATGGACTAGCCCTAGGAATTGGTGAGAATAGTTTCAGCCAGGAAGCTGTTGTCTGTGGAGCCTTCTGTCTCCCTTTCTGGGGTGACAACAATGTGATTAGTGAAAGAAGCGGGGAATTACAAAACCTCCAAGGATAGTTTCATGCCTAAAACATTTAGAAGCTACCCTGGAGTATAATTTTTTTTTTCTCATATTTATAGTCCCTCTGATTGCAGATAAGACATCCAACCATACTTTGGAAAAGTGCTCTTAATTTTGTAGCCATCCTACATGTGGCTTTAACCTTACTTGTAAAAGAATTAGGCATTCAGTGTTGCAATGAATAAATGAGACCATTTGAACACCTGTAGTTAAGTGCTTATAGTTTTGGAACTGAAATACTCAAGATTAAGATACTTCATTGTTTAAAAAGTGCTGCCTACAGTTCCTTATTTATAATAAACCCTTTATAGAGATTTTGTTGAGATTTTACCATGCTAATGAATTTCTCATGCTGTGGTGATAAGCGTGGCAGATAGTCAGTAGGAAATTAATAATTCATAAAAGGATTTTAGTGATGTGCAATAAGTAACGCACAGGCTAATCAATTGATGAGGAGAGAGGAAAAAAATACTGATTAATTGCCTCTTAAACTTTTTGTTTTAACCTGGATAAGGTAGAGTCCTAGTTAAAATACGTGGTGATGCAGTTAAAGATTCTTTTCTAATGCATGTATGTAAGTAGGTTAATTGTGATTGCACATGGAACACTGCTTGTGATACTTCTCAGCTTCAGAATGTTTTACAGAGTAGACAATATTGTTACGGTGTTTTCCGCTTACAAATTCCTAGATTTAAATCAATTATCTTTATACATTTTAATATCAATTATATTGATACAGTAATCTTCAAAGGGCTGGAATTACCTTGACTTTCCTCTTTTCTTTCTATAGCATAAAGTTCTCCATTTCAGTCAAAAATAGAACTGCTGACATTAGTATCCTTAATTACATTGAATAGTCAATAAAGCAGTCATGATAGGCAGTTTTCTAGTGGGCATTGATTAATGACGACAACTTCAGGTCTTCGCCAGTCATTACTGTCTCCACTCTTAATTCTCCTAATTTCTCCACTCCTAATTTTTCCCTTGTCATGGCTTATGCCTGGTGTTTGCACTTCTTGATTCCTCATTCCAGCTGCCTAGCTCCAGCTCAAGTGTCCTGTCCGTGTTGTGGTGATGTTCTCTCCTTGTGGGTCTTCCACTGTCATGTTTGTTCTCTACCAGCAACAGTGGATGAATTGAGAGTATTGGAGAAAGATGCTCTGGTTTTGGTTCTCACTGGCACTGTAACATTAAAAACGAGTAGTTAAAGCAAATTGTGGAGCATGCTCTGTGTAGACAGATGTGTTGAGAGAATTAGCTGTATACTTGCTTAATTAATGTGCGCATGGAAAGTTTTCAAAAGCCTATTGCATGTCTGCATTTGCATGGATTTGCACAAGAGCTATACTAAAAGGTACAAACTGATACTAAGGTTTGTCACGTTTCCATTACCAATTTACATATATGAAGTACTACTTATAATTGTTTTTTAAAGATGATAACGTAAGATATTTTCCTCTGACCTTGTTTCGGAAATTAATGAGTCGTTTCTTCTGAAGCTTCCCCAAGTTTACCTGGCAATTGTATGAGAAGGTAAACTTGTCATTAAAATTAAAAATTTTAGCAAAATTTTTAGCAGCTGGAAATGGAAACTTTTAAGGGAATATAACAGGCAACGTATAATCATCAAGTTGTGTTGCAGCTTGATGCAGGTTTTTTTATAGTTATTTTAAAATATTCTTAAATAAAATGTTTTGTATAGAGTAATAGGATAATTGTGTATATTTAAAATTATCCTATTTTCAGTCAATATGGAGGGCTGCAGTGATTAAAAGTCAGATTTTCAGCTATTTATTAGGTTCAGTTTAAATTTTAAAGGTAACTTTCTGTTTCTCTGTAGGAGTAGTGTCTCAGTGCTTGCCAGTAGTTTAGTTGGAGATAACAGTTGGCTGTTTTCATTTACAGGCAAATACAAAAATGTAGACTGTAGATTGCTCAAATGTGAGGTTCTTAAGGATTTTTGCGTACAATAACATTACTGTATCAAAACTATAATCTTGGCAGTGTTTCTGTAGACATATTTCAAATTGGTTACACCCATCTTTTGGCTACATAATGCAGGGCTTTAGTTCTTAGGACAGAATTATATTTACAGGGGTGATGGAGCCAATTTCCCTGTTGCTGCATCATCTGGTTCAAATGACTTCTTACCCATGTGTTCATTCTTACACACTGGTTACTGCCTTTTGAAATTCATAGTCCTTCACCATAAAATGTTTCTTCTGCAGACATTTTGCAGTTGCAGTGTCTCAGCAACTGACTTGCAGAGTTGAAGTATTTCTTTGAATGATCGTCTTAATGTTGAAATGCTTACTAGTTTATTTAAAGATTGCAACACAATATTGCCATATTAGGAAAGAGTAATGAAACAATGTTTCAATAAAGGATTTAAAATTCATTTTTCTAGGGAAAAAATCATCATATTCTTGGTAAATACATCGTCTAAAAATTGTAGTCTGTATTGGAGTAAGACAGGTACATTTGGGCCAGTATCCTGTTCCACATAAACAGAGGCTAGGTAAGGAAGAGAGTTTATTAACTAGAATGATGCCAAGTGAAACCTCACTTGAGCCCGCCCCCAGCCTCTCAAAATGCCCAGCTCATTAAGTTCCTGAGCTTTAAGTGAGATCATTGCATTTAATAGGTGTGATAATTTTTACTTCCATGAATGCTTATTGCTTTTTGAACTCAGTGTAACATTTTAGTATCCATAAAATTTCTTTGCAAGAATTATCATGACCTAAATTTACACTGTGTAAAGAGCACTTCTGATGGGTTTGCACCTGTCCTATAGTAATTTAATTGGTATCTCCCAGACAGTGAACAGTCTGTCATCCTTCTGTTGTTCAGAATACTACAGCCAGAGTATTTAGCACAGCAGTGTATTAAAAGTATTGTTAGCTTTTATGGAGTTTTTGGGGCACAATGTAATTGTCCATATACTGTCTATATAACTAGTAAGTGTTCAGTTTCATATCAAATTTTTAATGCACTTTTTTGTCCTGATATTAAGCAAGTGTTGCGACTGTGTTCTGTTTTCAGCCAGTTTTGCTATGCAGAATTTTAGCATTGCTTTGATCAAAGGCATTGGTTTGTTCTAAAGAATACTTGAAAATAAAATATGTATCTAGGTTGATGACTCGTTGCATTTGAGACAGCCCTGTTTGAAAAGAACAACATTATTAAGTTCGATTGAAATGGTGATGGGCTTTTAACTACCAATGTACTGCCATGCTGTGTGGTAATGATTGCTCTGTGTAGTACATTTTAAAAAATTATTTCACATAGCTTAATTTAATCAGTTTGTTGTTAGGCTTTATAATTTGTGGGAGGTTTGGGTTTTTTTCCTAGCTCAGAAGTTGTTGACCTACTTGTCTGTTTTATAAATAAAAATAGATTTTCTCCTTACTGATAGTCTCCCTGTGTAAACTGAAACATAGTATTTGAGTAAGAACTTTTTCAAATTGTTTATATGTTCTTGGAGGTTTTCACATGAATTTCCAATTAGAACGGGAAGGCCAAATGGTGTAAGTGTTGTATGTAATTTTTTTTTTTGTAGGAACATCGCTTTAAGTTTTATTATTACTTATAAATAACTTTTCAATTGTTCATTTTGCTGTGCTTTGTTTAAAGTTTTAAACGTACACTGTTAAATTTCCAAAATACAAATTTTATTGAAAAAGTGTAATGTTAAATAGGAAGCAAAACTTGCAGGGCTTGAGCTTAAAACCGAAGGAGGTAGTTCTTTTTCGCAGGAAAATGTCGTGACACACATTTGAGTTACTTGCTGTATTTTGTGAACATTTGCCACATTGTTTATTGGCTGTGATAGTGAAACATTAATGTAGCAATTATCTTGATATTAAGCAGTCAAATGTTAAAGGCTTTCTGACAACTTGACATATGACTGTGGGATTAACTAGCTGGTTGTTCATTTTGAAGAAGTTTAGTTCCGATTAAATTTGCCTAGTTGCCTGAAGCCTCAGACTATGTAAATCTGCAGCCTGTCACTTCCTGTGATTGCTGGATTCGGTACATGCTTTTAAGAATGCTGTATTTTCAAAGGCTTTATGTATTCTGCTCACAGTATTTGCTGAGGAGGAACTGTAGCTAAAAATAACTAAAACTAATTTCTCTGTCTCTCCTTTTTCGCTGCAGGATGACGTAGCTTTGCCAAGGATTTATCAGCTAAGCAGAAAATGAGCTTAACATCCTGGTTTTTGGTGAGCAGTGGAGGCACTCGCCATAGGCTGCCACGAGAAATGATTTTTGTTGGAAGAGATGACTGTGAGCTGATGTTACAGGTAATTGCGTCAGCTTTACATGTACAACTGCTTAAATCACAAACTTAATGCACCAGTTTTATATTCCTTCTGAAAATTAAATTCCACAGATGTTGGGGGAGCAATTGTTTTGATTAATTTTTTGTGTTCTTAGAAAAAGTTAGTTTAAATGTATTGCCATCAACCATGCGAGTTACTGTCGAAGTTCAGAGGGTCACATTTTCTTCATATAAATCACATACTGAATGCAAGAATAAAGACAAAATAAATTTTGCAATATGACCAGTAAAGTAGACTGTGTGCTCCCATAAAATGTGATGATTCTAAGTGCACTGGATGCTTTTGAAAAGAGCTTTCTTTTTTTCTGCAGCTCGTAATCTAATTTAGTCACATGATTTGATGTAACTCTATCCCCATGTCCTGATCTTGTTGTACAAAGGCAAATGAAGTTAATAGAGAAGGATATGTCTCTATCTCTAAGGAAGTTGAATGACTCAGTCTCAGTTTCAGTGGAACTATAAAAATGCAAGTCTTAGTCAAAATAGCTTGATACTTCTGTAACTTCCTCAACTTCCAGAATCTCAATGCGGAACTCTTAGTGTAACTGTACTGTTATGTTGCCATATTTCATGCATTTCGTCCTGTCAAAGCTGTAGCTTTGTGAGCTGCTTCTTTCTAGTATATGTATTTTTGAATGGTTAATGCTAGTATTTGGGGAGTTTCTTCTTGAATTCTTGTCTTTGGTTAAAGTAGAACTCTTAAGAGGACTGAACTTCAAAACTAATATTCACAACCCTTTGTACCATTCAATAAAATATTTTCTTTTGGATTTTTGGTAACCAAGAGTTTATGTGCAGCCATTAATGGCCAAATTAGAATCTCATTTACAAATGAAGTGCCTAGAAACCTTTTTTAATGTATATTATTCAGAATGTAGTGTCTCTAGTAAACTGCATTTGACTTTCAACCTCAGAAGGCATCCAAAGGTTTTATTGGTGAGGAAAATACTTTGTGCTTTTAAAAAGTGGTTGAAAATACTCTTAATTTCCCTTCAAAGGCATACAGTATGATGTCTTGGTGATTTATGAGAGAAGTATTAAAAAAAACCCAAACCAACAAAGAAACACAAAAAACCCCAAAACAAAACAAAACAAAAAAGCCAGTCAAAAAACTCCACCCTCTTGTTTCTGCGTGGAAGATCACAATCAAAAAATTTTATTTTACCACTAGCTTCTTTTAATGGATTGTTGTCTCTGAATAAGGGAGCTTTTCCTTCTTTCTCTCTCCCCTATGTCATCTCCTGTCTGTGGGTGATCAGCTCTTAGAGTGCAACTGAATACTCAAGCATTTATTATTTTGTGTTATAAAACTTCAGTCATCATCACTTCAAAAGTAGCTGCTTCTTTGATTAATATTGTGAATAGATTCCAGTCATTGACAAATGTTATTTGCTGTGTATTGTCTTCAAAGGTAGTAAAAAAAATCAAGGGGCCTGGTTATTTTCAAGAATATTCTCTTCAGCCTGGTGTTACGTTAGGTCTACATGCCAGAATGACTGTAACAACACCACATACTGCTGAAGGGGGAGGAACCCACCAAAAGAGAAGCTAATAATGTGTTCTTGTTCTGTATGTATAGCTCTTTGTGTAGGCCCTTCTTTTCCACTCTTTACAAATCAGTTGTTCTCGTACTGCAAAGCATGTGGACAAAGCATGCAAAGCATGATAAAGAAAGCAGAATGTAATGCTTTTATTTGTAATGTCTTGACTGAAAACATGTTATAAAAGCCTTATTAAAAAGCATTTAAATTCCGTTGCATGCTTGATAGAATTAGACCTCAGATCTGTACCTAACCACTCTTGTTCTAACAGAGGTTTTGTTCATGTCTGGTAATACCAATTTGTTTTAACTGGGTTATTTTCTAAATATGCTCAAATAGTGTGCAGTTTTTGTCTTTAGCTAGCTGCTCCAATGCATCACCCTGCTTGCAGATAAATACCACGTTTTCCCACTTCTTTAACAATTATGTTTAGAAAACTTGTTGAATCTTGATGGGAGAATCATCCTCAAGGTGTGAAATTGTACATTATTCATAATATTAAAATTATTTCCAAAGAGAAATACTCTTATTTTCTGTATTCTGAACATTTTCTTAATAGTGTGAATTGGATTGAAGAGTCTTTGTCTGAAATAATGCTAGTTCTTAATTTATTTTAACTGAAGATGGAGTTTTCCTCTTTATATTCATACAGCTCTTAGCAGAGTTATTATATGATTTTCATTATTTCTGCAGTCGTGTAAATCTTTGTATTGGGTCTGGCTGGGATGGAGTTAATTTTCTTTTTAGAAGTCCTTATGGTGCTGTGTTTGTGACCAAAACAGTGTTGATAACACACAAATATTATAGCTGTTACTGAACGGTGCACGCACAGTTTCAAGGCATTCTTTCTTCCTCACTTTTCTCCTCCTACACACACATGACTATGTTGGGGGTGCACAAGAAGTTGAGAGGGAACACAACCAGAACAGCTGTCCCAAGCTGACCAAAGGGATATTCTGTGCAATATGATGTCATGCTTAGACATAAATCTGAGGGAAGGTACTTTGGGGAAGGTAACCACTGCTCAAAGACTGGCTAGGCATTAGTTTACTTGTGGGAGGTGGTGAGTGACTGCCTTTGCATCACTTGTTTTATGTCTTCTTTCTTCTTCCTCTTTCCTTTGCTACTTAAAATATATTTAACTCGACACATGAGTTTTCTTGCTTTTGCTCTTCCTATTCTCCTCACCACTGGGACAGAGGGGACTGAGTGAGAAGCTGTGTGCTTAGGCAGGGCACCACAGTCTTATAAAAAGTAATTTTGATAATACTTAAATTTGAATAGAAGGTGGCAGCAACAAATCAGCAGGAAAAATGGTGTTTGAAAGATTTGCACAATCTTTTTTACCAGTAAGGATTGTCTGCAATGAAAAAATCATGTCTGATTATATGCAAGAAATCTGAGCCTGAGGAAGACCTTAATGTTCTACAGAATTTCAGGTGTTTTTCTAATAGTCACAGACTTGAGTAATCATTCTTTACCATTTCAGAAGATGTGACAAATATCATGAAGCTGTAAGGATCTTCTGTGTCATTTCCATTTTACCTTTTTTTTTAGTGGGAAGTAGCATATAAAGATAATAAAACATGTGATTAACAATACAATTTGTATTTGAATAACATAGTTGAAAGACAGAAAATTTTCCCTTAACTTAAGATAGGGTAATTCTTGTGCTTACATTGCAGCATCATTTGAGTGTAGAAAAGTGTAATCTCTGCTTGACATCGTAGGCTCAGCAGAACACCCACATCAGTAAATTGAATTTACTGAGATAGGTTATTAAAAGTTAGTAGAAAATGAGCTATACTAGTTTATCTTCGATTAAGTATAGAAGTATATCTACCATTAAGAACACTTAAATGATGTTGTATAGTATCATAGAATCATAGAATCATCTGGGCCGGAAGGGACCTTCAAAGGCCATCTAGTCTGACCCCCCTGCAGTCCAGGGACACCTCCAACTAGACCAGGTTGCCCAGGGCCTCGTCGAGCCTCACCTTGAATGTCTCCAGGGAAGGGGCCT
>JAOTQQ010000023.1:38382208-38394426 GCA_026546715.1 Gallinago undulata
TTATCTAAGGATTGATTCTGTGTGTCTAAAACTTTCAGAGCTGAAAAAATATATTAATACATTTAGAATCAATTTTGGCTAAACGTTGAAAAATATTTTTTGAAAGACAATCTAGCTTCACTATTTTGAAAAAAGCTGACATAGTGGGGAAATGGGAATTTTTTTTATGGATGGCTTTATGTTATAAAAGATGTTTAGGGAGCATTTTGGAGAGGGGAATTAAAATAAAGAGGATCACCTTCAATAAAATCTTAAAGAGAATGATTGCACCTCTTATGGATTCTGAAAAGGAGACACTTGACTTCTTTGAGTCATTATTCAAAGAACTTCTGAGAACTAAAACCATTCCAAATGAAGCAAGTGAGTATTAAAGAATGTAATTGCTTTGACTTAATGACTACAAATATCTACATTTAATTCTTAAGTTACAAATCTTCAATTAAATTGCACCAACAAATGTGTAAGTCCTGATTTTGCTAAGTATAGTTGTGCAATACGTTTTATTTAGAAACTAGAAAATATAATAACATTTGGAAATGCACAATATATGTACTTTATAAGAATGTTAATACTGTCTAATGTTTAATAAGATTTCAAATTATTTGTGGTCTTTAATATCTGTTCAGAATATCCCGTCAGTTTTTTGTTTGAAAAAGTTATCTCCTGTTACAGGAGGTATTCAGGAACATTAATGAATGTAAGCATTAGGAATTGTAGTAAAGTAATGGTTGGTATTCTTGGGGTTGTATAAAAAGCTTTTGGATGTCATAAATACCCCTTACTGCTAACCTAAAAAGTGTCACCATTAGAAATTAAAGATTAACTAGGAAGTAAAGCAGAGAAGTTTTTTCTTTGAGGTCTTCTGTGTTAAAGCGTTATGAACAGTATGTTTTCTACCCAGTTCAAAAAGTCCTGCTGCACAATTCTTATTAGATTTGGTAACATGAAATAAGTATCATATTATATTTATGAAGTGCAGAAAAAACACCCAGTGAAGAAAATCAAAACCAAATGGAAGCCAAAATTTCTTCCTCCAGCTGAGCTCAGCTTTGCTTCCCTCCTATTTTAAATTGCTAATGCTGTGGAGTCTGTTACTTTGCTGAAGGTGGATAAGTAAAGAATAAGACAAAGACTTCTATTAGCTTGTTTACTGCTGTGCTGCTTTATTGAGGATTTAAGAGAATTATTGATATACCTTTTATCAATAATTCCAGTATAACCTCTCTTTCTTTGTTGTAAGGTCAGTCCTTTTTCTCAGCAGTTACAATGCCTACTCAAATTGAGTCTCATTTAAGAGTGTCTGTTGGGTCAAAAGATTAACTGAAATTCAAGAACTGTATTTGCTAGGATTGGGGTGAAAAATCACTGCAAGGGTAACTTTCTAAAACATTTACACAAATAATGCAGTCTTGCCAGTAACAATTTACACTAGAATGGTGCTAAGATCTGTGTCTGGTTTACCTGAAGAATTTCCGAAGGAATAAAATACTTCTGGGTTTGGGTGTTTTTTCTCTTTTACTGGAAGAAAGGGTGAGAGTGATCAAAATATCCAAAGATTACTTTCAGCATGACTCATTCGTGTGGGAAATCTTAGCTTTACTCCCATAGGCAGTCTACTCTTTTCTCTGGAACGAAATGTAAGAGCAAACCACAAATGCAAGAGTGGCATTAACTAGTCAAAATCAAGGCAGGATTAATAATGCATCTCTGATTTAAGAATTCAAGAGAGGTATGCAGGAAATTTAAGTTAAAATTCTCAGAAAAAAAAATGAAAAAATATTTATTGATATAATTTTTAAAAGGAGCAAGAGGGGGAAAGATGTTAATATTGAGCTATATTGTTTCCTTCAAAAGTACCATTTTTTCTTAATATAACCTTTTACTAAAGTTTCTAGGAAATGGACTCAAGGAAAACATGTTTATGTGAAATTATTTTAAAAATCTGAAAAGAATGCTTTCCTGCTTATTCAATATCTTGATTTAATTTACAGGGATTCATTTATTCCTCTGCTACTCTTTCAGTCTCTACGAAATAAAGTATTGTCTCTACAGCAGTGAAAGGATTAGAGTAATAAACAACATGATTTTTTTTAATGTTTTAATGCCTGGCATTTGAAAAGAGAATGTGAGAAAGAATATGCTTTCTTCTTTCCTTCTGATTATTTTTACCTAAGTGTCAGAGAAAAGCTTTTTAGCATGAGATACTTTTCCCTAAGAAATAGGTGTAATCATTTATCTCAGTAATGACTGTCTTGGAGTGACTGTCACTTACGTAAAATGAAAGATTCCAAAACATTGAGGCTGGTGTCTTATACAACTTTCAACATACAGATAATTTGCTGAAATTAAAATCAGACAAGATATCAAGGTTTATATAAATGCCCACAGAGACTGAACTGCGTATGAAAAGAGAAATTTGTTAAATTGTTTGCAAATTTGCAAGGTTTAAAAAGAGAGATTTTATTTTAGGGTGAAAAATTCAGAAATCCTAGTAATAATTTCTTCTCTGTTGTTATTTGAATTTTATTCATAAATCTTAAAGATATTGTGAGAGCAGTTTAATTTCATGGTATTTCTGAATGGAAAGATTGTATAGATAGTGGTTAAAATCTGCGAACAGTTGCAGTCTTCAGCTGTTACCCTCTGTAACTGCATTCTCTCATTATCAATCAGCTGGTGAGAATGCTGTCTCCACAGTACTTCTGTGCTTCTGATCCAGCTATGCTTTTCACAATTAATACAAACCAAAGAGCACAAACTCCATCTTGTATTACTGAAATTTTCTCCAAAACACCTAGTGTTCTAGGACTTCTGACATTTTTTTGTTTGGTGTTTTTTTTTGTTGTTTTTTTGGTTTTTAGTAACGATGTTACTATTTCTTTCAAATCATGTTGGTTTTTTGATATATATATTGAGGTGGAGCAAATACTGCCAGTATTACTGGTATGGAAACGTGTTGTGTGTTTCCCTCATCTCGCAATAAGTTTGCTTGCATTTTTATTCTCTCATGGGTTTTCATATGGTCCTCTGTTACCTTTATTTTACAAAATACAAAGCAAGATTGGCGCTATTCCTTGCAAATGTGTGATCTTTTTACTTCTCTACAGTATAAGTGTATGGCTCTGGTTAATGTTCTTTATAAATAGAGAACACTTGAAAAATAGCAATAAACCTTGCTTTCTAAAAGTCCTTTCATTAGCCAATGATATTTCTACATCCAGGTACCTGAATGTCACTTAAATTTATAGAGAAATGTGAATTGGTTACTAGGCAAACAGATTTAGAAAAAATATTAACAAGGTGAAAGAAAGCTATGATTGAATATTAGATGCTGGCTCACTTCTTATACTTGTAGATGCTCTGTAAAATTACCATTGAGAGCAATTTCATCAACGTGTAAAGAAGAAAAGCTGCTCTTACATACTCCAAAGGCCACCTTGAACATACCAGCTCTACAATATTCTCTACTCAAATAGCTTCAGAAAGGCACAATTCTTTCTAGCAGAATAACAGTCTTATTGTTGCAGCTGACAGATAAGTAAAACATAAAGCAAATTCAGGATTTTGGTTCCATTTAGAACATATTTTAAGTGTTAATTTTAAAACATAAAATATACAAGTAAATGAGGCAGTGTCATAGGATATGTTCTGCCCTTTGAACAGGTTCAGTGCTTTCTTCTGTTAACACTTAGCAGTTGGTCTCTATTTTACACTGAGTTATAAATTTTCTGGTTTACATTTTTTAAATAACCAAATTTGTTCTGTTAGAAGGAAGTTGTTCTATGCCATCATCATATCAGATTAAAAACTCTTCCTAGGCCACGGGAAAGGTAAGTCCATCAATAGATGAAAGAATTCAAAATTATGTTTCTTGCAGTTCATCTTCCTTTTTGTTGGTATAAATAGACAGCAAATTATCAGGCTAATGGGTTTCCCTTTATTCAATAAAGCACAATACTACCAGTAATAAATTTTAATAAATGGATGTGCAAGTAATTCTGGATGTGTTTGGAATATTAAATAATTTGAGGCTACTGCAATAAAAAAGGCAAGTCAATGTGTTTTTTGCAAGCTCTTCAGAGGTTTTCTTGAGGGATACCTTTTTTTGTTTGTTTTGTATAAGACTTTTTTGGCCTTTCTTCTTCAGCCACTTTCATTTCAGGGTACTTATGAATGGAAATACTTTATAGAACTTACTATAGCAGAGTTAAACTGCTATAGTAAGCATGTGTGGGAAGGGAAAGAACAGAATAGAGGCTATATATATGTTTCAATTCTCATCATGCTAGCTAACCATGGAATCTAGAATGCTATTGCAGCTCATAGGTATGGAAACATTGAGCTTAGATGAAGTTTTCTTTGGTCCCAAAATTGTTTTCTTCAATTGTATTATATTAGTTTAAATTTCCTGATAAATAATTGATTTTTTTCATCAGCAAAGTAATTTTAAATCTCAAATTCAATATTCTGATTCCAAAACAGAAGGAAAACTTGAAAGAAGTTGTAACAAAAACCAAACCTCATTCCATCCTTCTGCCATCTTCCAAAAGAATTATTGTAACAATTTAATGATTTTGTTTTCAGTGTGAAGTTCATATTTTAGACTATGTTCCAATTTATTTTAAATTGGAAAACAGTGCTGTTTTAAAGTCTTTGTTTACATAGCTAGCCAGGCCATAATAGTAATGACGTTGTTTTTAATGCACAATGCTATAATCTTTAATTTTACTTGATTATATACTTTGCAAAGACTATACATAAAATATTATTCTGTTGAGACAGTCTTGAGAGAGATTCTTTTTTCCTCCTTAAAAATTTGGAATAAATAATAATTTATGTGGGAAAGCTGTGTCAGTGTTCATATAGACACCAGGTTTTTCCATTTTGATTTTCTACATCTTACTGCTTGTTAAGATAGTTATATTTCAGTTTGGCTTGACTGTATGAATGGGAATCTATTCTAAAAGATTATTATAATAAAATGGAATGTCCATACTCTCTTTGCTCCCAGGTTATGTCTGTTCATACCATATTATGTTACTGGCTAATGTGTTCTTCAAGGTCTGTGTACTTTTACTTTTGAATGATTTGTTGTTGTTGCTTTAAGTGTTCATAAAACTTGTTTACCAGATCTTGTATTCTCTGTTGCAACCTTGAGGTTTTATCAATAATCCTGCAGATAGCATGAAACATTGTATTAAGCATAAAATAACTGCTAAATGAAGAATTGTGGAATGACAAGTTTAATGTTATTCTAAATATTTTGAAAGGCAGAGTAACAAAATCACAAGTAGTTATTTTACTACATTGTTATATTTTTATATATCAGTCTAGTTCTGTGAGAAGTATAGGCTAATTCAGATGTTTTCTATCATTTGTAAATAACGTGCAATGCACAGCAGGGATTGATTTTAGAACATGAAGCCATATACCAAATCACAACATTTTGTTAAGATCTGCAAGGTTTTTTTTTTTGGAAAATGTATATTCTGATCTCTTCTACTAAAACTGCGTTCACCCAAAAACCTATAAATGTAAGTGCAAGTGGAGCAGGGAGGGGGAAATGTTTCCATTGTAATACTTAACACACATATTATAATAACTCCTATTGTTATGGATTTAACATACACATTGTGGAATTCCTCTTGGTAAATTTTTACAGTATTATGAATTACAAACCACCTGAAAAGTATCAATGGACAGGGAGTAAGTTAGGAAGAAAAAAATATCTCAGCATGTTTCAATGACTGAGGAACCAAGACAGATCTGTCTATTTTCAGAAAATTACTTTCCGATCATCTGTGTTTACATACCCTCTGGGCTTAATTGCTTTTAGCATTGCTTCAGCAATTTCTTCTATAAAGAATGCCTTTTAGCCCCACAGAGAGTCTTGATTGCAGAATGACCGTATTTTATGAATACGGTGCTGTAAAAGCAGCAGAACAGTTGAAGCCTATCAAATAATCTGAGCATTTTGTCAAGAGTTCAGAGGATGTTTGTAATCTTTTTTCTCCTCTGGGGAAGGGAGTTTTACAGTCCGTAAACTTACTGTTTCCTTTTGAATTTGCAATTCTAAAGAAAATGAATTCTTCACTATAGCAAATAGGTACAAAATATGTATGTATGTAAATATGTAACTGGCATCTGGTAACAGGAAGTTATTAGATTTGGCACATTGATCCTTTTCATTTGCTTATGTAGCTTTTTTTATACCAAACTGTCTTGCATCTGATTCTATATCTTCATTATGTAGTTAAAATGACATAAACAGCTTTTGTGAAGAACCATGGCTATTCATGAGATAAGTCCTGCACAGAACACAGCCTGTTTGCCTAGGGCGGCTAGGATAACTGCCAAGAAAAAGGACATACTAGTAAAATCAGACTTCACAGAAGCAACTCGGTTAAACACAGTTCATGCAGTATCTAAACACAAAGTGAGCTTAGGCATTGTACTCTGGCTCATCACACTTTCTCAAAGGTGGAAAGAAAATGTTTGCCTTTTGTCTTTCCTATCTGATCAGTAACTATTAACAACCAATTCACTGTATATTATGAATGTCTGGACAATTTGTCTTCTGTCTTTGGAAGAATCGTGAGGAACTCAGTCTGAGCTCTCATGGAGCATTGCCAAGATGTTCTGCGATAATGATCTGAAGCCTCTTCCAATTCCCTGCTGTCTGGAATCCTCTCTTCCCATCAATCAAGCATCCTCTGAGTGTGGCTTATTTACACTTTCTTCTTCTTGCTTAGTACATCCAAACTATATCAAATCTTGCTTGTGTTTCCAAATTGGTATTTCTTCCCTCTTTCTTGTTTTCCCTTTTTTTTTTTTTTTTTTTTTTGCTGGTCTGACTGTATAAGTTCACAGCTCAGTTTCTGAAATGCACTTTTATTATTCATCCCTGAAAATCAAATATACTACTCATCTTCCTTTCCTCTTTAACATTATGAAACATAATCGCTGTTATAATTTACATTCCCATCACTTTACAATACCTTATTTCAAATTTGATCATTTGTTTTATTTTGCCATGGTTCTGTCTTTAATGCACTGTGCAGTACAGTCCCTTGTCCTTTATCTGTGCTCCGCTTTGATTTAGTTTGCTTTTTTAACTGTTCATCTTTGAATTCCCTCTTACATACTTACTGTCTTCGGGTTTTGTTCTGCTCCTTGTATACAGATTGTCTGCACTGAAATTATTAGCATTTAAATCATCATCCTTTTAAAATACACCTCCAGATTGTGGCTATAACTGTTGTTAGGATCTCAAAGAACAGAATTATTCAAATACTTTTCATTTACAAAAAACATCACTAATGGGCTGCTCACTGAATTATGACTAGAACCCTTATTTATTTGTTGGTTTTCTGTTAATCTTATTAATATTATTATTAATTACTGCATATCCATTAAGACCACAGCAAATTTTAAAACTAGACAGAATTATTCAGATTTGTATTTTGAATAAAATGTATGCTCCTAATTTGTGTTAGTGCTGTTCAAAATCTTTTCTAATGCTTTGTGTAGTAAGTATGTGTGCGGGTCAATACAATCTCTGTTCTAATATACATAATTTACTATGAAACTGAGTCAACATATCTATTAGGAGTCTCAAGACCTTTTTTCCATTTATAACAGTATTATAAGTAATGATATAGATGAGGAACTGTATCTGTGGACATTATGTACTGAGTAATTATAATATTATAGGACTGCTGTGTGATCTTCATAAACCATGAAATACTTTTATTTAATGCCAGGGCATTAATTTTAAACTAAGTACAAATTCTCAACTTTAGGAGCTCTGAAAGGCATGCGAATATGTGAATGAGATATAACTGGAAGAAGTTTTTTTCTTACTCAAGAACTTTAAAATTTATAAACAGCACATAAGGAAAACATCAAGTGAGGTTTTGTTAGGTTTTTTTTAGCTAACCCATTCAGAAAAATGGTTCCTGTTGCCATTAACTTTTCTGACCAGTTTTATTTTAATTTCTTGGAGGTCTCACATATATCAATACAGAAAAACTGCTTCTGTGGTTTTAAAGTATCATTACTTTTGATAGTTGAAGTCATACTGATCTCTAGTATAGTTCATCTGTGGTACAAAAGATACTAATTCATGTGTTGGGGGACAGGGAAAGGGGGAAAAGGAGAGTGAACAAGACTCATTCCCAGACATTCAAGCTAGTTTGTGTTAAAGCTATGTTTCAGCTATTGTGACAAGCAGGTGTGCACTGAGTCATGAGCTGTTTTCACAGGGAAATGCGTATGGCCTGCCAAAACAGATTACTCTGCTTTCTACAAAATTAGCCCTTGCAGAAAAGAACAAGGCATGTGCTCATACTTCATCATGTAGCTCATGCTGTCTCCAAAAATACAACAGTACTTCTTGCAATGACTGCATCTTGCTTGTATTGGTTTACATAGATTTTGTTAATTCTTGTTTGTTATTGGATAAAGAATTTTTAAAATTACATGTTTATTTAGATAAAGTTATATTCTCTGTTACAATATTGGAAGAACTGTTGCTGAGATCAAGTGATGGAATTTATTAAATACCTGCATCAAGGTGCAATTGTTTTGCCATCAATTATTTTTTTACTTTGCCTCTCTCCTTTTCAGGGTGAGCTTATGTTCCAGCAAGTAACAGCATCATGCATGGGACTTACTGTATTTTAGCCTGCTATTTTGTCACTTTGTTTTACTTGTGGAACCACGGAATGTAAATGGAGTATCACAGGGGGCATCTTTGGAGAGCTTACCATTCATTGCTTTGAAACTGAAAAGTATGTTTCAGGAACTCCCTTGTTCCCTGCTGATGTAGGACATGTCAGCCACAGTGTTGGCAGTGCAATTTAGAAATTGCTGCATTTCCCTTTGGGCTTTCTCAGGATTGATTCTTTGAGCCGTAAGGCTGACCTGAGATGCGAAGTTGTTATCTAGATCACTGTTGTTAAGGCTCATAGGATCACATAAGCTGGAAAGGACCTTAAGAGGTCTGTAGTCCACCCCCCTGCTCAAAGCAGGGTCAGCTTTGAGGTCAGTGAGGTTGCTCAGGACTTTATCCATTTGGGCCTTCACACCCTACAGGGACACAGACTATTGACTGCTTGGCTCTCCTCACAGTGAAAAAGCTTTTCTTTATATCCTGTCTGAAACTATCTTATTTCAATTTATGCAAGTTATCCCTTGTCCTCCTGCCATGGACCACTGTGAAGAGCCTCGCTGTCATCTTGATACACTACTTGATACTGGGGGCTGCTGTTAGGCACCTCTAAAGTTTTCCCTTCTCAAGCTCAGTTTCTCCAGACCGTCCCCACAGGGAAAGTGCTCCAACCTTGACCATTTTGGTTGCCCCTGCTGACAATGTCAGTTAGACAATGTCTCAAGTGTTGAGGGGACCAAAACTGGATGCAGTCTAACACCTGTTAATCCACTTGCTTAAGGAGTCATCTGGATTGCAGATTAAACAAAATTATGTTGGCTACATTTCATAAATGGGGCTTGATTTTCTACAGTAATTTTGTGGTCATTCCCTTGCCATTCAGAATGTCCTGATTCGCAATGGAAATTTTTTCATGCTTCATAATAAAAAGTTATTTTTAGGTACCACCACCACAGTTTATACAATGTTTCTGACAGTTCCACCATTACAACTGTGTGGCAGAGAACCTGTAGGAATGCCTAGATATTTCCCCATCAGTCAGATTTCTGCGAGATTTCTGACAGATTTTCACAGAATCCCCTGACTCCACAGAGGATTCTGTGAAAATTATTAACCTGTTTTTTGTTTTGCAACTTTGTGAAACAAATTTAGGATAAAATAATATACTCTTTCTGCTAAAAGATAATTTCAAAAAAATACATAATAGGACAGAACAAGGCAGAAAAATTTAACTTTCCAGTATGATTGCTTATAGGAATCTGTTAGCTTGGAAATATCTTTCTCTGGTACTTGCATTTTTAAATGTTATCTCTTTAAAAATTAGCATTAGTATCTGTTCTGGGGTTTTGGTTGTTTTTTTTAAAAAGATTTCTAGGAATTGTTTTCTTTGGTAGTGCGTACAGCTACCTAAGTTAAAACATAAGCATACTACTGCCCATCCCCCAGACTCATGATTTTATGAAAGTCCTTGTTGTTTACAGTGATATAAAAAATTGTTAAAGATTTAGGAGATACCTTTTTTTTTTTCATTGATAGGTGCATGGGTACGTGTGCTTTGAGCTGTTTAGGAAAGCTCTTGAAGTCATAGAATGCATAGATTCTCTTTACCTCCAAAACCTAAAAAAGGCAATCTTCTCATTTTTCAAACATCTCACTATGCCCAAACGTGAGTCTCGGAATCTGGCTTCATGTTTTTCTTCCCCAAAACTCAGTAAATCAAAACATAGATCGTAGTTACTTCTGTTTAAAGATTATAGCTGCTGTTTCTGAAAAATGCAATCTTTACAAAAAGAAACTTCAGTGTTTTTGTATAAATGCGTAAGACATGCAGTGATGGCTGTCATCAGCATATTTCAGGATTGTTTTGGTTTCATTATTTCCTAGACTTTACTTAAATGACTTTGAAATCATGAAGATATTTAAAGAACAGAAACATCTGAAGAACTGGAAGCCTTGAAGAATGTTAGACTGTCTTTGTAGGAAGATACAGGTGTCTATTCGTTCAGGATTCAATCACAACAGCCTACTGATGCACACATACCTTATCGTAGCAACCTGTCAAGTACATATTGCATTTTTCTAAATGGTAGAGAGACAATTTCCGGCAGAAAACTCCAGGTTATTCCATGATCACTTCTGTTGAGTGTAGATTCTTAATATTTGGTGAATAGTGTAAATGGGCTGGTTAATCCTGAAATTCTGATAGTATTCATTTTATGAAGGTGTGTGAAAGGTGTGTAAGTGATGTTCTGAATTTTGTCAAACATTCAATGTGAGTTGTTTTGTCTTTTGCATAGTTTTCATATTTAAAGTCTTAATGGCATTGTTTTCAAAGGACTTTTATATATCACTGTTCTGAAATTTAGTCTTTGGGCTAGATCACACCTGTGTGAGTCTCTTCTTTCTTGCTTAGAAGAGGAGCTTTACAGTTGTGTAGCAATGGAACTTCAGCAGGGCAGGTGGATACACATATCAATTCTCCTAGATGTAAAATGAGTGTATAGCGCAAAAATATACATGTATTCAAGAAAATGCTTTCCCTTTCTTTCTAGTAATAGTGTCCCCAGATATTTTGCTTATCTTTTCTGATCTATGATGTCCACACTGTATATACAGAGGGAGCATTAGGTGTAGTATTAGGAGGTAAATCTGTCAGTTGGGTCTTATTACTACCCATATAGCCTTTCATAGAGAAAATAGGCAATACTCAAATTTGGTTTTGCAGTAATTTCAGTAATAGAAGAAGAATAACAACATTTGCTTAAATAGAAAAGTAGGGCTGAAAGAAAGAAGCCTTAAGTGCTACTGTTTGTGGTACAAGTAAATAAATTTGACAGTGTAAATGAATGTGCCACTGAATAATATGAAGCAATTTACAGGCAGCAATTTAGTCCTGTAGTACTGATTAGATATGGAAGTGTTGAATTCATATTTTCCTTCAGATGTTTATGTGATGAAATCAGAATTTCTTTTTAAAAGAACATGTAAAATTCTGTAATCAATGGACCTGCATTAAACAAGGAAGAAAGTGGCTGCAGAATAACTGTATGCCCAAAGAATATTGGCAGTCGAGGATAACTGGTTTGTATCTTCAAAAATTGCTACAACTCTCTGAATCAAAAATATATCTTTAAGGAGAAAATTTAAGTTATATCATGATTTTTTAAAAGAAAATAGATATTTATTAAATACTCTCAAACAACTGCTGCATAAGTGTATCTTGGTATGATTTTTGTTTTAATTAAAAATTTGGGAGCATTGCCTGCATTTTAGAATTGCAGAAGGCACACTTTTCGTATGAGAGCAAAAGAGAAATCCAATGCATTTTAAAACCCTCCTCAGTTATGAAATATATAAAATGCTATGGCAACATCTTTCTGAACATTCAGAAGAGCATAAGCAGGAGTTGAATAACAGTGTACCTAATTTATTTTTTTTCTTCATCTGCTTCTTGGTCACTGAAAAACATTATGGTTTGTGGCCATCTAGTGGTGAATCCGTTTTAAATAAACTAACCTCGTTCAAAATTTTAATAAAACACTCTTCT
>JAOTQQ010000023.1:38394526-38469501 GCA_026546715.1 Gallinago undulata
ATGGTTTGTGGCCATCTAGTGGTGAATCCGTTTTAAATAAACTAACCTCGTTCAAAATTTTAATAAAACACTCTTCTAGCTTTGCTGTGCAAAACTGAACTACAAAACAATTTTGGGGAAAAAGTAATTCTGTATATCTTTTTCTCTTTTGCACTAGTAGTATTTTGTACAGGAGGATAACATCCATGAAGGTAATTTCCTTCTTTTCTGTCTTTTTCTAAGACAAAACAATTTTTATGTTAAGGCTTTCTTTTTAGTGGTCAATGTTAATGTGCGTGGGGTTTTTCCATTTTTATTCTGTAATTTTTTTTTAATGTCCAAGTCCTTAGAAGTAAAGTAGTGAAGATATTTCTTAGGCAGAAAATTATAAACTTTATGTTTCCAAGATACAAAAGAGTCTCTAAAATATCTTTGAAGTATACATCAATTCTGAAAGCAATTCATAGTATCCTAGTATCTAGGATCCATGAGACATTTAGTAGACTATATGCTGACTCTCCTTATGTCCTTATTAATAAATTGCCTTGGTAATAAAATTTTTCTAGGATTTGTCTCTGAGCAATGATTTTAAAATGGCATAGGAAAATTATTCTCACAAACAGAAGAGATTAATATAAGCATCAGTAGGAAACAGTGTAGTAGAAAAAATGTGGTAGGTCACATCTTGAATGAGATGTGTCTACATGGTTTATGAGACCTGGTGGACTTCAACATCTGCTAAGTCCCTAACAAATGAAAAATGGAAATTTTGTTTGTATTAGAGAAATAGTTCAATAAGCATATCAGTAGCATATGTAAGCATTTGTATTTCTTGTTTTCACTAGACAATAGCAAAAATCTGAAAATTTCGTGGTTCTATTTTTTTTCCGTAATTGGGAAATGGACTGTAAAATGTTTTTTGTGATGATTTTGCCTTTGCCTTTTATTTCTTTCATCGAAGTGTCATTTTTTCATATCTGACCATTCCAACTAGCAGTTCCTTCAATTTTCACGTAGACTTCTGCTTTTGGTTTTTTTTTAAAATTTCTGTAGACATTTCTTCTATTTAATTGTAGACTTCACCCAGATGACAGATAAGCATAATAGAACAAAAATTATTTAAACTCACTATCAGCATGCCACCATCCATCCATTAACATTGAACATTGTATCAGGATGGTATTGGGTTAATGTATGTAATGATTTGTTTCATTTTCAGGTATTTGGAGTGGATGACAGCCAGGATTATAATAGGCCTGTTATCAACGAGAACCAGAAAGATTTAGTAAAAGATTGGGCTATAAATTCTGCTACAGTAGTGCTGGAAGAAAAAAGACCACTGAGTACAACTGGATTTCTTGACACAGAGGTAGAATTTAATTTTTGATGGTCTTCTTTTTTCTTCCACTAAGAGAGAGCACTAATAACTGACCAGTAAGTGTTAAACAGCAAACAAAACCTTGCCTAGAAAACATTAGCTCAAATCTCTAAGTATTTTATTTTTCTTGGGTCTTTATTGCATTGTCAAAACTTCTGTCAGAGACAGGCATGCTACATTGTGAAGGTGCACTAACACTAGTGTATTGGAAATGTAGCAGGAGCTTCCTTGCAACATATTTACGACATAATGCTTGCACAGTATATGCTTCTTGTAAGTTATGCGGCAGAACTAAGGAAAACCTGGTATGTTTTATAGCCCAAATCAACTATATTAAAGTTCAGAAATGAGGTGTATGCATTTAATGAGTGATACAAAGTCATCTAGGAAAAAAATGGTGGATAATACATTTCAAACTTTTTTCCAAAGCAAGAGGCTTTTTGTGTTCACAGTTTAAGTTCTCAAGTGAGATGCCACTCATGAGAAGTTTAATCAGTTGGTGAAAGATTAGGCAAAGGAAAGTGCCTGTTCTTTGTATATGACTCAAAATATGTGCACAAGCTAGATGTTAATCATATTTCATATTGAAATCTTGGGAGACATTTTGATATAGTTGTGATGGATACACTATAACTTAAAATGTGTTGGTAGCAGAACGGGCTTACACCGGAGCAGAATTAACCTGGTAACAGTCATGAAGCATTCCACACTTAGTTCTATTTGCCATGGCAAGCTGTTTCTGAAGTATGATCCTGTACATTAGCAAACTTAATAAATAATCAAATTTTCTGGAGTATATCAAGAGCTTAAAGTATGAGTTTGTATGCCTGCTATGCAAATATATTGGTTTTAATATGTAGGAATCTGTTCCTCCTAGAGAAGGTGTGCTTTATCATGTCTGTATTTTAGCTACTGTGCAATCTTGATGCACTAAGGATGTTGTATCTAGATTAGTATCTTTGAATAGTTTCTCTAAGGTTACTGCTTCAGGCAAATTATTGCCATACAGCATGGGCATATCATGTGGAAGAATTTGAGAAACTTTTCCGTTCACCTTGCCTCTTTGCATGAATCTATAACCACAGTTTTTCTTTCTCCCTTTTCATGCCTTTTGCAGCATTCAGCTCTTTTGAGCTATATCAGTTTTCAAGATTATTAAAAGTATTAATATTTTTCCATTTCTGTAATTTCATAAGCAAGAGATGATCTATTTTATGAACATAATTGAGCTTTCCAAGTGTCATATTTTGCAAATAACAGGGTTTGACTTTAGAAGACTGAGACATCTGCAATGATAGGGCAGGTTTAAGAATCCTGGCAATGGCATGCTAAAACTCACTTTGATTTAGGTTGAAATTACAATGAACGGTGCCTTTTTATTACTGTGGGTGCTTTGCTGAATAAAAAGCTCCTAGTATATCAGGAAAGGAATGGGTTATTTGGCATAGTCTTAATTTGCAAGATTATTACGAGGCATGATAGGAAAAAAAAAACGAAAATTGTTGGGTAGGTAAAGGAGAAAAACTGAGATAAGCAATGTATATATAGCAAGAATTAGTGTAAGAGGAGATGAGCGTAGATGAAGATGAAAAAAGCTTACTAGAGAAAGTTAAAATATAAATTGGTTGGTATGTATGTAGAAGTAAAAGGTAAGCTAATTAAGAAAAAAGAGGTGTGTGTAGTAGTTTCATAATGGGAAAACAATGATGAGAATGATGACTGAGAGAATATTGTAGTATTTAAAGTCTCTTATTACCAAAATTTACACTTGGTTTGTTTTATCATTAGAAAGGAAAGAAACAAATGTGTTTGATTTGTAAAGTACATAGGTATGACATTCTCATTATACACAAACTTTACTCCTTGTGGGTTTTGGAAGTCTTACTGCATTACTGAGCTGCAGATCATAACTTAATAACCTTATTGACAATCCTGGCTAAATAGTTAACCTCAGGGGAGCTCAGTGTTCCAGGCTTGCATCAACTCAGCTTGTTCCAGCTGCCCATCACAGTTGTATCTATAGATGATTTAGGGGAATAAGATGAATTCAGAACATGATTGACACAGAAAATTAATAAAATAAAAATGTTAAGATATTTCAGTTCAGGAAGATGGAAAAGATGGTTTGGGAAACTATGAAAATTTTATAAAAATTATTTTGGGGTTGAAAGATTATTTTGAACTTAAATATCTTAACTTTACAGAAACCTATGAAGTATCATGACTATCCAGCATGCTTGGGAAGGACCTAAGGGCTGCTTTTCTTTTAAAGCAGTTCTCAGCTTTTCTTTTGATGTGACAGCAGTACTATGGAGTAGTGTCTGTCATGAAACTAAAATGTGGAGTGAGTGTCTGACACAACTGGATCGAGCCTGCATTCACTGGTTCGTGCTGTTTCAATGCTTACAGATAGGCGATAAAAATACTAAATCTGTCTATATAAGATATTTAAATGTTTTTATTTTCTGTATTATAAACTGGCACTTGCCAGCCAAGGTAAGTGTGATTTAAGAACAAAAGCTAAATAAGATAGAGAGCAAAGAGAATATTATTATTGATGTTACGGTTATTATTAGTTTTTCTTACTTTGTCAGCTTGACTAATACAAATATTGCAGACATTTGGGCTATGATTTATCCATCCAGCTTCCATTTAATGGCCAATAATCTATGGTTTATACACATTGTCTTTGATATGCATCTTAACAAAATACCTGGGTTTTGTTTAGTTTGTGGGTTTTTTTTAACGGTTTTGTTAAGAATGCAGCACATTTAGAAACCTGGTTCTGCATCTGCAGGGCCATCAGTGCCATTGACTACGTTTCCTTTTCCTACTTTGAATGCCCATTTCATGTTTGTCCCACTGCAGATAAAATAAATAATATTGCTGACATTCTGAATACTGAATAACTTAATTCCAGTAAATATTTGTTATATTGTTTCTTAGAAGCAGAGAACTGCTGTGTGTATTTAGAAGCTGTATTTCCCTTTGTTTGTCTTTTCTAATGACACTCATTTTCTGCCCTTCTGTAGAGCAAACCATTCAATCTGAAGTTTGATACTTACTTTTTGTTTGAACTTAGATGCTATACTGGAATGTAGGATGATTGTCTCACCAATGTCATATGGCTGTGAAAAGACAAATATGGGTACCCTGGAAAATGTATCATTAGTAGAAAATAGCAGTGTTGTCGCCATACTAGAAACTGCTGGTAAAACTTCCTCTGACATACTGGCACTGGAATTGTTACCATTCTTTAAGAAAGGCAAATAGAACACTAGAGATAATTCAAAGAGGTCTATTCAGATTATTAAGGGAATGGACATTTACCTTGAAAAAACAGAATGACAGAATTCATTTAGTCCAGTAAAATAATACCCGAGATGGGTAAAATTGCTGGGTTTTTCTGTATTAAGTGGCATAAATGGCGATATCAGCGTTGTTCCAGGAACAAATGTGAAGACATAACATGAGCGTGGAAATTTGGAAAAGGATCATCACCCCTGGAGGAATATGGTTCTGAAGCAGATGGAGTGGGGAGGAACTAAAAGGACTGCTTTCAAGATGGCACTTCAATTTATGAAAGGATGGCCTAATATAATTCATAGAATAATAGACTGGACCTTAAAATCCCTTGGGAAGTGACCTTAAAGATCATCTAGTTGCAACCTCCTTGCCATGGGCAGAGACACCTCCACTAGACCAGGTTCCTCAAAGCCCCACCCAGCCTGGCCTTGAACACTTCAAGGGATGGGGTATCCACAGTTTCTCTGGGCAACCTGTTCCAGTGTCTCACCACCCTCACAGTGAAGAATATCTTCTTAATGTCTCATCTAAATCTACCCACTTTTAGTTTAAAACCATTACCCCTCGTCCTATTGTTCTACTCCCTGATAAAGAGTCCCTCCCCATCTTTCCCGTAGGCACCCTTGGAAGGCTGCTATAAGGTCTCCTTGGAGCCTTCTCTTCTCCAGGCTGAAGAACCCCAACTCTCTCAGCCTGTCTTCGTAGGAGAGGTTCTCCAGCCCTCTGATGATCTTTGTGGCCTTCCTCTGGGCTGACTCCAAGAGGTCCACGTCCTCCTTATGCTGGGGAGCCCCAGAGCTGGATGCAGTGCTCCAGGTGGGGTCCCACAAGAGTGGAGTAGAAGCGGGAAGAGAATCACCTCCCTCAACCTTCTGGCTGTGCTTTTTGAGGCAGCCCAGGATGCAGTAGGGCTTCAGGGCTGCAAGCATACATTGTTGGCTCATGTTGAGATTCTTATCAACCAACACCTCCAAGTCCATTGCAGAGCTGCTCCCAATCCATTCTCTGCCCAGCCTATATTTGTGCATGGGATTACCCTGACCCACATGCAGAACCTTGCACTTTGTTGTGTTGAACTTAATGAGGTTTGCACGGGCCCACCTCTCAAGCTTGTCCAGGTCCCTCTGAATGGCATCCCTTCCTCCCAGCGTGTTGGTAGCACCACACAGCTTGGTCTCATCAACAAACTTGCTGAGGGTGCATTCAATCCCACTGTCCATGTCACCAGCAAAGGTGTTAAACAGCACTGGTCCCAATACTGACCCCTGAGCAATGCCACTTGTCACTGGCTTCCACCTGGGTATGAGCTGTTGACCCCAACTCTTTAAATGCAACCATTCGGCCAATTCCTTGTCCACTGAGTGGTCTATCCATCAAATCTGTGTCTCTCCAATTTAGAGACAAGGATGTCATGTGGGACAGTGTCAAATACTTTGCACAAGTCCAGGTAGATTATGTCAGTTGCTCTTCTTTTATCTACCAATGCTGTAACCCCGTCATAGAAGGCCACCAAGCTAATGACTGGAGATTATTGGAGTATGTGTCTGAAAAGCTGCCTGTTTTTTTTTCCATTCAACTTGTTGAAATTTATATTTAAAAAAATATTATTCTGCTCTGAAATGCAAATTGTTGGAGATGCTTCCAGGTGGCCCATGGTTGGGTTTTTTTCAGATGTAGAGCCTGAAGCCCTAAATCTTCAGGCTAAATACTAAGTCCACAGAAATCTAGTGGTATGTTTTCTGAAGGTCTGTTACTCCAGTTTAGTGTGTATATGTGAAAAGCCAAAGTTAAAATGCTGGTATCTCTTATGTAAAACCAGCTTTTCTGAAAGACTAGGAAATTCCTCTTGATATTCAAGAGAACATTTGGAGGATTGCTTACTTGAGAGCCTGTAAGATGCAAATTTATATGGATTATAGGAAGAACATAAGGATAACTAAATGTGACTTTTTTAATGCGTGTTTTATAAAACTTTCACCTTTTGAATGTGCTTAAACTACTATCAAAAGAAACTGTTTTTCATAGCTTTGTTGTTTGTGCATGTGTATAGAGAGAGTTGGCAAAGCAGATTTACATCCACTGCTATGTAGAAAATGGCTTTTTGGCAGTGTAATTACTTTCAGAGAAAAGTAATTTATCATGTTGCTTTACCACAGTTAATCTGCAAAGTCTTAATGTATTTCTCTATTGTGAAGTGGAACTCAGATTTCCATTATGTATCTTACCTGTGTCTCTGAAATTGGTTGGGTGGTACACAAGGAAATAGTAGGAGCTTTCTGTAGCAAAGATAATTGGGCCGTCTGTCATATTTGGTTTTGGCTGTATTAATTGTTTTACTAAAGATGGAAGTTCAGTAGTACAGATAGGAAACAGAAAAGAAATTTTAGAGATATGAAAATGAAGTGAGGCTTCAGCAGCAGTTGTCAATGCATAAATGCACTTTTTTGAATGGCATTTTTGTAATACTCTTTCTGGCACCCTTCTCCTTGCATTGTGTTCAGAAATGCCCATAAATAACAGAAACATTGAACTAACTGCCTTTGCTGTTATTAGACTTGATTTTATAGTGTTTTGATTCAAAGAAATGAATTCAAAATGTGGAAATTTGTATAATACTTCAAATAAATGATTTAGTGCATTTCTGACTTACTACATTTGTAATATTCTGAAAGAGATTCATGATGTTGCACTTGTTTGCATTAAATAGGGTCACTCTTACTCAGGAAACATTCAAGATCATAAATTCAGGTCTTCTGAAATGTCCAAGTAACTTTTAATTTGAAAGAAGTCATCAAGTACTAGATTATATTGTTCACCACTCCATTTCTGCAAAATAAATTTCATAAAAGTTATGGAGTTGGTTCCTGGTCAAAGACTAGCACCCCAGAGTCGCCAAGGTGTTCGGCAAAAATCAGCATTTTGAATAGAAGTGTCAAGATTTGAACAGGCAGTAGAGCTTCAGCTAACCTTTGAAATAGTTTCTACAGATTTCCTTGTTCGGGAAGTTACTGGTATCTCTGTGTCCCTTCCATCTCTTTTGTTCGTCCTTAATTGTGATTTCTTGTTTGACTTGCCGGCGGTTATGTAATTTTGGAACTTTAGTCGATGACTTCTGTTATTTACAGTGCTTTGCCTTTTGAGTCCAATAAATTAGAATATGTAAACTTCTATAAAGCCTTTGACAGTGTGTGTCACATGTGCACGCATGCCCCTGTGTGTGTGTGCGCATGTGCACACTATCTGTTTTTGGAGATGTGAGTAGGAGAGGCTATAGTATATTGGATAAAACAGTAAAATTGCATTATATTTAGAAATCATTTTCTGATTAAAAAATACTTAAGATACTATAATATAAGAAGATGGTTTAATTTTATATTTACTTTCATTAGACTTTAGAAATTTTCAAGGTTTCAAAAGGCTTACCATTGAGAAAGTAAATTGATTTCTTTTCTAGGTTAGCTGCAAAAAATGATCAGATAATGGTTACATTGACTTCACTGTTACCCAGTAGGATGGTTTAAACTAATCTTTGCTTCTTTTTTTATTTAGACCAAACAAATGATCTGATCTTCCTTTCCTTTCCATCATAAATTATCTTACTCTTTCAGTCCTTATGGTAGTCTTTCTGTAATGATGTAAATACAGTATTTCATCTGGACAAGAGGGTCTTCTAAACTGGTAAAATGTCACTTTCTTGTCTTCCTGAAGCACATTTTTATTTTTTGAACACAAACCCCCCTACACCCCTTGTTTGTTTCCTGCTCTTTTTCCTGAACCGAGGACTGAAATTAACCAATTTTAAAACTAGTACATGTTTGAACATATTTTATATAGGTTCTGATATTTATTCTCTGCAGTAGGAATGGCTGCTTGTTCTGTACTGATTCTGCAACTGTCCAGATTTTGTTTGTTTGCCATTCTAGAGCTGTTAACTCTAAAATTTATTGAGGTAAACTCCTTTTTCAGCTTCTTCCGTGCAAATAGTGTTTGACATGTCTAGTCAGGAAAAAAAAATTAAGAGGACAGGCTTCAGACAGTTGTAATTTTTCTTCTGCTTCTCTTCCTTAGGAAGGTTCTGCTGCCCCTGGAGGTAAACGCTGGGTATCACAGTGGGCCAGTTTGGCTGCTAATCACACACATCATGACCAAGATGACATGAGATTGGAGTCGTCTGTGCCAGCTCCATTAGAAAACGGTATTAAAGGCTGTTCTTGTTGTCATCATTTCTGCTGAAGAAAACTGTGAAGGGGAAAAAAGAGTGATTGTGTACCTACCCAAGTAACTTTTCTACTCTTAGTACCACATTTTCACCTGAAGTTCTTCTGTGTTGTTGAGGAGAAACAGCATAAAAACGAGCTCAATGGTGTTGTTTGGTATGGCAGAAGAGTGCCAATATTAAACTGAATGTTATGAAAACAAAAAATACAAACTATTTAGTATTAAAGAAACTTACACTTGAATGCCACTTGGGTTAGTCTGCATAGTATGTTTCTTCCCTTACATCTTTCTTGGTAATGGCCCCAAATTGACTTTAATAGATTGATTGTTAAACAGTCCAACCTCAGTCTTCATTATTCAGTCATTATTCAGCTGAAGCATAGCATACTTGAAAACCATAAAACCTTCTCCTGAGCAATGAACAACTTTTTCTTCCTTTCTTGTGAGTGCCAGAGTGTATAAAATTGACTGGTAACTACAAAGGGACATCATATTATGAATGCTTCATATTCTGAAAGTGATATGTTGTTTAGTGATCAAGAAGTACCTAATTATCAGTCTACCACTTGAGAGATGTTTTTGTCCTGCAATTTAAGCATTTCCTCTTATTCCAGCTGACTTTGAAATGTTCAGCATCAAAGTAAAATTTAAAGGATTTTTAATTATGGGGGAAAAAAAAATGTGATTTAGAAGCAGAAATGTTTTCCTGTGTAAACCACTTCTGAAGATATACTACCAGCTATGTAACATTTCTAATAGCCTCATTAGACATCAGTGGGTAGAATAAATTGGGTTTTTTTCTATAGATTTGAGCATCTTTTTAGTTTGTGGGGGTTTTTTGCATTTTTTTTACCCAAAAAGTTACATTTGCAACTGTAATGCATGTTCCCTATTTTTTTTATTGTAGCTGCTGGCTTTCTTCACATTTTCAAGAATCTGTATGTCTCATACAATTTCAGAGCGAACTACATCTTTGGCCTATAAGGTAGTCTCTCTGAAGACTGCAGTTTCAACTGATAAAACCAACCAAAACCCCAATATTTATATTGTTCATATTTTTCTGCCCAAATTTTAGGTTTCTTGATAAATGTAGATAACTCCCTTTGTTCCTGGCACAGGGTACATAATTGAGCCATTGTCTGAACTGCCCAGTCTTGAGTCCCATAGGCAATAATATTTTTTTTTCCTTCAAATTCGCTCTATTTCTCCTACAACACCTTGACTTAGTTGTAACTAATATATGCACTTTCTAAGTGGATTTGTGATTATTTTATTGCCCTCAGATTTCATATAACACTAATCAAGTCATTTAGATACTTTCTATGCTCTTTATAGAGATCTTACCTGTACAATTTATTTTTTACTGTAAAAAAGCCAGTTGACTTCTTCTCAAAAGAGTTAGCTTTGGATTCTCTGTGTTATTCTGGCACAATGAAAGTAAGAGAAAGAACATGACTCTTAATTCTACGGTGAATAAATAAGTTGACTACTTTGCCAAAAAAAAAACAAAAAGGTGAAACTGAAATATTATTGGACATTTCTCCACAAATGAAGCTGCTGTTACGTATTGATTAGTAACTTCTTCTATTCAGATTTGTATTCAGTGGATGCAAGTATAATTAACCATGTTTAATTAAATGATTCATCAGATACAGTTATTTTTTGGATAATTTATTCTTGAAGTAAGTTCACATGGTTTTAAAATTATAGAAGATGAGGCCATTTATTAAAGCAAGAATAAAATACATTGCAACTTCATCGTCTCATTTCACTTTTTGCTAAAGTTTACAAAGAAATTTTGCTTTTGATCTTCCATAAGGCAAACTTCGATATTAATGCATGGAAGAATACTTACAAGTGACTGCTGCTTCTATAGTAGATTTTCCACTCATCATAGCAGTTGAACTTTGTATAGGATACTAAAAGTCAATGGAGGTGGAAAGGGAGAGATTAAATTATCTGATATACCTTGTACATGGAATACTGGAAATCAAGAGCAACATTTGCACTACTTGGAAGGATCAGGTATACATACAGAGCACTTAAAATCATACCTGTTGAGACTGATCTTTTGGGTGGTTAACTAGGGGGGTTGGTCTCTTTAGAGCAGTTGTTTATAGATCTCTCCTGGTGAAAAGTGAATCGACAGATGTGTGTTAGTAAGTATGTCACGTTATATTGCAACCACTGGCAAATGAACTTACAAAAAGTAAGTAAGTTATTTTCTAACTAAACATTCAAATTCAGAGCAATTAATAGAGAAATTAATATTATCTCTTGGTAATAAAGTCTTGTTTCTGACAGCACAACTGCTATGTTTGTTAAATGGGCAAGGAGGGCACAGTCATCATTGGAAAAATAAAGTTTCTAAAATGGGAATATTCACCATGAATTATTCCTTGCAGCAGTTCATGGGATGGCCGTATTTTTCTGCCTAAAGAGCATTCTATACATCCTAAGAATTCAATGAAAGTGCTAAAGCGGTAGTACTGCCTTATTTTGATGCTTTTTATACATTTTCTCTATATTTCTATACTACCATGTCTTGTTTGGGTTAAAAGCATTCTTTTTGCTCTCTCAACCATAGTATGTTCTTTCTTCATGAGTAGGGCTTTTCAATACTGCTGAAAGAGTGTCTCCCAGCACTGCAGCCTCTTCCTTGAGGGGAGGTCTAGCAGGGAGAGGCTGTAGGACCTTGGTGAGATAAGATCTTGAGCAGTGGAACAGGCAAGTAGGGAGGAAGGAGGGGGATCTTACTCTACTCAGGAGCTTTGAAACCTGGTGCTGAATATGTTTAGGAATGTAAGACTTGCTTTCCACTCCCTGTTTTAATGGTTTGCTGATCTAACAGTGAATTGTTGTGTACATATTTTAACCTACTGTGGGAGCTTTAGGTTCATATTTGGTCCTAGTCTACACTGCTGGCTCAAAGAGATGGATTTCAGGGACAGCATATCTCATGTAGCTAAATTTCTTGTATCTATGAAAACTTTCCTTTGTATATGAGAGTGATCCTAGCCCATATTATGTAACATATATACGGAAATTACAATTAAGCAGGAAAAAATACCATAGTCCCTCTATAAGAATGATACAAATGTTCCTGAAGTGTTCCCTTTCCCAATATACAGTCCCAGAGTGTCACCGAGGTGCCCAGGATGTCATACAAACAGATTGTTTAATTACAGCCAAAATTATTCATGGTTTGGAAGAAATTCTGCCTGTTTGTAGCAGACCAGGAAGAGGTGGTGTTCTGTCTTTGCACTCTTACCCTGCTTCTGTAAAGACTCTTTCCCTGTTCCTGCAATGTGCTAGTTTTAGGTAGTATACTTTTGCAAGATGGCTTTTTCTGTCCTGGTCACATCTCTGTGATAAACCAGAAATGGTTTATTGCAGTAATTCCATTGCAATCTTTTAGACATTGCTTTGATAGACACATGCTCAGCATCAGCACTTTCACTGAATTTCACTGAATTCACTGAATTATTAGAGTTGGAAGGGACCGTAGAGATCATCTAGTCCAACTGCCCTGCTGAAGCAGGATTGCCTAGAGCTAGAGCATGTTACTCAGGACTGCATCCAGGCAGGTCTTGAAAATCTCCAAAGACGGGGACTCCATGACCCCCCTGGGCAGCCTGTTCCAGGGCTTTGTCACCCTCAACGTGAAGTAGTTTTTCCTCTTTGGATTGTATAGAATGAACTGTTCTTTTATATGAAACTCTAACATTCTACTTCTAGTAATACAGAAATTTTTTATATATATGTAATTTTTTAAATGAGAGATACCCATCCGAATGGGTCAAAGTCAAATGTCCATCAACTGAGATTTTAAAGAATTTATTAAATGTTTTTAAATGTATATTTGTCTAAGTATAATTCATCCTGCCATAGAACAGAGGGATGGACTGACAGCTTTTTTCAATTCTGTTTTATGTTGCTTTATTAGTCTTACGCAGTTGTAAGAATTAACGTTTCTGTTCACCTTGCTATTGAATGACTTCTTGGCTATTTTTTTCTTTTTCATTTTTAGACGCAGACATCAGTGAGTCTGGTATTTCTGTTAGAAGCACTGGTTCAGCTGCTTCTATGACCAGCCAAGGTGAGCGAAAGAGGAGGACTCTTCCACAGCTTCCCAAAGAGGAGAAAGTGAACGACAGCTCAAAAGCAAAAACTGCATCTCATCAGAGATCAGAAATAGGTGAAAAGCAAGACACTGAACTTCAGGAGAAAGAAACTCCAGCTCGTGCCTCAGATGCTGACAGCAGAAGTATAGCTAAGTCAAGCAGAACAAAGAATGGTCTTTCGCCCAAAGCTACTGGAGACAAAGTTTTTTCTTTCCCCAGCTCTTCCAGTAAAGAGAGATTTGAAACTGGCAGAGAAACTTCTGTGGTGAAACAAGCTTTAGCAAAAATTCAACAACAAGAAAGAAAGGAACAAGGACACTGGACACCCACAAAACTGTCCTCTACAAAACCTGCTGCAAACCATCTTGAGAAAGGTAGGGAAGACATGTCACCCAAAACTTCACATAATCAAGACAAAGATCCTGCATATGTTCCAGATAAAGCAGAAATGAAGTTGCCACAGAGTGAGGGAAAAAGAAGAAAAAATGAAGAAACTATTAAAGGACAAAGTTCCAAAGCATCTGGAGGAGAAAAAAAGGAATCTTCAAAACCATTAGTGAGGCAAGGTAGCTTTACTATAGATAAGCCTAGCGCAAATATACCTATAGAACTTATTCCTCACATTAATAAGCAAAGTGGATCTGCTGCCCCTTCAGCATCTGGAAACAGGATACGTGACAGAAGTGATTCAATGGACACTGATTCCAGTCTAGATACAACACTCATTTTAAAAGACACAGAAGCTGTAATGGCTTTCCTTGAAGCGAAATTGCGTGAAGAAAATAAAACTGATGAAGGCCCTGAGACTCCTAGCTATAACAGAGATAATTCCATATCACCTGAATCGGATGTAGATACAGCCAGCACAATCAGTCTCGTTACTGGTGACACTGAAAGAAAATCCACACAGAAGCGGAAGAGCTTTACAACCTTGTATAAAGATAGGTGTTCCTCTGGTTCCCCTTCAAAGGATGTTTTAAAATCGTCTGCAGCAAGTGCCAGAGAAAAGATGGAAAAGAAAACTAAAAGTCGATCTTCAGATAGTGGGTCTAGAGCTGACGCTCGCAAAACTGTGCAATCCAGTGGAAGAATGAGACAACCATCAGTGGATTTGACAGATGATGACCAAACATCTAGCGTACCTCATTCTGCCATTTCTGATATCTTATCATCTGACCAGGAAACCTACTCTGGCAAATCACATGGAAGAGTTCCTTTTGCCTCAGCAGATGAGCTTCTACATTCAAAAATGGAAGGAAAGGCATCTAAATCAAAAACCTCTCCTGTTGCACTTGGGCAATCTAGTAAATCTACCACTCTTCCAAGACCTCGTCCTACAAGGACTTCTCTCTTGCGCAGAGCACGGCTTGGTGAAGCCTCAGATAGCGAGCTTGCTGATGCTGATAAGGCTTCAGTGGCTTCTGAAGTGTCCACTACAAGTTCTACATCAAAACCTCCATCGGGGAGGAGAAATATTTCCAGGATAGACTTACTTGCTCAACCTCGCAGAACTCGACTTGGCTCTTTATCAGCACGTAGTGATTCTGAAGCAACAATAACTAGAAACACTGCCTCATCTCGTACCCCAGAAGCTATTATCAGAAGTGGTGCAAGGTTAACATCAGCAGGAGACAGTAGTAAAGTTTCTGCTAGAACTCGAGCCAATAGTATTTCCCGACTTTCAGATTCAAAATCCAAATCTTTGGCTTCAGCTCATAATTCTCCCTCAGGTATGTGAGATTATTTGAACTAGTCTTACACAATGCTAGATGTTTTGCATGTGTGGATTCATTCATTCATTTATTTATTTCTAAGGACCATTTTATATGTAACATTTGTTGAGTTTCAGCTGATGCAGTCTCTTTTCAGAGGAGGAAGCTTCCTTGGCGGTGCTTGTGGATGTTTCTCACTTAAAGGATTATAATTTCTTGTCTTTGTGATTTTAACTGTTTGAATATTTATTTATTTTTAACTGGAAACCAGTAACAAAGACTTGCATTGAGACATTCAGATGTGGCAGAGCTGATTTGCATTAGCAAAAAAACAGAGCAGAGATGTCTTTGCTCAGGTCATAGTAGTAGAAGTTCAGAAAGTCAGCAGCACTTTTTACTACATAGAAGATATAATATTAATTTGTAAGGTAGGCTTGTAAATATGCTGAACAGCAAGTGCTCCTTGAGGTATACCCTGAGCATCTGTAGAATAATTGTATTTATAATTTAAGATTAGCTTACATAATTGGAAGGGACCCTGAACAACCTGATCTAGTTGAAAATATCCCTGCTCATTGCAGGGGGGTTAAACTAGATGACCTTTAAAGGTCCCTTCCAACCTAAACTATTCTGTCATCTACAAAAACAAGGTTTGTTTGGTAAGAATAATAACAATTAAGTAAAAAATGTAAAAATTAAACACAAACACTACCTAACTAAATATCGTAAAGTTAAGTAATTTATATTGGAATATTTGCTTGGCCTTGGAGTAATTTCTGTTCTTTGTTCCAAATCATTACAATTTGTCATTTCATCATGATTTCGAAATCATGTTAATCTTTTGTGTGATATTTCCTTTACCATAATATTGTCATATCTATGGAAGGAGTAATCTGTATAACTGATTAATTTTAACCTCCTATTCTCTTACAATTACTTACATAATACTTTTAAGTGCAAGCAGGGTGACAGGCTGTGAGTTTTTTTTCCAAGAGCAATATTAAATCAACCAAGGTAAAGTGTAGTAATTCTAAATAAGTCAACTTTCATTTGTAATGAACATCTGAAATTTATGTCCTCTTGCTTTTTGAATTGTCCTACTACCAGACTGACTATATTTGAAACCAAACTAATCTAAGAAAAAAAAAAAAAGCTTCCAGTGCTGTGTGTTGCTACTGGGATTATGTGTTCTCCTTTACTGCTTCCCATTCAGAGTTGATATAAACTTCTGTGATACTTAAATTTCCCACAATCCTACTGCCCATTTGTTGTTTGTATATTATAATGTACCTTCTTAGCATTCTTAGCAGTGCTTATTCCCCATACAGGTATCTTTTGGCTGTGTCATTTATTAGTTGAATAGTAATTTCTGAAGAGGTACAAATGAGGTGTTAACTGAACTATAAAGTTGAATCTGTTTAATATTATGACAGTTGTCTACAAACATTAAAAAAAAAAAGGTGAAACTTCCAAGAAAAACTCTAGTGTTTCCCTGAAAGATATCATTGCAAAAATGGTATGTTTTCATTTTTAATCAAAGTTTTAAATTTATGTGTGCAGCCTGAAAGGTGGCAATGTTAGGTCAGGGAAGAGTGTCAGTTCAGACTGCTTCTGTATGTTTACTTTAATAATTAACAATAGTTCGCATCATGATATTGCAGACTTTTGAAAAGCTAAACCCCAGACGTTATTTGTCATTTCACTTGTGGTTTTCCACAAACTGTATACAGATTTTGAGTTTTATGTCCATGTGAACTATTTCATGCTTCCTGGAGTTTTTCAGGTTGTTGCATTGAAGTGATTTGCCACTTTTGTCGGGGGATTAGGTGTATCTTTTTCTTCTGAGTCTACTAGTCTATTATGGTCATCCTTGTTTAATGTTCATTTCATACTACTGTGTTTTCAAGAGAGAAGAAATGCTATCTTCCTGTGAGCTACCACAGCATAATGAGCTAGGTATTTTTAAAAGGCCATTGATAGAAAAATCTACAGTAGAAATTGCTTCTTTCCTGAAAAGTTTTATCAGTTTATATATCAAAATCAGGGAGAAGCCTGTATCAATGTAAAGGCAAAAACTGAAAGTATCTGACTGTATCTAAAGCAGTCAGATACTTTCAAAACAAAATCATGGCTTAATAAATCAATCAAATCTTGCTACTGTGTAAGTAAAGAATTTGGAGTTCCAGATTTTGCCTGTATCAGTAAACTTATTGTATAATTGTTTTTACTGGACTATTTAGAGTATACTTTAGGAAAATCTAAATTGCTTTGAAAGTGGTGTCATCTAGTATATACAAGTATATCTCTCTCCCCACTATTAGACATAGCCACTACTCAATACATCCCCATTTTCCCACTAGCATCTTATAAAAAGATTATAAAAAGATGCTAGTATCTACCCAACACATCAGGTTATTAATAATATTATCAAGTTATTAATAATATTATTTATTCTTTTATCCTTAGATACACATATTTAAAACATTTTTGACTAGAATGTTACTTGTATGCAACATATAAAAATGTCACGTAGCGGAAGCTTTTAGATGCAAAGCATGTAATTCCTGAATTCAATTTTGTTTCTAGAAAAGTCAACAATTCACTTAATTGTAGCACTTTTGGAAATTATTAACGAAGAGTCTGACAGAAGTGCTTAAACTGCTTGAATGTGTTTTACTTTGAACACATTTAATCAAGGCATAACAGGAATGTATTTTCTTCTATCTCTCGACCTAGACAGACTGGAAAATGAATGGTCATTACCAATATGGGGTTTGGGTTATTTTTTTTTTTTTCTTTTATCAGAACACTGGTTGCTATTGAAGTGTTAAAGATGTTCCATCAGTCTTCTCATCAGAGTTCAGTTAATGTTACCACATTGTACAGCACTAAGTATTGGCAGCAGAATCTTGCATCTTAAATCCAGTTCACCAAAGAGAAAATTATTTCTGCGTTTCCCAAATGTTTTTCAATGTTCAAACATGCATGTCTATAAAAAGGGAGCAAAAATATCTGCAATCATTGGATTTTTTTTATTGTCTTGTACTTTATGTGGATGAATTGCAACATAATAGCATTAAAATCGTCAGAGCTGTCAGCAAGCCCATAATTTCAAAGATCTTTTTTAAGCCTTGATACAGTTAAATATTGCTTACTTTTAAATGAAAGGGCAGGCAGATAAATGGAACATCTTGGATGAGAATTGCCAGCGTTAAAGTAATTGCCAGGGTGTTTCTGTGGTAGGAGGCTTGATAACTGACAACATTGTGAAGACATGTGAAGCAGAATTAGTACTTTTATAGCACAAGCAATGAAAGATTTAATCAGGGCACTGAATCATCAAACAGTAGAGCATGATCAATAAAAATAGAGAAGAACCAAAGATGTTTTTTCACAATTGCAGATCAGACCTAGTCAAAAAGTGCTAAGCTGCAACTGTAAAATTAAGCATTGAGTCAAACACAGAGACCTTGAGCAACTAGTTGTGTTTAGCAAACTCTGCTGGTTTGCTGACCTAGCTGTCATTGCAAATAACTAGCAGAAAGGTTGATCAAAGATTGAGGATGGAGAGGAAGCGCCCTTATTAACTGCTCTTTAGCCTCATTGCACTACTGAGCACCAAATCTCAGAATCTTTGAAATGGATGAACCTTGAGAAGACAATGCATCAATGAAAGTATTTTATAAGGGATATGCTTAATAAAGTCTGTCCTCAGATCTTAAAAGTGTTAAAAGTGAGATTATGGTGTCCAGTCATTACACTTGCAAGCTTAAGGTGTTGTCAACAAATTGTACTTCTCACAGAGTAGTCACAAAATTAGATTTGTCTACTGATTATTTTAGCCAATTTTTTGGAGGATTTCTTGTTATTGGTGCTGATATTCTCAGTCTTTGGTATCCAAGATAATTAATTGCACAATAGTGTTCAGAAATCTACATAAACTACAATGACGTTTTGGGGCTGCATAATTTATGAATAGTATTAAATCATATATGTGCAAATGTATAGCTATCTTAATGGGAAACATGCTTGGATATTGCTTGTCATGAACCATACAACTTTGAGATTTTTACTGTTAAACTTGCATTAACTTTTTCCCCATATTGATAATATATAAATAGATAACACCTTAAGGCCTCAAAATTTAATTTTCTTTAAAAAAGTAGAGGAATTTTATGGTACTAAGCAGACAATTGTTATTGATGTCATTTCAGTTAGTATCTCTGAAATGTTTAAGCTTTTACAAAACTCTCTTTTTTTGATTAAATGTATAAATTAAGAATCTTTTCCTAAAAAGTGTGGGTGGAAAAGAGGACCTAAAACTAATCTCATCAATATATTTTATTTAAGCAAATGCTTCTAATCTGAATGTTTTAATACGAATTAACATGATAAAACACTATTTTGTACACAGAGAAATCCAAGCTTCTCCCAGACCCAGATCCTGATGTTGAAACTTACAGTGGTAGAGTACTAGAAATCAAATCTGTTTCTGATATTTCACTTCTCATTCAATTTTTAGTTTTTAAAAATATGACTACACATGCTCATTGTACAGTGCTGAGTTGCTGCTCCTGAGAGATTTTAAGATAAACTTCATATTTATTTTGATGCATATAATTTGGACTGGGACAAAGAATTTAAACAAAAATTAATGATAAAATGTGGGCCCAACTCATGAAGCTCTTTGGACTTCGGTCACCCATTTCTTGCATGCTGTTGGTGGGGAAATGTGCTTTTTCTGCTTATGTTCTACTTCCCTAAGATCAAAACAAGTTTGAAACCTCTAAAAAGAGATCAGTAAATGCCTGGAGAGACATTTTTATTTTCCTTAGTAAAGTTAGAGTATTTAAAAAAAAAACAAACTCATAGAATTGGACATGATTTGAGGCCCACATTTAAACCTGAGAAAAATTGTACAAGCATATTTTTGTTTTCAGTGGTTAAAGATGCATTGTTTATATGAGGGAAGGGATGTAAGCTTATACACCAATGTCATATTCTACATACTGTAATCTTTGAGAGTGTTAACAAATCTTTTCTCAATGAAAAATTACTTTCATTTTTGGTTGATAAAATTCATATTGACATATAGTTCATTTGCAAATTTTTAAAAAATTTTCAGGAGAAATTATTCTTGCATTTTCTTTCTTATTTCTGATACTAAATGATATACATTACTTGACTCTATTGCTTTTAAATTGTCAAGAGGTGATCACACACTTCTTAACATTTCTACAGTAATTATAGAGCCTCATGAATGTCAGTGAGTTTGGGAGACTAAATCCCCTGCAAGACTTTAGCAGGTTGTTATGATGAGCATTCCTTTACACCTAGTGCTATCTCTTCCTGCTGGGAATGTTTGAGGACAGCATATCTGCAATGCTTTTACTAGACTAGGAATTCTAGGGGAATGAGAGCCTCCTACTTAGTTTCAGCTCTTTAATACTTCAGACTGTCTTCAGCGACATGGCTGTATATGCTTTATGTGCTACATGTGAAAATATATGCTTTTTGCTTTGAGGCTGCTGTTTTTCTAGATGTGCTGTTGATTTTTATAACACAGCATTAACTTTAAAATATTTTTTCTGTACTGAATATGTAATGCATCATCTAGGATTTTTATGCTTTTCTTATGTAAGCATGCATTCAAAGGTTGGTGCCAGCTCCATCCCTCCTTCATGTCTCTTCATTTTTTTGTGTATCACGTAAACCTTGAACTAAACTTGGGAAAAAATCTGCAGAAAAAGTGCAATCTGACTATTTACTTAAATGTTCATGAATTGGGCCCTTGTTTTGTAATACAGTTTGCTTAAGCTCAGATGCAATTACTGGCTTTTACATCTTATTACACTCATCATTATACAAAGAGCATCCGGTTTATGTTTTTATTAATCAATATTTATTATTTAACACAGATTTTGTAGCTTTCTTTTTAAGATGTAGTAAATAAACCTTTTGTGAGGTATCTGGGGATTGGTAATGAATAGTTGTGTATTTTTGTTACTGCACTGATTTTTTTCTTCTTATTTAAGATGCAATAATAATTCTTTTTTAATAATTAAACTAATTTAGTAAGTGCAAGATGGAGGCGCTTTCCTACAGATTATGCTTCCACCTCAGAAGATGAATTCGGATCAAACCGTAATTCCCCTAAACATACCCGTCTACGTACCTCTCCAGCCCTGAAAACCACACGACTGCAGAGCACTGGGACAGCAGCTCAAAGTAGCAATACATTCAAACACAGAATAAAGGAACAGGAAGACTACATTCGTGACTGGACTGCTCACCGAGAAGAAATAGCAAGGTTGGTTTTAAAGGAGTGCCTCTAAAATAACAAAGATTTGCAGCCAACCAGTTATGCAGGTACCTATGTAGGAGAAAGAGAGCTAATGGATTTTCTGTATCACTCTACTTCCCATTTTCATTCACAAACTGCATGGGTAATTTAAAATTCTTCTTATGAGAGACTGGCAGACAGAACACTCATGTTGCCAGCACATCTCTTTCTAATGAAAAATAATAATCATTTCCTGACTTATGATAGCCAGATCCCAGAACTTCTGGTCACATTAGTAGAACTTGCAGAGGTACTCTGTGTAGAACTCTTTAGTTGCTAATGGTATATTTCCTGAGGCTGAAGTCTATCTGCTCTTTACATTCATATCAAGGTAAAATTTCAGGTAAATGCATAGGTGACAAAAAGAGGAAAAAAGTGATTTTTGGCAATAGGAGAGACCATGTTCTCATTTTTACTTTTTTGTTTATCTAGACATTATTTCATGTTAGATGCTATCTGATTTAAATTATAAGTATTCATCGAAAAGTAATTTCTTTGCAAGTCCCTGAGCTTACTGTAGCAATCCCTCCATTATTGCTAGTAGCACTGCTTCAAGTGAACTGAAGAAAAGGTAGTCAGTTCTACATTCTGGTAACCAGTTATTCCTGTATGGTACAGTATCCAGGCAGTGAAAATTTCAAATACCTTGCACTAAATAAATAAAACTGTGTAAGTAAATACATGTTATTTAAAACTTAGATGCCAGTGTTCAGATTCTGAACCTTGTCACAGAACTTAACTTGGAAGTCTAAATAAAAAATGTCCTTTAAAAATTAATCTTAACACTGTGGTCTCGCAGCTGTGAAGCTTTGGGTTTTTCCTAGTGTGATTAATTATTAATTAATTACCCTACCTTTTACAACTTCTTTGTTTCCAATGGAAGTGGTGAGAAGCTCAAATGGGTATTGCCAAGTTTGTTACTGTGTACAGAAATTTTACACAAACTGCATTTAATGAGGATATTTAAGGTTAAGAAAGCTATCACTCGGCAGTTGAGAAATGCTAGACTACTGTCATCTATTGTCACTGCTTCCAATATCAGTTTCCTTGGTTAACCCCTGCTGAGCCCCCTGGTCTAGGTCACTAGTTGATTCTTTCTGTGCCTCAGTATCTCTGTACTGATTCACAGTATTGCTCCCCGGCTTTAATTTTAACTTCTGTCCTTTATAAGATAATTTTTGTCTCAGCTCCATTTGCCTTTTATTTTTCATAATCCTTTTTATTTAGTGCTCTATCTATATTGTTTCTATACAGAATTATACATAATTGAGTACTGACTATAGATTACTATCACATTGAAACTAATTCCAGATTGATTTTCTCTCTTGCCTAGTGTTTCATTACGATGATTGTCTAACAAGTTACTTGCCATCGATGTTAGTTGTTTATTATGGTATTTTCAGGATTCATTTGAATTCCTTCAAATGTAGACATCTGACATTTTATGTAACTTTGATCACTTAGTAAGAACTCAATTGAAGTGGCTGTGGCACGTTAATGTATTGTTGATTTCTGTGGAGAGTTAAGTCCTAGTTGATTGATACTACATTTGATTATGGTGTTTAATGATATTTGTCCTCTGGAGAATGTACTAATAATTGAAATTTCCTGGGTTTTGTTTTCTTCACAACTATTTATTATATAGTAAAATTTGTCTGAGAAATTGAAACATGATTATTGGCAACTTCTCTGTTTAAGAAAAACAGCAATGTGGTTGTGTGGAAAAAAAAAAGGGAGTAGGTGCTCTAGTATCTTTTCTACTCGGAATATTAGCTTAAACTTTGGAGTTTTGGAGTTTTAATAATACATATATAACAGCATGAAATACAAATTAAAATTGACCCATAAGATGTAGTAATTAGGTTAAAGTAATTAATGTAGTAATAGGTACTTAGGATATTTTAATTTATTAAAAAGATTAATTGACTTTTTTTCTGCTTTAGTGTTCCAGTGTGATAGTTTGAATTCAGAAATACTGACTTGAGTGGTCGTGAGTGATTGCTGCTTATTCTTCTACAGCATATCCTAGTTACAAGTGCATCTGTGCTACACAAGGTTGCATTTTATTGTGGGTTGCTGATGGTTAGACACAAAATCCAGTGTTGGAATTTGACTGGAAATTCCTCTAATTATGTTTGCCTTTCTTAAATTCTGCTCACTCAGTCTTAAACTATCTCTAGGTCAATGGTGTCTATTCTTCTTGACTTGAAGACAAAGTGAAAATAAATAGTAGAAAGAAGCTTACCTTTAACCAGCACTGTCCAGCATGGTGTGCATCACGGTCACGTGGCTGTGCAACTCCTTCTACAGAAGTGGCAGGTGCTGCGCTTCACAGAGTCCTTGGTGGTGCAGAATTAGCACTGTTGACTTCTATGCCTTCACTCCTTTCAGACAGAAGCATGAAAGGGGATCACTTGGTGGGCAGCCTAATTCTACGTCTGCTGAACTGCTTGATCCAAGCTGGAGATTCAGGGTGCCATAGCTAGTAGGGGGCTTTTAGCTTTTCCTTTGTGTTGGGTTTTTTTCCCTTCTCTTTTTGGGGTGTCCTGGAAAGGAGAGGAGTAACACAAGCAGAGCTAGGCAAGCTTCCTTCCTGTGCTGAGCAGAATACACAGCAGAGCTATTTTTTGATGTGGTAAATCAGAAGAAAGGAAAAGGAATCTTCAGCTTGAGAATTCAGATGATTTTATGTAGTGCCATCATGTCCAGCTTTTTATAGGCATGTTCTGTTTTTCCAACTAGAAAGCTTGTCTTGATTAAATTTGAAGATTTAGGATACTGGTCTGGAATTTAGAAGCTTGATCTGAGCAAGCTGCAGGGCTGCTAAATAATCAGAGGTCCTGAAGGAGTTCCTTTCAAATAGGTAAACTGAGGTATAAATTAAATGTGTTCTGGACATTTCAGATTTACTATATGTATACAGGTCATCTGTGCAGTATTTCCAGTGCGTCCCACATGTTGGATTTACTGCATGTTGCGCACATATCTGCCTGGTAATCCTAGAAAGATACAAGTATTCTCTGTCTTTTGAGATTGCATTCTACAGCATGTAATTAAAAGCTTCAGTTAAAAATTTTCTTTTATGGTTCTGCTAATAAACTTGCAGTTTAGAAGGGCATACACTTTTTCGTAGCACAGTTATCAGGAACTAGAACTTGGAAGCTCAAAGGCTGCAGGTTGGGCTCTGTTGATCCAGAAGTATTTGTAGGGGAGAATGTAACACTCTCTTTATTACTAGGATCAGTCAAGATCTGGCTCTCATCGCACGGGAAATCAACGATGTAGCAGGAGAGATAGATTCAGTGACTTCATCAGGCACTGCCCCCAGTACCACAGTAAGCACTGCTGCCACCACCCCTGGCTCTGCCATAGACACTAGAGAAGAGGTAGGAGATCTTCATGGAGAAATGCATAAGGTTCTTCCTTTTCTTTATTTCTTTTGCTTTTAGCATTTCGCATAGCCTTTTTTAGTTATTTCCACTCAACCTGTATGCATGATCTCTACATTGTTTTTTAATTTCAAGTTTCTTTATGTTTCAATAAACAATCCAGAAATTATTCTATGAATGCAGTTTGTCAAAAGGATGCATACTATCTGTCTGTCTCTTTTTTTCCACGAAACATAGGACAAGATAGTTATTTGTTTCTTATTTGTCTGTAGCCTTAGATACCGTTGTATAGTATCTAAGTGCATTTAAAAATATTAGTGTGTATGCACAAATATATGTAAATGTATACATTTAACACTTTGCATAGCTATTAAAAATAAAAAGTGCGTCTTTTCACAGGTGACATTAAATTTTTGTTTTCTGAACACTGAAATACTTAGGTACCATCAGTTAAAAAGACCTTTAGATTTTCTTTCTTAATAACACTGTCAAAAATTGCCTTGAAATAAGTTTGCCTTGTTCTTCTAATAATTCTTATTTTCTTTTACTATCTCTGGTGTGCTGTTCTATGAAAATATTGACTAACTTGTTCTAGTAACCATCACAGATCTAATACTGGTAAACATGTTAATCTGAATTTAAACCATCACTTTCTACCATACTACAATTCACCTTAATATATTGTAAATGTTTACTGTGTTTTTTTCTTCATAGTATTCTTTTCAAAATGTGTTTATTCATTTATGTGTGCATAAAGTTTGGTTAATACATTAGTTTAGTGTGTTTAGCATAATGTCTTTTTCTGTGGAAAAAAAGATATAAACAGTGATATGAAATCTGTGAGTTGTATACTCAGAAAAATCGTAACTGCACTCACATAAATTTTGTTTTTAATTCTCATGGACTTATGGCCAAATTTTAAGGGAGTGAAGACCTCATTTTCTTAGATCCTGTTGGATCACTCTGATTTTTATATTACTAAATAATTATTTTCTTCTTAAAGAAATATTGTACAGTGTGTATGTACTACTGCAGGTGGCAGTATCTCCTCTAAGTAGGTACAGATGTTTCTGTGATACTATGACTAATCTGGAAAAAAACCTAAATTTGATAGTACTGTACTTAATTCCAGATATATTCAGTTATTCAATACCAGTTTATATCTAACTATTATGTTACCTGCCCATAAGCAAAATTTCTGTGGGGTAGTCTAATTTTACCATGTATGTCTGGTATTTGAAAAAAGACCTTGATTTATACAACGTGTTCTTACGCAAGCGTCATTTTATAGCGTGCAAGGCAACAGAATGATTTCTGTTTGATAGGATTCTTGCAAACTTTCAGAAGGAAAAAAATATTAATCTGATCTTGCATGTATGTAATAGGTTGCATAAACTGCATTTTTCTTTTACCTCCCCCAGTTGGTTGACCGAGTATTTGATGAAAGTCTCAATTTTAGAAAAATCCCTCCACTAGTGCATACCAAGCCATCAGAGGGGAATGGTCGGCCTAATGATGCTAGACCTCAGCTAACTGATGCCCTCGACCCCCCAACAATTACCCGGAGAAGGACTTGGAGCAGAGATGAAGTGAGTACGCAACAGGATTCTCTATAGTAATGTGTCTATTTTAAGATTTTCCAGTTGCCTCCCCCCTTAATTAGAAAATATCCTTTCTTTCCTACCTGTAGCAGGTGGCATTAACACTGGAAAAAAATATTTGTATATTACTTAATTTGCAAAATGTTCAAATAATATTGTTTGTCTAGGATGCTAATTAGAACACAAGTATATTTTTTTAAAGTTAAAAAAATACAAAATATATGGTATTGTTTGTATTTCATTCCTATTAAAATGTCTTTTTTTATTAAAAACTTATTGCAGGTTATGGGGGACAGTTTGCTGTTGTCCTCAGTCTTCCAATTTTCTCGCAGGATAAGACAATCCATAGACAAAACAGCTGGCAAAATCAGGTGGGTTTTTAAAAAATATTGTTATTACTGAAAATGTTCTGCTCTCATCAACATTCCTATTAGTAGAAGAAGTTAGTATAATACAGATAGAGGAAACATATTTACTAGTAACAGCTTGTGTTTTAAAAAAGCAATGTTACCTATGGCCTTTTTAGCATTCAGAAAGATTTGGGGTTAATAATTTTTCCGTTATTGCTTGTGTGTATTTCACATTATATGAAGATAGATATCAGCAAAGTTTACACAGACAGAACAATACCCATCATACTTCCAGCAGAAGAGCTGTTCCAACACATGCAAATGCTGTGCCAAATCTGTGCAAGCCTTGTAAAACTCCCTTCCTTAAAATGTAAGGTTAAAATGTTACTGAACTGTAAAACTGGACCCTGTACATTTTCCAAGTTATTGTAGGGATCACTGATTTTAGGAAGGGAAACAAATGGTACAGAGGAGAGCAGTTTCAGGAAATCCTGCTGAAAAAGAACTTGCTCTGGAGACAATGTGGTCACTATTGAGTTCTAAATCCAAAATAACAGATGTAACCATCTGTTATTTTTAACTGAAAATTCCTGCTTAGATAGTTAGATTCCTGCATAAAATGCGATATTAGCAGGAAGTATAGACATGTCAAAAATGGTAACATGTTGCTCTGTCAACAACTCTGTTTAATTTGAATGAGCAAGCGTACAACTATTTGGTGACCACTTTGGTTGACAGGGATAAATCACAACTCTAAATACAAAGTTCAGGATTGTATATTTCACATGTCCTTCGTATCTCTGTGCAGATAATTTTAAAACAGAGTACATTAATAATAAGGAAGTCATTTGCCTGAACTTCATGTATAATTTTCTGAATACGTGAAAATACTAGAATTGATCAGTTTGTGTAGAAGCATTAAATATTGAAATCTTAGCTGGGTGACAGATTAGTCACCAAATCACAAATTTATTTCAGCATATGGTGATGTAACTCATAAAAGCAGCAAAATACTAACATATCTGAAGGTAATGTTCTTGTGGGAGTACCAAAAATGACTTGACCATAGAAATCAAGAAGAAAAAAATATATATAAATTGGTAAAAACTGTAGGTTATCTGCCATTTCTTGTCCTGATATTTGTAGGAGTAAGATTATCACTCAGTGAAGAATCAAGTCTTTAAAAGCCTGCAGCCCATTCTTATATTTATGTTATAAGGTTTTTTATGTGTTGCTTTTACTGATGATTATATGTAACATTTTTGAGTACCTTATTTCTACTAGCTTGGAACAAGTTCCTGGACTGATATTCATCTCATTTCTCTTTTTGTAACTCACCATTTTGGGGCTGCAGGATTATAATATTGGAAATACACCATTTGCTGCTTTTCCATCTTAGGTTTCGCCAGATACATTCTTTTATCTATCATAATATTTATTTTGATATCCTTAGACAAAAGATATAAATGTCTTTTGCTATGTAAATTTTGGATACAAATGAGTTAGTGAAATGCAGGTGTACAATACGGTTACTCTCAAAAGCTGTGCCAAATTAGCAGAGTTCAGCTTCATTATGCAGAATTTATTACAAATTATGCAAAATTTCACAACTTATTCAAATTTAATCAATCTCTGAATGCAGGCTATCATTTAATTTAATAACTGATCTCAAAATATGAGCAAATAAATACATGCAAAAAAGTAATTAAGCATGGCCATTCTTTGAAAGTAATTTTAAAATGTGTTTGAAATTTGGAAATATACACAAAATACTACATTAAGTTTTGGGTTGTTCATAATTGTCTGGAAAAATACAGTGACATCCATAAGGAACTCTGCTTACCAATATATATTTTTTTTCCTTTTAAAGCTGCGTCATTGGAACAAGAATCTTGCTTATTGACTCACTTATTTGTGGTAGGCATCTAGGATAATATGTATCTCAAATTCCTTAGAAGCAGTAGTAGATGCTCTACCTTTTTCATTGTGCTAATTTTTCTTGATGGTTGGCAGTTTCTGAGCTGTAAATATCTTGCTAGCACAGCTGTAGTTTACTTAACATAAAAAACTGAATTCAGTACAGTGAGTTAAAATAAATTTATGTAGGCAAATTTATTCTGAGAAAAGCAGATAACTATAAAATCAAGTCTTACACTTTTCTGATTTATCTTCTGATCTTAAAAGAAAAGTCACCTGCATTGTAAGGAATGTAATAATGATGTGATCATATATGATATTATAAATATATCATACAAATCAAATACATCAATCAAATATATAAATATATATATAAATATATATAACGTCAAATATATAAATAAAATCCCTATAAACATTTTATATACATTTAAAGAGAGTGGCATTGCATATTTCTATAAAAATACAGTGGAGAAACTTGCTTATCCAAAATAAGCAATTATTTTGGATAATCCCCATAGCTGTGATCAAAACTTCCTTTTCCTGCTTCTCAGAATAAATATGAATAATATGATGTTATTCATAATGTCATTAGTATTTTGAATCAGGAAAAAGTAGTTTCAAAAATGTTGTTAGAGAGTATATAAGCAACTAGGCCCTATTACAGATTTTACCTTAGCTGTGTTTTGATGTACATGAGTTCAACCAGCTGGTGTGTTTCTCTTCCTTTTACTGGAGTTAAGTTACTTAAAATTTCTGCCCAGAACAGATACAATGAGAATAAATCGGGATTTGTCAAGCAGTGCTGTATTTTTCCAAAGAACTTGAACCTGAAAGGAGAGGAGAAATTTAGAGGCACCAATTAGAGTACCCAGTAACACTGACTGGGTTTTAAAAGTCCTCTCAAATTTTCTTGTTCACCAATGTAAACCTACCTCCCAAGAGCACAGACAGGATAGGGCAATTACAGTCCTTACAAATGGCATCATACGTATTAACAAATTGCATCCTCCCTATCTGGGTCCAAGTGGAAAAAGATGTGAGCCCTCTTCTTTCAGTTATATTTTAGTTGCAATACCTACCTTTACAAAAAGACCTATTTCACTTTGGTTAAAGTATTAAGAACGTAAGTATTTTCATTCATTCTTGACGAGCAGACCTATCAGAAATTAAAATAAGCTCAAATCAATGCTGAAAATAAATTAATAGGATAAAAGGAAATATATATCTTTTTGCTTGGCTAGTTTCTTCCCCACTTCATTAGTGCTGCCACTTCTGTTTTCTAATTTATAAACTTCTGAGTTCCACTGAGTTCTGTCGTCATTCCTATGTTATATTAAGAAACAGGACTGAGATAAGCTTTTGACGCTGTGTTCTTTGGCTAACTTCTCCCAGTGCTTGTCAAACTGTTGGGTTTTTTTCCCCAAGTCCTAGTGTGGTGCTCAGATTGAACCAATTCAGGTGCCTGGTTCTTTCCTTTCACTAAATCCTCCATATATTTGTAATTTTCTTCAGGATAAGGTCATGGCTTGGGTATTACCAAGTTACTTTTTCATAATTTATTTTTATTCATTACTTTCTATAATCAGGTTCTTATTTGCTGGTGTACACAAAACTACATCATATTTTAAAATTCTGCACCACTCTCACCATGTATCCTACAATCCATTCTTTGCTAACAAATTATTGTGGTGGCTTCTCAGGAAGCAGATACGCAGTTCTTTTGCTTCTGCCTTTTATGTTATAATGAGTTTTCAGGAATTTTCAGAGATTATGGGGGAAATAGGTAAATAAGTTTTGCAGCGAGAAGACCTATGTGGTTTTGTCAGTGCCGTACAGTGTGAATGAAGTGTTATTGGTCTGCTTTGTAGCTGGCGAGTACCTCCTCAGTCAGGCAAAATCTAGGAAAAGCATTCAGGTCAGTGCAGGTACTACTTGCCGGTCTCTGTGGTTTGAGGTGCAGCCTGCAAAGTGCTCTGAAAGAAAATTGGGATCTGAGCACAACCAAATAAGAAAGTTTAGGCAGATTTGCCTCAGAAAGTAAGGAAAGGCAAGAGCAGAAGGTGGCAGGTATTCATAAATACAGTCTTTTAATACAAAGAGTATGGTTAGAAGAAGGAAGAGCAAAGGAGGTGGAGATGAAGATGCCCTTCCAGGAGGTTAAAATGTACTAAATGAAGAATTTAAAAAATGTTCTAAAAAGGAAATAGGCTTTCTAAAATTATAGCAAACACAAATTGGCCTGTCCATTTTATAGTGGAAATAATAGCATTTTTAAAATTACTGCTTTCATTTTTTTCCCTTTTAATTAAATGACCTCTGAAATATAAAGCTTTCAAAATGTAAAGGAGACGTAAGAACATTATCTCTTAAAGAGAGTAAGACTGAAAAAATTACATATACAAGCAAGGGCATTAATCACATACATAAAGATAAAAATGTTTTAATATAGCATGAGCAAGAGGGTAAATAAAAAAAAAACCAAACAAGCAGTATCACAATAACATCTATATTTTTCTTACTGGTGCTGTTTACTGATAAATAAAGCCCTATTTTTTATGTTCCTGTTGATTTCCAGTGTGATATAAATGCTATTAAACTACAGAAAGTATAGCTGCTTAAGATTCTCTGTATACTGAATCCACATATTTCTAGGAGTTCCTGTTTTTTAGTGTAAGATCCTATAACAGATTTCATTTGCTCTGCTTTTTATTTATGTATTTTAACGCCTCGGTGTCATGGACATCCTAAATTGTTGATTTTAATTGGACTTTCTGGTATTCAGGTTTGCAGTTGTATGGCTTTGCAAGGTTTACATTCTCTTCTAGAACATAAAATCAATCTTGTCAGATGTCTGATGATCAACTTTGTTACAAGATGATGGCACTATTTGAGGAGATAAAGTGTTTCATGTTTTCTTCACTGTAGTTTTGATTACTTTTAGTTTATTTTTTCCTTCTTTAGAAAATGTACATATTAATGTTTACTCTTTGTATGCTTTGTATATTAATACACTAAAGCCATGTGTAAAAGTGGTGATTTGCCTTGATCCCATGACATTGTGTCATGAGAGTAGCACTTCCTCTCAACAAAGCATGTGGCAAAATCATGTCCTGAAGCAGCAGCAAGGGAAGACTTCTGTATCAGAGGTCTTCCAGATCTCTATATGCTGATAAAACAGGGTACACGTTTTGAAAAACTACTTTCTTAACACAGTAATAATAGAGAATAAGATTTTCCATAGGGTATAAATAATGGAAGAAAGATTAACAGAAATGCAATACTGAGTCTCCCAGATTTCTTTTGAATTCTTATGAATTGGAAGGTCTTTATGAGATTCAAGGTCTTGTGAATTTCCATCTAAACATTATTTCCTCAGAGACCTACCTACACTAACTTCTACTTTAAAATGTACTACTTTTCAATCATGATTTTAAATTCCCTTTTTGCTTGCTTAATAGTTTTACTGCAGTTATTTTTGTACTTTTAACTCTGAAATACCAATTAGAGGAGAAGTGGATTTGGATTGTCCTGTCATCATGGTATCACTTAAAAAAAAAATAAAAATACCAAGACCTTAAATATCTGCACATTCCTTTTTTATCTTATGTTTATGATATGCCGATGAAAACAAAAATTATTTTTCACAGGAGAGAAGCGAAATGTAAAGAAAGGGGAATCTCATATTATGCTTTGGCAAGTGACTTCTTTACATATAATAGAAGTGACTTCTTTAAACATGTAAGAGAAGTGATACTTGTATTACTAAATCATGTGTATACAATTTGTTGAAACTTTTCAATGAAAACTTCTATGAAATGCATTTTTCTTTTAATTTCCTGAAGTGTTTTATTTTTCACTAGATTACTATGCAATACAGATGTAAAAGAGTTTCATTTATTTACCATTTTAAATCTTTTTCTTATGTTTTGCAATTGTTGCAAAATGCAGTGTTAATAGGGAATTCTGACTACTGTAAAATAGTTGGATTTTTAAAAACAAAATTTCATTGCTGGAGGAAAGAATCAGCTGTCTTTTTAACACCATGAACAATTATCCAGCTACAGAACTGCCATTTTAATGTCAATAGTAATGATATTGCTGAAATCGTGTATGCTTCGCTGAAAATTTAAACTGTATGGTTGGATCCTGTCAGTTTTCAAATTTCAGATTTTACTTCTATTCAGTGATCCCTTTGCTGCTTTCTCATATGTTATCTAATCTTCCAATCTAGTTTGTTTATACTGGTCTATTTTGAATATATTGTTCTTGAATTTCTTTTTTCTAGAATATTATTTAAGGACAAAGACAGAAATTGGGAAGAAATTGAAAACAAGTTGCGAGCTGAAAGTGAAGTTCCTATTGTGAAAACATCAAGCATGGTATGAATAGTTATCTTTACCGCAATTGTTTGAGCCTCTTACCTAATTTTTAAATGATCAGTAGAGGACTGTGAGGGCAAAAATCTTTAAAAGGTTTTATTTAGACACTTGGTATATTTCAAGAATAAACCTGATCTTTAATAATTGCTAAGACATATTGTCTTGTAAGGGAGCAGTCTTAAGTTCAGGGGGAAATTCTCAGATAGAGAATGCAATTAAAGAGTTTCGGACTATATTAGAGCATCAGTACTTTTGTTTAAGAAAAGTTAAGAAAAGTTAACAGCCATTAGTTTGAATGTTTTACAATCTAAAGACCACTTTGCCTACTGATTACCTATTAATACTTAATATGTAATGCTTAATACTATTAATACTGTTTATTAATATTTAGAGAAATAGTTGCATTTTACTATATATGAATGAAGATAATACATTGACACATTGAATGAAAAATAGACACATTGCAGTGTCTATTTTCATTTTTCAATGAAAAATAATCATGTTGAATTTGTGTGGAAGTGATAAACTTCCTGTAGTCTTCTACCCCTGCCTAATTAGGGCCATTTCATGACTAGACCATGTGACAGCATGAGGGAACAGAGCAAACATGTTATTTCCTAGCATGCTTCTCCTCAACTTCTACTTCAGAATGTAGAGGTTATAAAACATCTCTGCATGTGAGAGCAGGGAGAGAACCTAGCTATGTTATCCTGTCTGGAGAATGATGAATGTCAGCTTGCAACGGCAGATTTCTTTTCTGAAAGGGAAAGGTGGGAGAGGAAACTCCTTCTCATATACTTTGTATTGGACTGCTCAGAAGTGAAATGTGAACACGTTTCCTCTGTTGTAGAACTGGCTAGCACTTATGTTAGCTAATCATGTGTTATTAAACTCATCCAGAGCTATTATTAGTAACTCGGTGTTATTATTTAATAGATACACTGACAGTTTATGTTTTTTTTAAAGTTTAATTTAGAAAGTTGCTCATGGAAGTTTCTCATTTAGAAATATGATAATATAAGGAGTTTCTCTTTTCCTGTCCATTTTCAGAATAAGATTGGAGTTCAGTGTTTTATATTCTAAATGCCATGAATATCAGGTCAACAATGAGGCATTTATTCAAAAAAGAAAAAGATTAGTTGTATATTTATTCCTAAGTTCAGCATTGTACAAATTCTTTTTCCATGCATTAAAGCATCTCACATTGTTTGAAAGTGTATGGGTTTGGGGTTTTTTGCCTATGCAGTGATTTTTCAAGTTTCTGCTCAGTTTTCAGAGTAATATATTGTTCAAATGCAGTGCTTATTTTTACCACAGAATGTTATTAAAAGTTAACCAAGGACAACTGTAACTGTTGTTTGTTTTGTCCTTGAAACATTTATGTCCAGTTCAGATGTGGCATCTACTTAAAGATAATGATTTTGTAAAACCCAAGATAATCAATCTCTTTGCCACCCACAAAAATCACATTACTTAGTACAGTAGTACAGAATGAGTTTAAGAAATGTGTTAAATGGATTTCTGAAATCAGTGCCTTTGAAAATACTCAGCTTTTGAAGACCACTAATAGCTCTCCTTAGCAGTTGGATTAACAGTATTCTTCACTGTTGGGTTCTTCAGTTGTAAGATTTATGTATTTGTAATTTAAGCTGTGGTACATTTAATAGTTGTTGTGTTTCTGAGTGTGTTGCTGTGGCTATGTCTGTGTTAGCAAGTAGTGCAGCACAGAGGAGAAAAATCTGTAAGGCAAGAGAGTGCTGAGGACCCAATGCTGGTGTCTGTATTGGGTCTCGTAGGCACAGGGCCCAATGGCTGCAGACAAAATTCTGATGCAGTCATTTTACTATTCTGACTCACATCTGAACAAGGTTATAAGTCACTCTATTCCATTAGCACTGGGCTTATACTGTAGCTTTGCTTTAGAAGCTTCCTGGTACTTTGCCCCATTTTTACAGAACTGTGGTGCCTACAAGTCTGTGCATGGGAAGGTAGCGCAGGTTGGATTAGCAAGGGCTGGAGTGAGGCTTGTTGACCCCAGCAAGTGTGGAGGAGCTCTTGGTTTCTGAGAAGGCCACAGCTGTCCAGCCTTGAGCACTGCCTCCCAGGACGCAGGGTGAATGTGGCTGGACCACCAAAAGCAAGGGTGTTCTTGATGCTAGGAGGGACAACCCAAACAGCATATTGCAAAGGCGTGGGAGGGGGATTTTCTTACTACTGATAGGTAGTTCGAGTCTCTTTTTTTCCTTAATGAAACTTTTCTTTGTTTCTTTCCTAGGAAATATCATCAATCTTACAGGAACTGAAACGAGTTGAGAAACAGCTGCAAGGTAAAAATCTTTTTTCACTTTTCTGTTTCATTGTTGCTTGCTTTAAATTTTTTAAATATATATCTACACCTATATATATATATATAATGAAAAAAAGTTATCACATTTTATTAAAATATCTTCATGATGTCAGTTACATACATTAATATCATATAATTGTTGGCACATTTGGTAAAAAAGCATCACAAAATTATTTTAAAACAAAAGAGTGAGGATATCTGTTAATATAGGGGAGAAAAAGCTCAATTAAAAATGAAATGCTCAAAGGAATTATTTGTGAAACATTCTTAATAGAAATATTTTTTGTGGATAAATATTAAAGAGTAGGTAATAGAGAATCCTAAGAGTGGGCTTTATAAAATAGTCTTTGCACATCAGTAATACCCTCACGTGTATCACAATTCAGTGTAAGGAATGCACTGGGATCATAATATGTAGGAAATCTGAAAAAAAACCCAAACAACTTAATTATCTGATACAATAAAATGAAAATTTATAATTAGTTCTTGACATCTTCCCTGCACAGTACTGAATCCACTCATTGTAATTGTGGAGCCCAAAGACTACAAAATAGAAAAGTTACTTGGCTTTGCCCATTCAATGATTTATCCATGTATAAAATGGAAAGAAAAATGCATATAAAATCTGATATTTTGACACATATATTTATCAAAATCAACATAAAAACTGAGTATCTTTTAAAAAGAAGTTGCAGCCTTATTTGTTTATAATTAATTTACTGTTTAGTTTGGAGTGGTCAAACGGGTTAGTGGTCCATGCTTCTTTTATGTAATGTTTACTGCATTCGATGTACATTTCCTATATTTGTAATTTTTAGATTTAATCCTACAATAAAACATGTTTTAAAAACAATATTTCAGGAGGAATCATTAGCCAACTTCATAGACAAGTTAGTATTTCCTTCATATTAAGCTATAATTAAAAATGTTAATTTATTGCAAATTATATTGTGTTTAGAGAATATAACAAAGAAATAAAGCCCAGAGAAAGAGGATAAATCATTTCCTTGTGTGTGCAGTGGTGTTCAAATAGATGTTAGTACAGTTTTGGAAATAAAGAAGAGAAAGGTTCTGATAAATTTGACAAATGTGTTAATACTACAGTAAAATGAAATTGTACGAGGTGCTTCAGTTTTGTGTGGAGAGAGACACACAGAGTAAGTCCTTTGTTTATGCATTAAAAAGGATAAATGATTGCTCTTTTATAGAAATTTCATTCAATAATGGAATTAGCAGGTATGGATATTTGGGGTGGAGTAGGGTGGAATGAAGTATAGTGGTAATATTAGAGAAAAAGCCCCCTAAAAATCCCATTTTCAGTCCGTATAAGCCTAGTCATAGACGGTTTGTCATCTCTCTTTCCTGTCCACACATCAAGCAGTGCTTAGTTTGTGCAGCTTCATTTCATCTAAATCTTTAATGTATGTAAGTGCTTTTAAATGTATCAGCTCCATGTATGTTGGATACACCACTCTTTTGTAGTGGGCAACACTCATAAAGGCTCATGTCTGTCATCATAAAATAAAAATGTTTGAAAAGGATTTTTGTATCGTATTTTTTATGGTTTCTTCCCTGTCCCTTTCATCTTTTCTTAATTGCTTAGCAATTAATGCTATGATCGACCCTGATGGTACCCTGGATGCTCTGAGCAACTTGGGATTCGTCAGCCCCATCTTACCAGCTCAGCCGAAGCCGAAGTCCAGTCCCGTTACCCAAAGTACCCGCCCTCAAGTGCAGCCAAACTGCCAGCCCGAAGCTCGGGCTCTGCGTCCCGCCGCTGTCCCTGTTGCACCTGAATTTGAGAATGCTGAATCCGAGTCGGACTTCAGCATACATTTCAATAGGTTTAACCCAGATGGGGAAGAGGAAGATGCCACACTGCGTGAGTGACATCTCAGTGTTGATACAAAAACCTTTCATGTGGAATGTTTAGGAATAAAGGAAAAAATATAATAGTGGTTTTATAATTTTTAAAATAAAAGGCTTGGTCAAACAGCAGTTGTTTTATTAAACCAGTTTTCTTTAACTGTGATGCTTGATTGTCACACAAATCCTTTTAAAATCATAAAGGTATGCATAGATACAAGTGTAGGAAAGCAGTTTGTGGCAGGTTTGCCCTTTGTGGTTGTGTGCTTTGCAAAAGAATTATTATATCAGCAGTTTTCCCTTAATAGATTTATTTCTTTTTAAAAGCCATGAAAGCAGTCTAACATTTAATGTTACTGAAACCCCAAATCTCTTTGCCAAGCTGCTCTGATGAATGGAATTCCTCAACTAAAGTTTGTACAGAACTGTTGAACAGTTACATTTGATTTTGAATTAGATGATTTATATATGAAACATTATCTTTGACTACAGTGACACATTACTGCAAAAGGTAAGACAGATTTCAGGAAGTATTCATTCTTGTGTACTGAAAATCTCAAACAGTTCTGTGATTTATATAACCTTGTTGCTGCGTAAATTGTCTTGGGGTTTACAAAGTTCACATATTATGTTTGCACTAAGATTTGCTGGGAGTGATAGGTGAACATATCGATATTATTAAACAGCAAGCAGTGGTTTGGTGTACATAGAAAACTGATAATACTGTACGTGTATTATCATTGCAGTGTTTTAACCCACATTCTGAAAGGACTATTTGGCACTTTTTGATCTTCTTCAAATGTCTTTTTGATGTTAATGAAAGTAGAAGTATTTCATATCTCATTTCTGTCCAAACGTTTGTTGAAACTAGGAAACAAATTTAAACATACAGCAATGTGGACATTTTAAAGCATATTGAGGCAAATTAGCTCTCGCCAATTCAAAAGCAACATAAGCTTATGGAAGAAATTACTGTTCCTTGGAATGATCATGAGATGTAAAGTTTTCTTTAGGGGACTTGGAAATAGAGTTGTCATAATTTGCTTGATCAATAGATGCACTCCCAAGCAAATGTTTTTATTTGCTTCTGTATGTTTTCCCGTAGTCTTGCTAGTAAAGCTGTCTCTGTCTTACATATTTAAAAGGATTCTGGAAGACGACTGCTAACATAGACGTTTTGCTTATACCACTGAAAAGCAAGTCTATTTAAAGTTTCCTATATAAGCCTATTTTCCTTATAAGTTGTCCCAGTAACTTAACTTTCGGAAATAATAATAAAAAGAAAAGTAAATTACTTTGTATTTCCAGAACACTGTAATTTGGAGGAATGTTATTTCTGTTAAATGTAACTAATAGACTGGAATTTTCCTATGTTTGCATCTGTCTCTATATATTAAGGTTGAAGATACAGTTTTGCAACTTTTATGAAATGGTCTTTAATATTTCAGCAATAATCCTATATGACATTTGTTTAAAAAAACTACTTTCTGTACACTTTTAAATTGTACAGGCTTTCAGAAGTCAGTAAAAGTTGGACCAGTTAATAAAAATGCAAAAACTTTTTTTGTAGAGATGTAAAAACAAAACCACTAATCTGTTGTATAATGGATTTCATATTTTCTTTAAAAAAATTAAAAACAAACAGCCTTCCTGTATGACTCAATATGCTCTACTCCAGCTAACTGTGGAAGCCTGAACTACACTAGTTTACAGAGGCTTGAAGAAAAGTTTTAGAAGGTGCAGAAGGGCAAAAATAAATCGAAACTAGAAGTAGGTGTTGAAAACCAAGTGTACCAAACCATTGCCATAATTCCTTCTTTTGTTTAATGCTTGGGAACATGATTTTTCTGCAGACTCGAGTGGAAAGTAGGAAATGGCTAGGAAGGACTAAAGGTGTAGGCTCTTCATGCGAGATTCTGTTTGTGTTCTTTCAGGCATTTATACTTTTACTTTCTGTAATAAGCATTTTGCATTACTATGTTCTTATTTTGTATGAACACGTTCTCCTTATTTATTTTTGTTACATTTATTATGTATGTTATTTTGTTATATGCATTTACAACTCCATTTTTAAATAAAGTGTTTCTGGAACTTTACAAATGTGTGAATTAGTATTTGAGATCTGGGAAGTTCACAGTCTTCCTGCGATCTAACTTACCTTTACTGAAATAGGCAATGACATTTTTTCATAAACGGTTTTTCTCCGGAAAAAAGAAGTTATATTACTGTCTCTGCTGCATCATTTATTCTGTGCTGACAGTATTGGCTTACTTTCCCTTACTTAAGTTCATTTTCACACTTGAATTGATTTTTGTTTGCAAAACTAGAGGAAAAAATAATCCAGTATGGCAGTCACCAGATAGTGACTGTGTTTCCCTTTGTAGAATCAAAGTAAATGAATTTTGATGCACCTGCCAAGTGCAACAATAGATGCTTTTCAGACTGCTTTCCTTCTGCTTCATATGTTGGAAAACTTTATTGAATGTTCTGATTTGCCTCCAGACTGGTGACTTTTTTTCCTTCTGTCCGAGCTTCGGTTCTTCATATACTTTCCTGTAAGACACTAAAATTCCTCTTCTGTAGCTAGCTTCATGCAAGAACAAAACTGTGAGTTTAGTATAAAGCTCCAAGAATTCTTTCCCAGGTTGTGGTTCAGTGTTGCCGAGCTTTGCTGTGACTTGGCAGCAGCCAGTTCTGATCTTGCTCTTCTGTGCAGCTACTTTTCCTTTGTATCCCCAGCCTGACGGCATTGAGACAGCACATGGGAACACTCAATAGCACTTAGCTCCAGAAGGGCAGGCGATACTGCTGTTCAGAGATGCCAGTTTGGTATGGTCAAAGACATGAGAAGGTTCAAAGGGCTTTCTAGGTGCTCAGGACTTTTTCATATTCCCCAACTTAATCAGCTGTTATTGTTTCCTCACTGGTTGCCAGTATCCCTTCATCTTTGCCCAAGTGAGGGGAATGCACTTCTGGGTTAATATTCTCATGCACAGAGCCCCATTTCTGTAAGCAATAGTGTAGCATTTTGTTATTTCTTCCGATGTAATATTTTCATCTGTCCACTGTACTTTGAGCCAAGGTTATGCAGGGATGTTTTTCACAAGTACGTAAGAAATCCAGCCAGATTGCATCAGTCCCCTGCTTCCTTTTGACAGCAGGAAGTGGGACTGACATGCTGGGACACAGAGAAAGCAGAGTTCGAGCCTTTTCTGATCAACACTGTTGGTTTCTCCCTTAGATACACTGTTTTAATTATACACCCAACAAATACTTCTAATGACACATCTAGTTGGAGCATACAGAAGTAAAATTGAGAGTACAATTTATGTGCCTGACCTGGTAACTGGTAACAGCAAGATAGTGTTTCACTATCAAAAGCAACTACTACTTCAGTCTCTGAAGAGAATACTGCTTCGTACAGAAAACTGAATTTCAGTCCATGCCCATTGGAAGGCCTTTGTAATTTTTAATGGAAAGATTTCAAAAAGATTTCAAGCGTAGAAAAAATCTACAATTACTACTTCTCACGCAGCCATGAAAAGAAAAGGTGTGCAGGAATGCATGAAGCATTCTGTGAAATAGAGCATACAGTAAAAGGAGGCCACTCGTTACATGCCAAGGAGATTTCATACCACCAAGTCTTTTGTATCTGAAGAGAATTACAAGGAAGACACAGCCGCTCACCATACAAGTTGCTTCATTTCATCTTGATGAATAATCAGATTTTTAAAAGCAGAAGAATGTGATCTTCAAGTGGAGCACCTGTAAATTCTGACATGGTTACAGACATGGTACTATATTAAATACATCCGACAATACCAGTCTTGGCAATATTGGTTGCCTAATGCTAAAGAACAGCATTTCCAGCTGCACTAGCTCAGTAATCTTGTAAAAACAATTTTTTGATTTTACTTACCATGTGCTGTTCTAGCAAATAACAGCCAACAGAGGAGTGGCTTGGGAGCAAGGCATTTCCTTTTCAGATAATTTTGTTGCTATTCCTATATTTCTGGAGGAAAAGATGTCGTTAGCAAACAAGTGGGATTATGCAGCCCAGGAAGTACTTTAAAGCAGGATTAGTTAAGTGGAAGCCTTCTGTCAAAAGATCTTGATCTGTACCTGCTTCAACAGGACCAGAGTTAATAGTGAAAAAATAAACCCAATGCTCACTTTGTTTTGCTAACAACTTCATAAACTGTTGCTGTTTCGTGAGATTTTAACATTCTTACCTCACATCTGAGGAGTGCTCTTGAAATGATGAGGTTTGACACCTTTTTGGGGGAGTCTGTATTAAAATAGGAGTTTGTAGTTATTTACTATCCTCATGGGAACACAGGGCAATTTTCGAGTTATACTTGCAAAAATTATTCAAGCGGTAGGCCCTCAGTGGTAGAGTGAGGGGAGAGAGATTTGTTCATTTCAGGGATAAACCCTACATTTTCACTTACCAGTTAATGTGTGTCTTTTGCTAGATCTGCTACTTTAGTCCATCAATTCTTTAGGGCTAGCATTTTAGACCTGTTGTAAAAATGAATACAGATGTTTATAATTTATAAGGCTTTCTTCTCCTATGGAGTAGCTAAAAGCACTATCAGGACTCTAGAGGTTTTTTTATATTATATTAAAAAATAACATTTTAGTAGCAGCATGACTTATATTTCAAGCAAACTGTGGTTTTCCTAAACAGAAAAAGCTGAGTTACTAATAAGGATTTTAAAAAATATACAACATGAGCTTTCTAAGTTCCGTACATCTATTCATGCACATATGGACCTATGTGAAGCTGGATGCAAAGAACAAGGATTTATATGTAGAATTCTAAAAAGTTAATGGGTAATTTCACTTTTTATTCAAAGCATCACCTCTAAGATGATGTTATTTACAAATGTAGAAAAATTTATTGAGGAAGTAATACTGACGGGAATGTGAGTTGTGGTTTGAGTTGTCAGTGACTGATTTTGTTGAGAATGAGAGAGATGATTGCAGATAATTCAGGAGATTTTAGAAGTATTAAGAAATGAAATGCCTTAATAATGTATTAATGTTGTTATTGGAGAAAATAACATAAATGGTATTTTTCAATGTAACAACAGATTTAAAAATGAGCAGGAAAAATGCTATGTTCTCAGCAGACATTATTGGATAAGGAGAATCAATAAAGTGCAAAAGGCTAAGCAAACTTTTGTAAAAACTGTAGAAAGAAATGGATAGCCAGATGAACAGAAGTCAATGGAGTCGGGGAGGGAATACCAAGTCCCAGACCAGAGTAGTATGTGCTACTGAGTGGTGCAGCTAATTTGAGGCAATTCTAGTGCAAAGGAGAGCTGGGAAATGCAGATGGCACATAAGAATTTGGCTACAAGAATGGTGCTTTCAGAGCTGGTCAGAAGCTGTGCAGGGATACACACTTCCAGCTGCAAGAGGTACCTCAGGTGCAAGAGAGACTACACCCCCCTGCTCCATGGCAGAGGGTGGCAGCTGGAAATACTTAGGAGTTATTATGTGTGTTAGTAATCGCATCATTTTTCACTCTGCAGAATAGGCAGAGTTTCACAGATAAACTGACTGAAACAATAGAAAGCTCTTTCCATACAGTGGAATAAAAAACCCCAAACAAATTCATGTTCTCCAGGGCAGTTAATTTTATGCTGTTTTTCTAAAATCTTACAGATGACATTCGTTTAATGGACTAAGATGCTTTTGTATAATATTTTAATCTTAATACCTGCACACTTGGGAATTCAAGCGCTAGCAAAAATTTACAGCACAACCGTGTTCGTTCTTTGTTTCCAAATATGCAAGGATATATGCAAACCAAGCTCCTTATGTCATTGTTGCTGTCAGTACGATGAATGGCTGATAAAGTGATCATTTACAAAAATCAGCTTTTTTTAATGCAGCTTATGCAATGTTCTTAACACTGTACAAGTTGCTTTCTTCCTATTGCAAGTCTGAGGTAAAAATACTGCTATAGTGATTTCTTGACGTTGATTTTCTAAATGTACAACCTCCTCAAAGATAGCTCCTCTCCAACACCTTTGTACATTTAAAAATGCTGGGGTTTATTGAAAAATCACGTCTGCGGCTCCACTGAAGATATTATTCTGTGGACAACAGAAGTTAAAATGCAAGTCTGAAAACACAGCTTAGTGGCTTATCTCAGTGCTGCCATTCACAGCAGGCGTTCTGGACTCTAGGAGGGGTGTGAGGGTTCAATCTGCATGAGCAGGGTTTGCTCTTTGGTGTAAGCAGCATTTGCCGCTTGGAGCTTTTGAGAAGATGTTTTTAGGTTTCCAAGCAGCTTGAGTATCTAAATTTCTAACTTTGTCCAATATAGGTATTCATCAAAGTTCAAAGTGACATTATCATAGAAAGCCATAATTTCCCTTTTAATGATTAAGTGATTTTATTTGGAAAATATGTGAATTTTTTGTAACTGGGAGAGAAGTGTTTGATAAAACCATGCATTTGTCCCCTAATGCTCCAGCACTCAATTACAAGTTAAGCAGAGCTGGCCTCCATGTTGTCAATTGAAAGGTTCATGTAACTGTTAATGTTCATGCACTTGCTTAACTGAGTACAAGACTAGATCACTACATTTTGGTTTTTGCTTATATGCAGTTTTGTAGAATTCAAAAAAAGCTGCCTGCCCAGCACAGGCATTTTAAAAAGCATTTTAAATGAGTTGATTATAAGCTTTAGCCTGATGTTGCAAAAGCAATGATGTTAAAGTCAGTACGAAGAAATTATCCTGGCTGACATCAATGGTTTCTTTTAATTGATATTTAAATTCCTCCAGATGAAAAAGCATGCTGGAACTTGTCTTGCTGATAAAATGCAGTAAGCCAAAAAATGGAAAGCACAGGGTAGTAGGAAAAAAAAATCTGTAATGTATGATGAAAAAGCATAGCTGAAGGAAATTTCTAATTAATTATTTTCTCCAGGGAGACACAGTGAAAAGCTTGAAGCTAAATGAGCTTTGGAGAATCACTGCAGATCAATGAACCAGTCTTGCCACTTTCTGGAGCCTCCCAGACTGCAGCTCAGAGGACTGGCCTGGATAATTTTACGAACATCAATATTGCTTGTAGGCTTGCACTGCACTGTTGAAGTCAAAGAAACAGTTACAGGATTTTACCTTCCGGTGGCACTTTCCTTCTGAAGTCTTTCAATCACTTCACAAACATTTTGAAATTTCTATGAGGATATATCTTCATCCTGGTCTTACAGGTGGGAAAATAGACTAAGAAAACTCTTATTGTATTTGCTGTCTAGAAAGTGCTGAGGCAAGGCTTTCTCACTGCTGAAATCTCAGTGACAACATACAGCCTGATGGTAGTAATAATGCACCATTTGATCTGACAGTGCTCATTTTTTAATATCAAAGTCATCCCTGACTCCCAAGTGGATTTGACAGAGCTGATGACCTGTGTCCTTACAGCCAGATCAATTTTGCTTCCTTCTCCTTCTCTTGCCCATGTTTGGGCTTCTAACAGTGTTCCTTGCTGGTGTATTTGGAGCTGCTGAGAGGCAGGTATCTCTCCCAGCGAGCTGCGTTAACCAGCTGGTTTTGGCAGCCTCCTCAGAACATGAGGCTAACTTGGTGTTTTGCAATACTTTTTTCTTTCTGTTAAACACGGTGTCTTTATGCATAATCCTTAGTGCTGTGCATATCTCAAAATTTTCACAGGTCTCCTGAAAGTTATTTAGCTCTAATACTTCAGCCCTGTTTCTGTCTGTTAGACAATGCTGAATGCAGTCATGTGTATCAGCTTCATTTGAGTTAATATAGTCTGCCTGTGCTTTAAGTGCTCTAATTCTTCATGCAAATTATCCTGATTTATGTGCATATATTTAAAAGTGTCTCATTTTTTTAATCTTAAGATTTAAGGGGCTAACAGAGATCATATCATTACAAGTTTTCAGCCACTGATACTTGGGGCTTTAGATTTGCTGCCAGTTTGGCAGCACTGCAGGTGCACTGATGAAGCCATTTATTTTAGTTTTCTAATGTAAGGATTCCATTTCTAAATGTATGCAGAAGCCCAGAGTGAAAGGCATCTAAGCAACTGTTGTTTTTTTCCATTGTCCAAAAATTATTTGGAATATATGAAAGATGTTATTTTGTACCTCCGCATAGTCACAAAACAGTTTCCCCATAGGACAGTACGCAGCTGTAGACCCCAGGTGTTTCTGGAGGGTTTGTAGATGTGTACAGCCTCAGTTACTGGTTGTGTGTTACTGTATTGTTCATGTATGTTAAATGTCCCTTAAAATTTTCTAGTTAAACTGCCATTTTACCAAGAATTCAAATGTTAAAGTTGTTATCTTGAGAAAGGCCACAAGGCCCATTAAATCTGCCTTCCTTTGAAAAAATGATCAAATTTCCTTTTTTCTTTATCATGGCTAACCCTGAATTATACAAAATAGAAAGGATTTCAAATCAAGCTTTCATCTGGGGTCCAGAAGGACAGAGCTAAGTGGATAATCCCACATTCTGTACAAGTTTTTTTTGGCATCGCTGTCAAAAGAGAAACCAGAGGCAGGAGAGACGGTGATCATTTTCAGACAGTCAGGTTCTCCCTGGCCTCTCCTGGCTCTCCGGCTCTCCTGTTTTGCTCCTGAAAGGCAATTTCACCAAGGAATATACTAGATTTGTCTCACTGATTTTCTCTCTGATAGGAACCAGTGCGCTAAAGTCCAAGGATCGCATACTAAAGACAAAGCAGTGCTGCTCTTCATAGCAGCAGAGCTTCTAAGGGAAGAAATTGTGACCTGGTACTCCTGCTGAACCAAGCTACAACAAAGAATGCATGGTCTCACTGGAATCAAAGCTTTTCAAATGTATTACCATCAGGACCACAAATTCCTCAAGTAAATAAAATGGGGCGGGGGTGCGGGACGGGGAGGAGGGGATGGAGAGGCAGGGGCAAAGACCAGGGGAGGCTTCCCAGAAAACATTTTTTTAAAGCATTTGAGTTTCCCAGAAAGAACTGAGGAAAATAAAGCTTTGATTGGTCCAACCTCTGTCACATTCTCAGGTAAACCCACAAAGCCACGTAGAACTTTCCCAGTCTGGATTTCAACACCTAATAGGTCAGGCTGCAAAGACATTCAAAGGGTTGGAGATTTCTGTGGAAGTCGATTGCCTGGATAGAAGATCCATCTACCCACAGGAGGCTCTCTCCTCACCTGGGAGGACTCAGGTACAAGGGCATGCTGCGCTTTTCTAATGTATTAATTTTCTAACTCAGGAACATCTAGGGCTACAGGAGCTAGCAGTTGGCAGAGCAATTTCTGCAGTTCAACAGACCTTGGGCATGGGGACAGGCAGGCAGCCAGACTGGCTGTGGGCTGTGTCACTGGTGGGGCAGGAGAAACCTTGCAGCCCTTCCAGCAGAAACAGAAGAAGGAGGAAATGCCAGCAAGGGCTCTGGAAAGCAAGATTTTCTCTATGTCTAATTTACAGGAGAAAAATAGGGTGCACACTTTTGAAGGCTTGAGTAAATGCTTACATCTGTTCCCTAGAATAAGTGAAACTTCTGGTAATGCAAAAATGAGAGCAGATGTTCAGTTAAATGATAGATCTGTGAAACAGTGGTTCTTACATGAGATTGCTTGAAGCAACTAAAAAAAATGCCTCAGGGGCTTTGTGAAATCCCTTGAACTCATTCAAAAAACATGAAAGAGGGGAGGAAAGGGCCATTGCTGCACAGAGATACCAGAACCAGTCAGCTGTTGTTGCTAAATCTGGAGTGTCAAAAAAAATAAAAGGAATTTGAGAAGTGAACAGGATCCACAGAATCAAGCAAAGCAGGACGTTGGCTCAAACACAGTAGTTTTTTGCCCAGGTGTACAAATAATGCTGGCAAATGGAGAAGCCAAGATGTTATTGCTTGAGGCCAAACAGGGAAAATGACAGAGAAGTCAAGATACTAAAAATCAGAAAGCTGGATCATGAACTTTGGGCAAGAAGTCTTATGAACAGAGTAGAGTGCTAACTGGTAGAGTGCTAACAGCCAGTCGGGATTTAATTTGGGAAGTAACTGGAGAAAAATTAATGGACGGATATCTTGAGTATTCACTGCATGGAAATTCCCCTTTATATGTGGTGCCAGCAAAAATTATTTTATTCCTCAAATTTAATATCCTGCATTTGAAAGTTTCTCAATTTTATTATTTTTTTAATGGAAATTCTCATGTCAGAGCTGTAATTTGATTCATTCTGGCTGAAATTACAAATTTACTAGCTTATCATTTCTACGTTTGTTTTTTACTTATTCGGAACTTGAATAACTAGAATATTTTTATCCATTCATGTCAGCAAATGACCTACACATGCATAACAAAGAGAACAACTTTGGCCTTTACTTTTTTTCTAAGCACTTTTTTTTATTTTGATCAATATTCAGAAGAAAAATTAATGTTGTAAGAATGAGCAGTTTCCAGCTTCTGCCACACAGAGAGGCCCCTGTCCAAGCTGTTACAAATGCAGGTTGGAAATTGCCTGATCAGTTGGTGCCTTTACGTACCAGCCCCAGCACTGAGGGATTAAAGCTCCCGTTGTAGCTCTGTGCAGTATCCTCCTCTTTCTGTTTTATGTATAAACAACAACATACAGGAGGAGTTTTGAAGAACTATCACCACTGGAGCAGTGCAGTGAAAGCCAATGGGACCACCTCGACAGTGATGTGTTTCCAGAAATGCTTGCGTGGTTGATGGCTGCTCATCACCTCCTCACATTTGGCCTCCCTTGGCCTGGCCAGCAAGACTGAACTGAGTCCCTGCTTCTTCCACCAGAAAATTGGATTATAGGGATTTATTACTGTTAAATCCTGGTAAGCAAGGGAGAAAGAGATATTTTTTTTTCTTCTACAGTTTCTCTTCCTCGCTGGGCTGCTTGTTCCGATTTATTTATCCTAGTTTTAACAAAGAAAGTTATGCTTGGTGAAAAAAAGGTCCTAATGTGCTTTGCAGAGAATTCAAGTCAAAATAAAGCTGATAATCTGTCTATCAAATCCCTAATATTAACATTATAATTGAGCAAATAAAAAAGTATTCCATGACTTATACACGTCTGATTTAGGCTGATTCCTCTGGTCCTTATCCATCATAGGATTATTGAAGAAGAACTACTGTTCATGCCCAGTTACCTCTGACACTCCAGTCCCAAATTTCCCTGCATTCAAAGGAATGTCACCATCTTAGGAGCTGTTTGAAGACCACTTTATGGACCTTTCAGTACCTTCACGGTCTTGCTGGGCTCTGGGCTCTTTTCAAAGCACTATAACAATTTTGGATCACCTTGTCTCAAAGAGCTGAGCACTCAGTGACTATGGGATGCTACATGAAAAGGCAGTAAAGAAGGACAGCAAACTGCTTGACAGGTGGAGTGGAGCAGCTCGAGCTGTTTAAGATGTGGAGACACTTTCAAGAGGCACATATGGAGCAGGCAGGATACCCAGCAGCCGCTCTCTAGTGAGGAAGAACAGTAACTGCAGGGGGAATGCACAATAAAGCACTGCGTTGCGCGGTACATCAGCAAAACTGCTGATCTCTTTAGATAGGAGATTTAAATTGATTTTTATCTCGATCTACAATAATTAATAACTTTTGTACTTTTGTAATGGGAGGAACTTATGACTAAAAGCAAAACGTATCTTAAAAGATTCATGAGAACTTTCCTTGGCTGGTTTTCTTGTTGGTATTGTTCTAAAGCATAGCCTAGCGTAATACAGATTAATCATTTATTTTTGTTTCATTATCAAGCAGCCTTCTGAAGAGCAAAACAGGATCACATATTTCCATTTAGGCTGTTAAAGAGTTCTTTCTAAAAGCAGAAGCCAAGATAAATCAATTCTTATCCATGGGATAGAGATGAATGTAATTTAATTCTGCAGTCCTCAAAGTCTGTATGTGTCTGCCAACTGCATGGTGGTCACTGAAACTTTTCTGTGAAGTCAGAAAAGTGGCTCCTCTTGTCAAGAGTATTTAACATTTTGGGATTGTTTAACAAGCCAAGAATTCCTGTATCCTGCTTAATGAATCCTGTATCCTGCTCAATGAATCCTGTAAGTTCACTGCATTTCAAATCTGAGTCAGGTATTGACAGCTGAGAGCACATTTGCCAGGCAGGCCTCTACACTTATAACTGAAATTGAATGAATTTGTTATCTTTTTGCTTCTTTACTAAACATACAAGGTGGCAGCGACACCTCAAGAAGCTAAAGAACCCACTGGTCTTGCTTTCACTCCTACAGAAACAGAACAGAAGCTGTGAAGGAGTCCGTCCCAGTGAGGCAGGCATGCAGCCTCTAGGACATGCCATCTTCTCCTGAAGAAGGTCAGGAAAGACTCTTTGAACAAGGAGAGTGCCAGGTCCATTTCTTCTGTCACTGCGTCCATTACACAGGAACAGTCATAGAGACTCAATCTCACTGGCAGCACACAAGAAGCAAAAGCTCTATTTCAGCTTGGTATTTTTGTGCCTCCACTTACTCCCTAATTCACTATTTTTTCCAGGGGAACATCAATAAGAATTAATACATGTCAGCTGTGCTGAGCAATGTAATTAAGTGCTCATGTTGAGATGCTAACCCTTTGCTGCAAAATGCCATTTGGTACTTATCTTGGTTTCCAGATTTGTCATGCACTCAACAACATGCATTATTATTTACAGCAAAAGGTGAATCAATGACCTAAAACTGAGCTTTCAAAGCTTATGTAAATGAAAAGTGTAAGCTACCACATTTGACTATTTCCAGGAGTGTGAGTTACCTGAGCAGCGATGAACAATAGCTATTAGAAAATTAGCTTAAATTTGCTTGAGATAGCTTTAATAAACTTCTATAAATAAGCAATTTGCACCATGTAACCTCAGCAGTGTGATGCATGAAGAGATTCTGCACTAAGTACTTACATAGTGACATTATTATTGCTACAGCCAAACAACAGCAACTCTTCTTGATTTCCATGCAGCTGTGCAGAGCCAGCTCCTGTAAACAACCAGCTGGTAAGGACTAAAACAAGTCTGGCTCACTTAGGGAAGAAGAGCTGTAGCAAAGGCCAGGCTTTGCCTTGGCCGGGGGGAAGACTGGCCACCACAAGCCAGGTCACATAACAAAACTCCTGGTGCTGCAGGATGGTGTCCTTTTGTGCACTTCAGAGTGGTGGAGGAGAGAGGAATTTGAACTGGAAGGTCTTGAAAGAAGTCTGCTGCAGGCAGGCCAGCAGCTTGCTGTCTGCGAAATGAAACGTATCTCCAACCTTGAGACTGAATTAAGAACCAGGTTTTACTGCTGTTTTTCTTGTTCTGCCTCCAACCATTTTCTTTTTAGACGTGACTGAACCCTAAGCACTGGTATTTCACATTTCAGCACACCTCAAATGGTCCCAGATACGTTATAGCTTGTTCAGCAGGAGTGCCTGGTCCTGGTGGTCTGAGAATAAGGGATATCATTTTTACATGAGAAGGTGAGAGTACTGGGTCAGTCTACTAGTCTGGCTTTCCTTCACCTAGAAGAGGCTCCTTTGGAGTCAGAGAAATGAAACCAACAGTTTTATCTATCTCCTATTTGATACTAAACATTACAATCTTGATATCAGTGGCCTTTGATTCCTGCTATTTACAGTTACACTTCAGAACAATGTGACACAATTAAGTTCACTATCTGATTTTTGGGTGTTGCGCTCTCATCATCTACAGGTTGCTTTATTCTTTGTCTTGTTTATCTCATGACACTTCACTGAGCTTGGAGAAAATAATCTGATAAAGTGGTTTGTAAGAAAGCTGTGGGGATTTTTGTTATAACTCCACAGACATTTTCCATCATACAACAGAAAGATTAAATCTGCCTTTGCAGCGTTTACATTTCCCATGCATGTTTGAGAAATGGCAGACAGAGAGGGTAACGTGACACTTCATCATTAGGGAATTAAGCTCAAGGCCATGAGAAACAGCCCTTAGGATTTCAGCATTAGTCATGGAGTACAGTTAATGATATCAAATTAAAGTCCAAACTACAACATGGTTTTTCTCAAATGGCATTAAAACCACCTCCTTATTTGCAGTGCAATATGCAATAGCTCCTGCTAAGTTTCAAGTCTCCTGTCTCAACTGCACAACCAAATATAGCAATTCAGACAAAGATAAGTAATGGTCGAGCTATGTAAATTGCTGACATAAAAATAACTGGTGTCTGTGGCTGAAAATTTTGGCTGTGGTATTCCTTTGGGCATGCAAGGTAAACTGACAAAAACATTTATTTAATTTGCTTTGTATACAGTCCCTGCTTCCAATATACACTGTGAAATTCTGCCCGTTTCTTCAGATTTGTGCAACTAAGAATCAATTTCTTGAGGAACATGGAACCTCTCTCATCTTTCATCCTTTTTCTTTTTGGTGTTACGTACAGCTATGTGCCTTATCTTTATGATTTTTTTTTTCATTAATAGCAGCAATTTATAGTGAAACACTTAAAAGAGCAAGCAACTTCTGACAAGCAACTCCCTCCAGCTTTGCCAATGAACTTTGATGATGATTTGTAATGTGAGCTAGAATTACAAACCATATATACATACAGATTTCTGGTGCTAAGGAAGGAGACAAGACTTCTGCTAGCTGTGAAAAGAAATTGAACATATCAAACTCGTTTCACACGTGATTGGCATCTGGAGATGAAATGAGTTCACCACACTTCTGAGTTAGCGATTTGGAGCTTTAGATTTTTATTCTATAGACAGTTGGAATATGGCATAGGTGTTAAGAGAAAACATGTGAAATCATGTCTAAAATGATTTCAGATAGGATATGAAATCATAGTTTTAGACTTTTCAGATCCAAAGAACTTGCAATTTTTTGGTTTCTTTTCTTCATTTTTTTTTGTTTCCCTTTAAATCCTCATCTCTGGAGACTATGCTGAAACACAAAGCTGAAGTACAAAGTGATTAGAAAGATTTGCATTATATTGATTTACCTTCTAGTACTTAAACCAAGGACTCACACTGCCATGTTTCAGCTCTTTAGCCTTCACTGACACTCACTCCATTACAAGGCATATGGCTAATGAGAACTGCTGGAAATTGGGTCGATTATTCTAGACTGAGTGCCTGCACTACACTCTATCAACTCAAAATGTTATCCATGTCAGCCCACATTCATACTGAGTTTTTTCTAAACATTTATAAGGTTATTCTGGCTATTTACTGTGTACGGACTTCAAGACAATTGTTGTTGTGATTCCTGGCACAGACGCTTGGCTGTCTCCTGCTTCTCAATCATTCCCATCCCAGCAAGAGGACATACATTAGAAATAAAGAGCAGGTGCTCAGGTTTTCTGTTCTCTCTGCCATTTACTACTGCTGTTCAGCAACTATTTCTTCCACAAACTTTTCTGTCTCAACTCCATACAAGTAGCCCTTCTACTCACCTTCTGCACATCACCAGATGGCAAACTAAAATGGCTGTTCTCTTGGAAAAGAATAAAGAGATCAGACCAGATTCTTTAATACATGTGTATTGATGGAAGTGTTTCTACACATACTTTCTTTGCATCGTAACCATATCCAGAACTCAAACGCTCAATTGTTACTAAAAGGAGGGAGTCAGTAGACTGTGGTGGTAGCCGGCAGGCCTCTGTCCCCTCCACTATGTGCATCTCACCAGCACAGGCTCTTGTTTCTCAAAGAGCTCAAAAAAGCCAGCGCACGAGTCTTACACGCATTAGACACACCAGCCATACGGCTGAATGAACACCTGGGAGGTGCTGGAATTGCTGAGGGAAACAGAAGAGCAGATATAAGCTAGGAAAGACTGTGGAGATTTTGTGCCTCTGCACTACTACTTGTTCACTTCTGCCTGACTCTCTCTTTTTCTCTTTCTTTCTTTCAGGAAAGCTACACCTGTCAACCTTCAAAACAGCCAATGTGTGACACGAGCCATCCAGCTGTGTAGCAGATGGCTGAACTGTGCTTTGTCCTATATACATCCACACAGAATTATTTATAAATATCAAATCTGATCTAATGAGTGAGTCAGCCCAGTTTTGCAATTGGTAGCTGGATTGTTCTGGGCTTTTAGAAACTGTAAAATCTCCTTGCTTGACTCAGACAGACATCACAATTCTTAAAAACAGGTCTTGGATATAAAAGCCTTCGAATCTGCTGTTTCTGTAGCAATGTGCAAAAAACCTCAGGTGTTGTCTCCTTCAACCACTTAAAGCTCTTGTAGGATGATGTCCTACCTGCAGCAGTCATGGCGAAAAAGGACAGAAACATCATTTGGGCTTTTAGCTGCTGTGTGACAGTAGGTAGGGGTCTGAAGGAGAAGTACTGCCATATACAGTATAGAAAACTCCTTGTGCTACCAGTCCTCCATGCCATGGAAGAGGAGGGTGGAGGGGAGTGGAGCTATATAAGGGAAGTAAAAGCAAAGGGATGGTGTGGGGCTGGAGCAGCCTCTTTCCTGCAGCTGGCACATGAGCCTTTCTCTGCCTGCCCTGCTCAGTTCCTTTCACTAACCACTCTGGGCAGACACGCAAAGAGGAAGATTATAATTGTCCAAGTTCCCTGCATCTGCCTGCTGCATGGAGTCTCTGCCCTGCAGATTTCTGCCTGTCAGGGCAACAGATAGCTCAAAATACCCTTCAGGGATATGCCAGTCATGTGTGATTGAGGGCACTGGGGACCTGTATTGCATGACTTTGCCTCACCCTTACTTACTTACTTACCTTTGCCCTGACTTTGTACCCATTATTATTACCTTTATCTGTGCTATCAGGGAGCTATCAGAAACCCATCAGACATGCAAATGTCTCCAAACTTCTCCAGTAGACTCCAGCTGAACTCAGCAGGAGCTCTGCTCTTCCTTCTGTACACCATTGGTAGTTTAATAGTTTTGGGTAGGAGAAGTCATAGGGGCAACCTGAGTGGGGTCTGACCAATCTCCTGGGGTCTGACCAATCTCCTAGGGTCTGACCCAGGGTGCCTTCCGTGTCTTGGGATGCTTCTTGGAGTGCATTACTTAGGGTTGTTGGGCATACCTGAAGAACTATAAATTGAGCAACAGCTTTACTCAGAATGCAGATTTTACAATTATATTAACATAAAAGAGGAAAATGGTGTTACTACCTGAACCCATGCTATTGCAAAAGGTGTTTTCCAGAGGGAAACAAAGATAGGAAATAAAAGGAAATCTGACCTTCACTATTGTTGATCTACATACAGATACATAGCATGTTGTGTAGCTCTTTCACTGTTATATCTATTTGCTGTAGTAATGTCTGAAATTCCTATCCAGCTGTAAATTTTCCCATCTCTCCAGGGGAGATACCAACTATGAGGAGATATTCCACTGTTCCATTTTCACAAGCTATTATTTTCTTAGAATGACTTGGGGATTTACAAATCCTCTTGCTGGCTGTGCCAGATACATGACTAAAAGGACAATGTATTCACAAAGATGGGATTGTTGAGCATCTCCAAAGATAAAATTTAGTTCTGGGGGGAATGGGCATATTAAATGGAGCTATCAGCACACTACCCTCTGGAATCAACAATCTTGGTCTATGAGCTGTTTAGGATTGGCACCTGACCCAATTTTGGTTTCTGAAATCAATAACCAATGAAGACTTAGTAGGAACAGGAGTATTTAAAGTCAATTAAGATAAAATTGCAGGAGTAATTAAAATAATAATAATTCTTAAAAGTAGCTATATAGTTCTATGGTGAAATTTTAAAAAATGTCAAGGCTAATGTATATTCAGATATCAGCTGTGCAGTTCGTCCAGTAAACTGGAGCCTTTGGATGCCAAAGTTAGAGGTAACCAATCTCACTGGTCCCTTAAAAAAATTATGCCAGTAAAAATAGTTATAATGGTCATTGCTGTACACATCTTGTCTCTGGAGTGTGACTTTGACATTAGCTTAGATGAATGAATTTATTCCTTAGGCTAAATGGCATCTAGAACTGTGTTGCTATGATAGTGGCCACTTCTATTAACAGAGCTGACTGTACTTTGTTGTTTTTCTTTTTAATTGTCTGTTTCTGTTTTGAGGTCCTCAAATGCTTTCCAGCTTGGATCAGCTCTTCTGATCTTCTGATCTTGTTCCACTTTTGTAGCAGCTGGGTGAGATGAGTAACTTCAATTAAAAAAAAAAAAGTTTGAATAGTGATTATCTTCTGCTTATAAAATTATTGGGAATGGTTGATTCCTTTCTTGACCTTTATTTATGCTTAAGTGTTAAAATAATCTTTATATAGACATTAATTTGACAGGTGTCTATTTTTAAACTTTTATAGATATATTGGTACATATATGTGTTTAACATATACATAACCCATATATAGATAGCTTAAGAAATGGGTTTTTTAAAGCAAAACCCCATGCAAATCATAAAAATGGAAAATTAAACTCAAGGTTTTCTGTCAGTTTCCTTTTATCTGTTCACTGTCTTTCAGGTATGGGTGCAAAGGTAACATTTCTCTGCTGAATGATCACCTCTTGCTAATATTTAAATTAAGGACATTTTTCAGAATAAAATGTTAATGTCTCCTCCCTCATCTGCTTTTTCTAAACCAATTTCCTGGCAATTGTACATTTTCAAATATAAATGAACCCCATTATCAAGCTGTTCTAACTGCAGACTGGAAAAAGAGAAAAAGAGGAAAGGACTATTAATGTCTGGTATAGCGTCTCAAATACCTAGCAGGTTCTTGGACCACCAAAAGGAAGACTTTCTAAGAATGTGCTTAGCAAACATTAATTGAGGTGCTGAAAAAGCATCTACACAGTTGTCCATTTGCAGGCTAACAAAGACACACAGGTTTGTATGGAGACTCAGGATTACACAGTCCAAAGCAGGAAGCAAAAACTTGAAAACATAAATCTCCTCCAAACTGAAGTGAGCTCATGTGGCAAGAGCCAGTGATTTCTGTTTCAGGTAAAATGGCAGAAAGAATCTGAGGCTGGTTTTCAGAATCATCTGCATTGTCACTAGATGGCACATCGGTCTAAAGATTCAGAACCATCCCTGTGGTGTTGCTCACAGGTACAGTAACTGCATGGACAAACAGCAAGTCATAGATGGGAAATAGCTAATAATTATGTATGTAATTGCTGTGTGTGTGTGCATGCATGTGTGTGTGTGTACATGCACCCGTGCATGTAAGTCCCAGTATGGTATACAGGAATACAGTTGCTTTTTCTGAGACTGTTGCTCTATGTATAATACAGATATATTAGATGCAGACGCTTTATGTTTAGGTACTGGTATCCTAAGATAGGGATGGGGAGAGAAAAAAATCAGGACATTTGTCTGACTAGCATCTGTACACGCTGGTCTGGTTTGTACTTGAAGCAGGTGAAGGTCAGGTCAAACTGTACACATCAGTGCCTCCAGAAGCAGCTTTTGTTATCATCTCAGACCTCATATTTAAAAGAACATGCAAAGAACCTTAGGAACTCTACTTGTAAATGACTAAAATAAGTTGCCTGTGGAGGACAGATAACAAGGATTTTTATATTAGCAGATAGAGAGGTGTAGACTCCCTCCAGTATCTCAATAAGGTCCTTTCAGATGTTATTTTAGATGTCTGTTCCTGAAATTTGAAAAAGGGCAATGAATCACAGCCCAGCACATTGTACTGTGTGTTGTCTTTATTTTAAGCCACAAATAAGTGCCTCGTAACCTTAACTACTGCCCTTTACCCCACTTTCCCCCCACCCACTTTGTTCTTCATTAAGTTGACAACTCTTGCCAAGTTTGAGAAGCCCCACTGCAGCTTAGAGGAATGGGTAACTTGAACATGAAAGTCTGCAATGCACTGTGACCAGCAGCACATTACTGGTATTTGTTTTCTCATTTGGGGGAAGCATCTTCTTTCCTAACAATTTCCAGTGCAGTCACCTTTTCCAACAATTTTATGGCTATCTTTTCTTTTACCAGTTCTCTGCTGTGTTTTACCTCATGAGACTGCTACATGAATACTGAAAAAATTTGGGATTTGAGACTGCTGGGAGCTTTCACAATTAGAAGTAATTTCAAGTTCTGGATTCTAAAAAGAAGGCAGAGGGTTAATAAATAGTAAAAATACATGACTAAGGTCTGTATGTGGAGAAGGTGTTGCATTTCTTTAATTAATTACATAAGCATTCAGTTTTCCCTAACTCTTCTCATCTCTGGAAAAAGGCAGGCAGATGTGGAAGCTTACTAAAGTATAGTAATAATTTTCTGTCTTGGTAAGGCCGTTCTGTAATGAAGCAGGAAATCCACAGGAGAATCAGCAAATCAGGTTCATTTTGAATTCTACTGTGCAGTAAAACTCATCCTGAACTTAGATTAATTAACTGGCTTCTTATTCTTCCCCCCCCCCCCTTTTATTCTTTTATGTATTATGCATTGTTAAGCATTAAGTATTTTTGTGCTGAGATGTGGGACTGGACATTTATAATAGCATACATTAAATAGAAATTAAGATTCAGTTAAAATCTAGGGAAAAGGCTATTAATTCAACAACTGTTTTTTTTTCTTTCACATTACAGAAATTCATTTTGGTAAAAGGCCTTTACAGTTGGTGCAATTTCAAGATATGTGGTGGATCTTTGCAATTGGATTCATCCTTCCCTTAGGGTTCAATCCCGTTTCTGATATATGATTAGATTTTACCAACTCTGGGAAAGTCTTGAATGTTTAACCTTCAGGAATGAGCTACCAGTTCTTCTGTGACCTTTGTGTAGGAATTAAAGGACTGTCCCAGTTTTTGAAACAGATGAAAGCTGTAGGAACAGGCACCATCGGTAGTGTATTTTTACCAGAGATTTTTTAAGATGGGCTGTACACTTCTGAGAGTGATTCTCTCAGTTGATATACTTGGGAGAAAAGTCAAAAAAGATAGATGTGGCCACATGGTGCAGTTTGGGGTAAATAGAGGGATGTGTAAATATCCTTTTTTTCACTCAGTGGAGAGTTTATTCTTTGTCCCGTGGAACAGAAACCAAAGATGAGCCGTGCTTGTCATTTGTACCTGAGTGTGGGAAGGGGTTAATATTTGTTGGCTTGTGTTTTACAGGCTGCTTCTTCATCGGATGAATAACATTTATGTCTTGGACATGGGAGGTTTCTTGTTCTGTTTGGTGGAACAAAGCTAGCAGCCAGAAAGAAGTAGAAAGTTGCTAATGAACAAACCACTAGGAACCCTGACAAGATGGTAGGATAATCTGTCTTTTTAGGACATCCATTTTTTCTCATAGTCCCCAAACTGACACTGAAGTCAGTGGAGGGTTTGGATAAGGAATCCAGGATCAGGTCTTAGATCTCTTAGAAGAGAAATTCATCTTGTCCCTTTTCAGGAATCTGAGAAATGGCAGGCTTATAATTTTGCTCTGAATACCTGTAGATAATAGGTATTTTTATGCTGGTCCACACATAATGAAAATCTGCACCTTCACTAGTAAAGAAAAATCAGAAAAGGTAAAGAGAACACCCAGGCAGATGAGAAGCACGGTGAAGAAAAGACTCAGTGCCAGTACAGAAAGTAGAATGGCTGAATATGCACTAAAGGTTAAGGGACTTGTTTTGTGTGTAACTTCTATAGGCAACTTAAAATATTGGAAACTTAAATCTTTCTCATAGATGATAAATAATGTCAGCCCAAATCCTTTCCAAAACTATTATTTGGGAATTAGCTATTGAACATATCAATAGTTTCACTCCTATACTTTTCATTACTGCAAAGTTAATGGAAAAATTATTGATTGGTAGTTCAAGCTATACAAATTAACTTCGTGCAACAGTAACGTATAGAGTATAGCTATCCTTGAGGAAGTGCTTCACTAGTATAGACATTCTTGCTTGAAGCGACACAGCCACAGAGTATGTTTCACACTATCTGTCATACTACAATGTAGGCCTTGTTGACAACATGCCTTATTTAACTTGCAGCCCATGGAGTGATGTTACCAGTATGGACCATACCTATTTTATTATGAGGATAACATTTGCCATCTCTGTGCTTGTGTAAATAATTCTGAAATTTTAACCCAAATACCTCCAAGAACGTGGAGGGCAAAAGGCTGCTTATTCTGAATGCCAACTTTACTCTGTGCAACACCTTTTCTCATACTCTTCAGTATTAATAATTCACACAAACACTGTGTGGCTTAGGCGGTAGCTTGTAACAAGGTGCTGATGGAACCCATTTCTAGGCAGTAGCCCAGTTTACCTTTCCTGTCATGTGAGCCTGCATGTCTGGGATTTATTATGTGCGTTCCTTCATGTGGCGTTCACATAAATTAGGAGCTCTGGAAACAAACTTACATTTCTTAGATTTTGAAGATGATTTTCTAAGATCTTAGCATCAGCCACATCACCCAAAGTATTTGCAGCTTTCCTTCTGTACCCAATAAAATGAACTTCTGTGATTTGTGCCCACGTAATAGACCTCAAATATATTAGTTGAAGTTTAGAGAATGAAAAAAGTGAAATAGTGTCAAATGCAGGATTCAGAAATCGTGAATGTTCTTCAGCTGCATCAACTTCTTTCTTCCTAGTCTGCCTATTGGGGAAACTATAAAAGTGAAATAATGTGAAATTTACTTTGCCACTCCCTGTTTTCTTAGAAAAAAACATGGCAGTATTCTGTATCAGCACACTTACCCCTTTAAACTGTCATATAAACAATGAAGGCTTTGCATCCTAGGTTTCTTTCTGTCTTTCAGGACTGCCCAGTGTCTGAACTGTCATCCACAAAAAAAAAGGAAACACTTCAGCATAGATTCACCAGCAGGCCAGCTACTTGTCAGGGTAAGAAAAAAGTCCTCAAAGGTGAAGCCCAGTTCCAGTTTAACAATATAGCACACTTATCAGCTGATCGTCGTTTGAGCAAAACATCTACTTCATAATATGACATGGATTACATGACATTTTAGGTGACAGTTGATTTAGAAACACAGCTGCTCGGCCAAATTTTATCTACTGGTGTTTGGCTACAACATTAATTTTATCTTTGCTTTGAGCTGTTTATTACCAGTTGGTCATTAATCACAGATAATGACTAATACCGTGGAGGTTAATGCTTGAATGCGTTCTTCCAAAACCAAAAAATATTTCTGTATTCCAGCGTATTCCAGTACCATGCAAGATAGAAACAAACGTTGCACTCCTGTTATAAAGGTACTGCTGATACAGGTCTAATCAACATACTCCAGCACTATTAAGTCTGTCAAAAAAAAATTGGCTTTCAAAATACCTGATTTTCAGATAGGAATTTTTTTAAAAAACAAAGCAGTTACATTTTCATCCCAGAACATAATGAGTACCAGCAGAAGAACCGTACTGCCAGCAAGATTCATTCCACCAGGGAAAGTTAGCTTTATCCTATCTATTTATGTCAAGAAATACCTGATTTGTGTTTCAACTCCACAAAGGCTGGCATTGACTCTCCCCTTGCTACCTCAAAACTTCCAAACACTCATTTATTAACACATATCACTACCCATAAAATATTAATACTTTGTAGCAGCAATAATTCATTACTCCTCACCAAATAAATGCAGCTGAAGGCCTTCTTGCCCCCAGAGACTAGTTTAATGTAAGCTTTATTAAGATGTCTCAGTAAACACGCAGTGCTATTTTGTGATATTGTGGCTATGTTTCAAGTTTTTAACAAGGCAATTCACATCAGGAGAGTGAGGTGGAGGGGTTATCAGGCTCCCTCACATGGCACCTATTTATAGACTGCCATGGCGTAGCCCATATGTGGACTCTGCACGCTCTGGGACACAGCAGTGCTCCATCTTCTTTGTACTGACAGTACTACAACCTCCAGAGCTTCTGGAAGAGTCTAGCTGATTATCTCTCAGCTATGAGAATATAAAAATACAAGGAAAACCAGCTTGAAGATGTGTTCTCATGCCATAGACTTGAAAAACAAAATTAAATCAGCACAGTATGTCAAAACTCGTCACACACTCAAGGAGGGGTAAACAAGGAACTTCAAAGATAAGTAAGCAGACTATCTTTAAGTAGCTGAAAGGTGGATGAAGTAAACAGCTGCTGATTAAATATCTAGGTCAATAGTAAAAGAAGGTTTTTGAATTAGTCATCCCCTTTCTGTCTGTGGGGTATTAAAACAGTTGCAATGCCATGCTAAATATGGAGGCAGTGCAACTGAGGATCAACTCTGATTTGAGGCCCTCTCAACAGCGTGAGACGCAGAGCAATACCTTTGCTGATTCTGCTCTTGCTCACAGTAATTTTATAATGGTGCAACTCCATTGAAGTTTTACCTTGCATTGGCTCTGAACCATCAAGTTACTATCACAAATACAAATTAGGGATCCTCTTCACTCCAAAATACCTTGCTCCAGGGAGGCTTTTCTTGTATATAATTGACTACTGACAGCAGAATGGAGTGTGGCATGGAGAGATGCCCTTATCTTAACTAAAGTGAACTTGATTCCAATTGTACTTCACAGAAGTACACACAAAAGATAAAATAACGTTCACCAAATTAGAAGGGAATTCGAATTATTTACCACAAAGAGAGTAATAAATATTTACAATATCATGCGGGTTATTGTTCTTCTATTTAAAATATATAGACTTTCACAACATGCATCTCTTCACTCTCATCAAACTAAGATGGTCAAAGGCATTGGAGCTATAGTTACTTCTCTACAGCATTTATCTGTAAGGTTTTATGAAGTTGTTTTCTTCCTCAGAGTCTTCTCACAGGAACAGTCTGGATTCTGCTTAAAGTGTGCCAGTCATGTAGCCACGATGTTGCAGGGTCCATCTTGGGGCTTTTTCCTCAGACCTCAAGTACATGCCAATCTCTTACTTCTGGCCTCTCTACATGTTCAGCTTGCAATAAGACTGTCATGAAGATGCAAGTGACAGCCTCGAGTACAGGTGACCCCTGCCCCAGCCCCTGTTATCCCTACAGCTCCCTGATTCCGTGTCTTCTAACCATTCTGTCCATCTACTTACTGGAAGAATGATGGCATTTCAGAAAGCCTTATTCAGCATTCATTTTTCCTACCCAGTACCAGCAGAGGCCTGCTGATTCCTGATGGCCAGCTAACACCTGTTATAGGAAGCTAAGGACGTGTTCCTCTGCAGATAATTGCACAGAGAGGGATACTTATGTTTTGGTGAACAGATGAAGAGAATAGGCCAAGCACCATAATTTTGATTTGAGTAATAAAACAATTAATCTTCATAATGCAATCTCACTAAGCTGGGCATTTATCGGTTTGGGTAGCAGTGCCAAATGAACAATTATGAAAGACAAAAGACACTAACCAGCAGTCCAGCACAGTCTCCTATTTGTGCAATTTGAAAATGTGATTGACAGTGCTCCCAGCATCTGATCTTGGGCAACAACTGCCAGCTGGCCTATGATGCATTTTGGTTGTTACATTTATGAAGCAATACTTATTTATTTAGTGCTGGGATTGTGTTTCTTCCAGTTTCTTTTTATGTGGGGAGTAACCACCTTGGGATGGGTAGTGCTGAAAATCCAGTGTTGGGACAGAGATGGAAAATAATTAAGTCAAACACAGTTGGCAAAACACAAAATTTTGCTTTCTACTCAATTCAGTACTGATCTACCAGGAAACCCTTCTCTCTTCCTACCAAAGGTGCCTTCCCATCCATTTCTCATTACAAGTTGAACCTTATTTAGTTATTCAAAATATCTTTACTTGTCAGAATTTTTCCAAGTTACCATTTTCAAGCACACATTCTCATTACTTTAAAAGCAAGAAAGAGGAAGCTACTGATCTGCAAAAAGTTTTTATTAAAATGGGCACAGACGTACACAGAAGCTCAAGCAATTTACATGAACCAATTAAATGGCACCCTATGCCCCTAATGAGCAAGCACAGAGATATAATTAACTGATATTTTATTTGCTAAATGAATCGACCTTTACCAACACAATCTATAAAATTAATTTGGCATACAGTAACCCTTGCAGATTGGCAGTCCATTTGCACCAGAAGTCTAAAAAAATAAGCACTACAGGCATTTCAATACCCTGTAACATATTTTAAACATGTCCCAAGGTATTTCACAATCTGTAAAACAATACAAGCATTAGCAATAGATTACTCCTTACAACCACCTCATATGGCATAGATGTTAACTTCTACAACGTCTTAATTTTCCTTGACCCTAGCTAGCTCCATATTGTTTGGGACAGGGCACTTATGTGAACTGCTGTAAGAGGCCTTCAACAACAATGAACTTTAGCATGTAAAATACTTGTCTTAAGTTTTATACATGTGGTATCCTGGTGTGAACTTGCAGTTCTATGCAGTTTGTTAAATTTGCATTTTTTATTCTGAATCAAGTGCCACTCTTCCTTCAGCCTCTCAAACAGGTGTTCCAGCACCAAATTCTGAAAGAATATTTGAATTTCTCTGCAGTCATATGGTTTGTACAGAGGATTTTACCTCAGCTGGGAAAGAAAAGACAGCAAGTCCCAAAACAAAGGCATTCAAAAGCATCCTCGTGACTGCTTCATCATTGCCAAAGTCAAAGAATATGAATGCTGGATGTTCTGAGAATCCTGTGCTGCAACTTGCCACTGCTTTGCAGTGATGTTCATATGGTTTCCCAAACCCATGATGTGGTACTCTTCTTGGTTAACATGACTCTTGGCTTTTGTCTGAGCATATACTATAAGCATCTGAGCTCTTACGTGACAGTTGGAAATCTACTTTAACTGGAAATCATACTTAATTTCAGGTACATTCTTAAAATAAGAGTTGCCAGATGGCAACAGCAATATAACCCTTCATCACTAGCAACAAAACAGTTACTTGCCAATGGTTGGTTAGCCATGCAACTATAGCAGTCTAGGGAAACTGCATCTTTGATAGCAATAGAAGCCCACATCTGTAAAACCATGACTTTATTTGTGTCCTGTGGTGCAAAAGGTCTTTTTCAGACCCTGTGGCTTTCTCTGAGTCTTGAAATTGAGTAAGGTATCATTAATCCTTCACACTGTTTAGCTCCTGACACCATTTTGATCGGTGCCAACTAGCACTCTCTGAGATGATGACCAGGAACAGTCCAGGGAAAAGCATGTGCCAGAGACCATTTCCAATATGTTGTGTGAACAACGCTGCCCCAGGCTTACTTCCTCAGGCCCTTCACCATTCCTCAGCACTGTCCAGCAGGTTTTCTACACTCGGGTGCTGCTACCTGCCCTTGTGTCACACTCAGAGAGGCAAGAAGAGACACATTTTGTCTCATCCTACAAAAACATCTTCTGAGGTATCGTGGCACAGCCTCTGAGAACTGAAAATCAAACTGAACATAGAACCCAGAGGAGAATGTGGGTCAGGTACGAGTCAGTGTGGATGCTGCCCATGCCAACTGGGTACTGGCTTTGTTTTAATTTAGCGTATGGAAGATAGCCTGCACACCTGCTGGCTTGGAAGAAGGAGCTGCCCTTACCCAAGTTATCTGCAAATTAGCATGATTCCACTATGCTGCAGTTCTTCAGTGAACAGACCAATTGATACTGATATTCTTCAGCTCTGTTTTGCAAAGATTGCAAGTATAACAAGATCATTTAGAGGGAGCCAGAGTAAACTTTTCACGTACAGTCTGGAAGAACTGTAAACTCTACAGAGACCAGTCGACAACCTCTGCAGAGTCTTACTGAGCATTATAGCTGCAACAATGCTGGTGAATGGAATTTTTATAAGATATGCTGTGGCTGTTTTCCAGGTTGGACAGGCATTAGGCTTTGAAAAATTACCCATATCTCAGTGAAGGACAGCCAGAGCTATTCTATACTTACCAATATTGGCTTGTGGAATTGAAAATGATGAATTGCTCAAATTTGGTTCCATTCATTCTCAACTATACTTAATAGCGCTTTTAATCAAAGAGACTTGTTATAAAAACTATGTAAATTCAAGACAAAATAAAATCTTTAGGGAATAGGAAAATTATTTATTAAAGACAATTCTGGGCAGTGCCAAGAGCTATTAAATGAATCAATATCGTTTTTGGGGAAGTAACTGGTGATATAATTTTGCCATCCATACAAATTTTGGGAAGGCTGCCATCTTGATGATAGTAGAAAACATGAAATTATGTAAGTACTAGAACTCTCCAGGTCTCCAGCCTGAAGTCAATGAAGTGACTCTGATTTACACTTCAAAAATTATATTAGAATTTGACCTAATTTTATAGGAAGTATATGCAGATAAAAAATTTAATTTTCAGATATACCAAATAATTCAAATTGTCTTCCCCAGACTGAGGTACTCTTGCTCACTCTACAGCCAACCAAGATTTTAAAAAGGGTTTCTTACTCCACGTGGGAAGCATTTAATATCACCAAATCATAACAAGATTTCAAAATGTGAAATAGTCAAATTCCTTCTATTTCTTATTTGGCTTTTTAAAACTATATAGCCTGTGGAAAGACTAAAATAAAATAAATAATTTTAGAGCAGTGACTTAAAGTAAAATAATTCAGTGCTTCAGCCCCAGGTTTACAGGAAGAGTGATTAATACCAAATTTCCAAGCTACCAGCTTTTCAAATAACAATATTTTCCAGTGATTGAATACGCCATGAATATCTTCCTTTACATGGCTCCATACAAACAGCTAAGAACATGAAGAAAATGTGACGATGACAACACATAGCTGTGTACTGGTCCACAGAAAGCACCATGAATATACTAAGGCAAACTAAACAAAATCAGTTTGATTTAGCTTTTATTTTCACCACAGATAAGATTCCCAAGGTGGGCTTTGAAGGAAGGTAGCCATGTAGTTTTGCCTACAGTTTTTGTAGCTCCCTGGCATCCCAGGGAACCAGGAGCTGGCAGGGCAGGGCATCACTCTCCCACAGCCCCAGCCAGAGAGTGGGGCAGGACAGCTAATTACAGAGAAGGTGCTGAACCAAGTGACAGTGACAAGGCTGGTGGTGTTTTTCAGTGCTACCAAAGAAAGGCGCATAAGCCATTATGTAAAGCTACAAACTGTGTCATGGTTTGCTATAAAACACTGGATGGAATCATACTTTTTAAACGATTGCAATGGCCATACCATTAACAGAATTTAATAGCACTGAGATGCAGGCTGGCATGTATCTGCTGTCTGTATATGCAAAGACAACTTAGTTCCAGACATCACTGGTTTAAATTCAAAGAATGTGACAGAAAACAACAGTCTGAGATCAATGGCTGTCATCCTATGGAAAGTGATAAATATATTTCCCTTCCAAAGGACTGTTTTTAAATAAGGTTATAATATCTCTATGGAAAATAGATGCAACTCATGGCTAATATGAAAATGCAGTTGACTCCTACATAAGGGACTGACATTAATTTGTTGATGTTTACAAACTTAGAAGTTGTCTGATATAATGCAGTGCTAAGAAATCAGATGCATTAACAGCTTGAGACACATGCAAATGACACATTTCTCTTTAAGACATGGTAGCAAACAAACATATTTTAAATAAGACTCCATACTAATTAAATTCATTCTCTAAAGTAACTTGATTTTACCAATAAAGATAGGAAAATTTACATAAGCCTACATTCTCATTGATATCTATGGTAGGCAAGTTTAAAAAATGCTATTCAATCAGAACATTATCGTCTACTTCACTTTGCATTGCAGTATAAGTACAACAGATTTAACATGATGATGAATTAAGTTTGTGCATTTATACCACGAGGCCTCTCTATCAGAACCAGCAACGTACGACTAATGTTGAAGGAAGCAAATGAGCTGACAAAATGTTAAGGATTTGGAGGAACTGTCTCAACAGTGCCTGACTCTGTTAAAAACATTAGTCAAGTGAGGCTGAAGTTTGGAAATAGAGCTTTTTCTTTAGTGACCCTGGATTCAAACACTTGGATTACATCTTTTATGGGCTTATAGTTTCAGAATGCCTTGGCTAAATCATTGGTTTTGAAAGATCTTACTTGGCTTCGATAAATGATGACCACATTTACATTGAGTTTTTGAGATACAGTCTTGACCTTTTAATTTCTCTCTGGCTTCACTCAGACTTGGCCTGATATAGCCAAAGGCTATATCAGGAATCCGATCCTTACTGAAGCTCTTGATATTAGGTGGATTTAGCTGCATAGCTATATATCAAAGTGACAGTTGTTTCACTGATCTTTTCTTACAACACGCAGATTTTGGCTAATCATTTACTCTAAGTGGTTGTTTCTTTTGCTAACTTCAAAGTTAAATTTCTGGTTTACAATAGTCTTGTTAGTGGGGCTGTTTGTTCCTTTCTGTTGCTGATTGCTTGGGTCATTTACACTCTGAATGCCTGCTGCTTAAAGGAACATTCTAAAAGACATAAACTAGAATGGTTCTGCTATAGTACCATTCCTTTTTATCTGTATCTCCTTCCACATTTGTTATTACTAAAGAAATTTACTATGTGATCATCTTATTAGCATTTGCAAATCCTCGAGGATCTTTCTTGCCTGAAGTCACGACCCGAGCATTGCTATAACAATTGAAAAAGAAACACAGAAAAATAGAGATAAGCAGCAGTTTGAGACAAATTCATGAGAGGTGGTGAAGTTTAAAGTTATGAACAATTAAGAGAGGCTAAATGTCAGGACTTCACTATATAATTAGTAATATTTTCATTCTGAAGGGAAGAAAGTTATAATTCAAAGCATATAATTTCCAAATATGTGTATTGAATTAGTAAGATGAGCCAAAGGGAGTCTCTTAGGTAACTGAAAAAGCTATCTGCATATATTATGTTTCTGCTGCACAAAGTTCTTTCACTGTGTGAATCATCAGCCACTGGGAGGTCTTAAAAAGATCTCTAGTGGGTTTTTTCTTGAAAGGGTGGGCTGGAGCATTAGAGAAACATAGAACCTAATTAAATGTAGTTGATGCTATACTTAAGCCTGTTCCAGCATTCAACTACACCCCTGGATTGAAGATACTGTTATCTCAGAGATATGATGACATTTTTACCACTATGTAATGCTGAGAGATTTATGCTCATTTTAAATTAGTCTGTTTTTTGGAAGCAGTTGAAAGTTCTCCACTAGAAGGAACATTTTCTACATCTCAGTTATCCTTGTGATTTATTTTCTCTAAATCTTCTGCAATGTATTTCCTATTCTTCTTGAGGCTTAACCATTAGAACTGGACACATGACCTCAGTGGCATTAGTATGGATACAAAAAGTACTAATGTTTTAACCTATGCAATCTTGAGTTCCAAGCTGTATATGCATTACTTCCTTATTGCTCTTCACAAAGTGTGCTCATATTGATTTGGCCATACAGTGCAGGACATAATATTTTTAAGGCATATCCTATAGCCTTCTGTGCTATAAGTAAAACATCCCATATTCTTCTCTTGGTAAGTATGGGCTGTCTATTTGGTTACTTACTTTCCCCACACACACACACTTAGTGACAGTTTACCTAGTAATCTGGTTGATTTTTGTCAGTAGTCTGTCGTTTTAATTACTTTCTAAGCCTCCAATCTCACCTGTAAATCTTATTAGTGATTTTACATATTCTTTTGGGTTCAGAAATTGTACTTCAGAATGAGGGGTGAAAAACTGAAGAAATTAAGTATAAATGTAACTGACATATCCTGGCTTAAATGTGAAGATTCTAGATATATAATTTAAATTCTGTCAAAGTTGTTTTTGGTAAAAATGTCACAAAGCAATTTATTAAATCAACATTTTCTTTTTGAAGGGATGGGGTGTATTTGCACCCCAAATTATAATGCCATCAAATAATCAAGTTAATGAAAATATCTACTGTGTGTACCTATGCTGCTTAGCTGCAATTACACTGTCATATTTAATTTCTCACAGAGTCCTTTCCAGCCACTTTGGTCTCTTGGCCAAGACTGATGTCAGACTGATAGTCTCTAATAGGTGTTTTTAATATTGTAACAGCATAATTTTTCTTCCATTGTCTAGAATTTTGCTAATGTTCCAAGAATTGCCAAACATTGGCATTAACGATTCAGAGTACTCATAGAATCACAGAAGGGACCTCTGGACACACATTGCCATTATTGGGATGGCTCTGTCCTCGAAAAAAAGTCTATCTGTATAAGATAAATACCTTATTGCAAATCTGAGCAAAACATTCGTGAAAATCTGAGAGATCAGCTAACAGTGATGAAAAACAAAACTAAGTAGTTTACTCCTCTGATGCAATGAAGCCATCTTCAAAATGTTAAAGCTTATTCTGCTTGTGCTGTGTGAGAAGTGTTCTCCCCATTGTTTTTGAAAGGACATTGTAATAAACCAGACAAGTCTAAGAGTAGGAGTAGCAGCTAACCAATAACTGCTGGAACTGTCATATCTCACATGGCCTGAGTTTTCAGCTTTCAGTCATATAACTATCAGCTTTCCTGGGAACTTTCACTTGTGTGGAAGGGCAGTTAGGTACATTGTTATTCAAATATCTTTCAAACCTTGTAACATAATTATCAAAGGGAGAATTGTGGCTCTCCATTTAAGAGTAATTGCTACAACAGAGTCAATTATGTTTCGCAAGGCAGAACTTGTCTTACAAAAATCCTAAACTTGTTTTACTTTGGTGTCAATAGCAAGAATCAAAACTGTGCTATATACCTCTACTCAGTGTTACGTTTAACAGCTGGATAGTGTCAAATCCAAACAGTCCATTTTCCTTGTTTGATTATACTGTCATGTACAATCTCATTTGTTGTTTATCTTATTTTTGCTGAACATACCCATGTTTATTTATCATACCTAGAGACTTCTTTAAGCCCTGACATTGTTGCACTGTGTGCTGTACAAACACACAATAAAAGCCTTTGTCTCACAGGGATTGCTATCTAATGACATATAACAGGCAAAATGTTCATAAGGGAATGAAAGACATGTGGTACGAGTTGTCTAAAGTCATACAGAAGATTTACGTGAGAGCTTGGAACAGAATTAAAATTTGTGATGTCCCTGTTCTGTTCTCTATCTTCTGGATCCATAGGAGTCTCAACATAGGTCAAAAACTGGGAAGAGATTGGTTTTTTCATCCTGATCTCACTAGATGTTGCTTTTTATCAAAGATGTGTTTTACCGAATTCTGTTTGCCTAGCAGAGATAGAATATTATTTTTTCTTTCAACTTCTTAGTTGAAATGGAGTAGAAACCTTCAGTAGTATCAGGATCGTTTTTAAGTCTCATATCCAAATTAGAATCGTAGAATCACAGAATGGTTAGAATTGGAAGAGACCTTAAAGAGCATCTAGTTCCAACCCCCACGCCGTGGGCAGGGACAAATTAACCAGAAGAATCCTGATTTCTTATAGAATCATAGAATCGTTTAGGTTGGAAAAAACCTTTAAGATCATCCAGTCCAACCATTAACATAGCACTGTCAAGTTCACCGCTAAAACGTGTCCTAATCACCACATCTACATGTCTTTTAAATATCTCCAGGGATGGTGACTCAACCACTTCCCTGGGCAGCCTGTTCCAATGCTTGACAGCCCTTTTGGTGAAGAAATTTTTCCTGATATCCAATCTAAACGTACTCCAGCAAAACTTGAGGCCCTTTCCTCTTGTCCTATTGTCTGTTACTTGGGAGAAGGAACCAACCCCACCTCTTTGCAACCTCCTTTCAGGTAGTTGTAGAGAACAATAATGTCTCCTCTCAGTCTCCTTTTCTCCAGGCTAAACAACCCCAACTCCCTCAGCCTCTCCTCATAAGACTTGTTCTCCAGACCCTTCACCAGGTTTGTTGCCCTTCTTTGGGGACACTGTAGCACCTCAAGGTCTTTCCTGCAGTGAGGGGCCCAAAACTGAACACAGTTTTTGAGGTGCAGCCTCACCAGTGCTGAGCAAAAGGGAGACAGTCCCTAGTCCTACTCACCACGCTGTTTCTGATACAGGCCAGGATGCTGTTGGCCTTCTTGGCACGCTGCTGGCTCATATTCATTCAGCTGTCAATCAACCCCCAGGACCCTCAGGTCCTTTTCTGCCAGGCAGCTCTCCAGCCATTCTTCCCCAAGCCTGAAGTGCTGCTTGGGGTTGTTGTGACCCAAGTGGAGGACCTGGTACTTGGCCTTGTTGAACCTCATCCCATTGGCATCAGACCATCCATCCAGCCTGTCCAGATCCCTCTGCAGAGCCATCCTACCCTTGAGCAGATAAACTCTCCTGCCCATCTTGGTGTCGTCTGGAAACTTACTGAGAGTGCACTTGATCCCCTTGTCCAGATCACTGATAAAGATGCTAAAGAGAACCAGCCCCAATACCGAGCCCTGGGGGACACCACTTGTGACTGGCCACCAACTGGATTTAACTCCATTCACCACCACTCTCTGGGCCTGACCCTCCAGCTGATGTTTTACACAGAGAATAGTGCACCTATCCAAGCCATGAGTGGCCAATTTCTTCAGAATTCTGAGGGAAATGGTGTCTAAGTCTTCACTAAAGTCTAGGTAAACAACATCCACAGGCTTTCCCTCCCCCCCTAAGCAGTATGTTATTGCTTTGTGTTGTCCTGTAAAGTGGTTTTATTCCTTATATGATTAGTTGTGACAGCCTCATTATCACTTTGATGGAACATGTTTTGATTAAGTACAATTTTTGAAGACAATCTTCTAGATTGATAAACAGTGTGACTTATATTAACCTCTCCCAGTATGCCTATCTGATTTTTTTTTTTGTCAAATACACTATTCTAAAAGCTAGACAGACTTATTCTTCACCCTTTCAGTTCTGAAATAACAGAAATCCAATATAAGTAATTTATTCTACTGATGGAAGAATAGTATGAACAGATCTAATATGTTGCTTCTTCCTTTGCAAGACATTAAGATATAACAGACATATTTTTATCTTTTAGTGCTGATAAACCACTTTTATATTCATTACTTATATAACATCACTATGATCTCTTTATTTCATAATAATGTTCCTTTTGCTATGTACCCAGATAAAATATATCTTCACATTCCTTTGATTTAAAACTCTTTATGATAATTATATCAAGTCTCCTATCAAACAAGACAAAGTTCTAAGCAAATATTGCATCTTATTTCAGTAGATTTACTTCAACTGCTTGTTCTCATAAATGAAAAAAAATACAGGTCCTTATAGAATCCAAGCCTGTATTAATCTCCTGGAAAACCATTTTTGAGAGAAATGCATTTGTGTTCACCCAAAGCTTGTACTAGTTATTTTTAACCTGACATCAGGAGCCCAATAATCACAGAATCACAGAATCACCTAGGTTGGAAGGGACCTTTTAAGATCATCTAGTCCAAACAATAAAATAAAATAAAAAAAAAACACAAAAAAACCCCACCACATCCACACCACACAAAACACCATCCAACACTAATCCATATCCCCAAGCACCATGTCAACTCGTTTCTTGAATACCTCCAGGGATGGTGCCTCAACCACCTCCCTGGGCAGCCCATTCCAATGTCTGATAACCCTTTCAGTAAAGAAATACTTCCTAATATCTAACCTGAACCTCCCCTGGCGCAACTTGAAGCCATTGTCCCTTGTCCTATCATCTGTAACTTGGGAGAAGAGACCAACCCCCGCCTCTCTACAGCCTCCTTTCATTAGCATTAGCAACAGCATTAGCAACATAGTCCTTGCTATAATTATTTCAGCTAATTCATTGCTAAGACCTAAAAGCCTGTTTTCCCGAGTTAAATTCTAGGCTGCCTTATGTATTTTCCTTTTCTTTGTGGGGGAAGAAACAGAATTACGAAAATAAATGGCTTTCTCAGATTTCAGTATTGCAGTCATTTTTACACATTGGTCTCTTCAATAGTACACAAACTACTGAAAATTCCATTGTCTTCAATATGACTGATGTGCATAAACCTAAACCTGAATATAATGTTTATAGTACCTAGGCCACAAGTTTCAGAGCTGTTATTGATGGACAAGAAATGGAGGCATGCAGGCAGTCACTGATTTTCTTTTTCCTCTGTTCTTTCAGTGGTTTGAATAATTTTGCTTCTCGTTAAAAAAAAAATAGAGTTCATAAATCTGGAAAATATTTGTGTATGGTACCTGCTTTTAGCATATGATTCAAGCCTATTGACTTTCAGTTGTTCCACTAGAATTAAAAGGCAGGCTCCAAAGTCTGGCATAGTCTCTGGTCTAATCTTGTTTACTTGCATAAAGTCTAGTTTCTTTAAACACAGTGGGTTACTGCTTTATTTCAAAATCCTCACAACTGTCATACCCCAGCCTCCACAAGTTGCGTCTATGCTCTCAATTAGTCATGTTTGCAATTGCTGCTGCTGCTGCCTTTCTCCTTCAAGCTGCAGAGAGTGCAACCAGTGATCCAGAACCCCTGCAGCAGCAATCACTACACCCTCTACTGACAGAGGTGATTCCTCTCTGCACTGGTTATGCCGCCCAGTGCATTTGGGCTGTAGCTCCCACTTGTTATTAATGCAGTTGTTGTTATTGTATCAGCTCCAGCTGAGCCAGAAGGTGCTCATGTCATCCACTGGCCTCAGTGAGGCTTGTACTTCCCTTGGGATCCCAAACTATACTTGTCCTTCTCCCAGCTCTTAGAATTTTCCAGGATAACGTACATAAATCAACTGTTTGCACTTAATGAAAACCTAGCTGTGAACTGGATTGTGTCTATAACTGAACACACCACTCAGTTTCACTATATTATGTATTCTGTATATATAGCATAAGGGTATATTATATACTCTTGCTCTTTTGGGGACTGTCATGAGAGCTAATTAGCCTGTTTAACTAATTCTGCATAGTGGATTTCATTGAAAATCTACCAATATTTGGAGAACTAGCAATATCAATGCTGTCAGTAAATAAAGATGAGAACTGGTTTCTTTTAAGTGTAGAAGGAATTCTTGATGAGGGGAAGACATGAGTCCTGGTGGTTGTCCCATCTTCTTATATATGAAAACACTGTAGGATAAAACGCATCAGCCTTTAGAGAAGGGACTAGAGCTTAGGTCTTCCTCCTTTGATCAGTTCTTCTAATCCTATGTGCTTGTTTGGAAAGCCATATCCACTCTGTTTCCCAGGTCATTCTTGAATTAGTTTTGAAAAACAGAGCAGCTTCACTAGTGGGTCTTGGTGCTCTCCACTGTAGAAATCCACGTAGCTCGATGGTTTGTGTACTCATGGGAGAAGATCTGCTAGACAGACAGAAAAGAATTTAGCTCCTACTGCTAAGCTACCATAGAATCTGAGTGTTACCACCAGCTTACTTTGCTGCTGTGTTCAGGAGATCCATTTCTGTGCAAATGACGTGAGATCATGGCTTCACAGTCATGTGCTTGGAAGCACTGTCATGTACCTTAGATTGAGGTACCCGAATAATGCAGAAATAACTTTTTCATGGCCTGAAATTTCAGGCTCTAAGACTGCAACTATCAGTTCACCCAGAGCTCGTATTTCTACATGACACTTACCTTGAACTGCCCTAACACCAATATAAATATACCCTAGTTAGATGCTGTAATATTCAGCATGACAGACCTTAAGTGTGATGACAGCACTTTGTTCTACTCTAAATTTCATCTGTCAGACAACTTAAAGAGCATGTCCTTCTTATTCCTTTTCTGAAAAAGGAATTAAAGTTTAAATGTTGCTTGAAAAGATAGTGGTTCTCCAGCAGTAGTAAATCTGTCTGGGCAGGACAGGTATACAGAATAGTAGGTTATGGCCTAGTATAGGGACAAGGGTTGGGGTTTGGAACAGTGGGCACTGGAGAATTTATGATTATGCCTGAATGTTGCAAGCAAAAAGACGCTGACGCCAGCAAGACAACTGCTTCCCAATTAATTCTGAGGACAAGGTTAAGGCTAGTCACTAAAACCTGCAAAACACATGAAACCAATTAGGAATGGTGCTGTAACTGCTGTAACCTAGATGGCTAAGTTTACATATCTACATTTACACATCTACAGAATGTATAAATTCCCTAACAGTAGCATGGTCAGGTACAATGCAAATCTAAGTTTACAGAATCACAGAATCACAGAATCACGGTGGTTGGAAGGGACCTCAGAGATCATCAAGTCCAAC
>JAOTQQ010000023.1:38478741-38528028 GCA_026546715.1 Gallinago undulata
AAAGAAAAGAAAAGAAAAGAAAAGAAAAGAAAAGAAAAGAAAAGAAAAGAAAAGAAAAGAAAAGAAAAGAAAAAAGAGGTCATAGATAGTGATCTTGTTTTCTTTAGACTCAGCTCTGAACTTGCTCCATCTTCTTAAATGGAATTAGATAGCAATATAAAAATAAATACAAGTTACAAGATTGGTATGGTACAAGTATGAAATGTGGATGACCCTCATTTAAAGGAAAAAGTTAATTGCATCTCTGTAAAACTAGAGAGTTTTTACTGTCTAGAGTATAATAGGTTATGAAATTAAGGGGAGGGTGAAGAAGCCTCTTATTGTGCAACAGTGTAGAACACTAGTAGATCAAAGCCTTTTTACAGGGGAGTTCAATATTAATGCCATTTGCCTACAGATGGAAATGAAAGATGATTGGAAAATCAATCAGGACATTAATTTTTCACTATTAAAAACCTCTGGAAAGTAGGAATATTGAATGAGATTATCATTTAAGGAATCATTTGATTCCATTTGTTGCTCAAGAGCATGCAGTTTTGTAGCCTAGCTTGGGCCATCCTTCCCTGGCTCAGTGAGTGAAGGATTTTCTTTGTTTTTTTTCTGTAGAGGACCTTTGTAGATTAAACTCTTCAATGTGTGCTGTGACAAATGTTTGGTTTTAAGCATGTGAGTTGGTGATACCAAGACATGCCTCAAATGAAGCATGTGTTTTCAGTACTTTGCTCATTTGTATCCTAATTATTTATTCCCTATTGAGAGCATATATTAAGTATAGTGGCTGAGTATTTGATACAGGAAGATGGAGATCATGATGTCTGAGTCCTCCCCCTGCAGCTGTCACCAATGAAGATTTTAGTTCTGTAGTAAGTAGAGTCTTGATGTGGAAGTGTTGAATATAAGGTAGTCTTATCAGCTATCACAACCCTCAATAATTTGTGTTTGATATGAAAGGAGAGGATTCTAATCAGAGATTAAATGAAAAAATAAGGTTTATTGGATTAGTTTACTAGAAGGGAGACAGAATTAGAAGAATAGGCCTCAGTTATTTTGCACCTCCTGTTCTTAAGTTTCTGAATCCTTTTCCTCTCTCAAAAGCATAAAAGAGAGACCTGATGGCTAAATTGTAAGAGGAAAGATGGATCTTACATTCACAAGAAATGTAAGGCTTTGCCTTCAGACACGAGTTTTTCCATTGAAGTTGATATCATGTGCTTAATGCAACACAAGCAATTGCACTTCCTTTCCCTATATGTTCTTCCCCATTGTGGTCACAGTGGTTCCAGAACTGAGTGCTTATGCTGCTAGTACTTGATAGACCTGCATCCTTGCTAAGGTCCGTGCTTCTATATCTCTGTTAACAAGCATAACTACAGAAATAATCAAACTAACACCAAAATGTATAGGCCTGGCTTTATTAAGTTCTTTCTCCATATATCTTTATTAGAACTGAAAGAATCTACCTATCATTATACTCTCTGATAGGCATGTTAATAGGCATATTAGTATTGGAGCAAACTCTTGACAACACTTGAGCAAACTTTGTTTGAAATGGGTTATTTGGGATTTATATATTTTTTGCCCAGTCAGTGTATTTTGGATACTTTTGTTTATTCGTTGACAATAGAAGATGATGTGAATATACCACTTCTAATGGAATTTTAGTTTTCTTCCTGTAGCAGAAAGACCTTTGGAATGGAAAACTCCTAACAGGGACGACTGTTTTAATTCATCTAACTTTAAAACCAAATTATATAGCAAATTAACATGGTTTTCGCTTGTCTTTGATCTCCCCGAGATTGTTCACTTTGTCCTTAATTGAGCGAACAACTGTTTTTTGTCATCCTTTTTTCATCTTTTTACTGGGATAAGAGAGTTGCATAATCGATGAGGAAGAAAAATTCTATCTGGCCAGTGAGGACAATATTTTCCTAACTTTATACAGAAAAGCATTCATATGGCTGGCCTTTTTTGAAACTAAGGAAAAATTATGATGAATTTTACTGGAGTGCATTATGTCTGAAGTGAGTTGAAATGTTCCCTGCAGCACTTCATAAAGCTATTTTAGTTTTATAGTATAAGACTGAATGCTGAACTAGAGTTCAGTGAAGTTCATCTATATATTCTTTAAACAAGAAATTACCTTCTCGCTCCATATATTAAAACCTAGTTCCAGAATCTACTGGTATTAAAATATCTGTGGTGTGCTAGATCTAAACAACTTATACAATTTATAGCCGTGAAACCTTCATATTGAGCAAGTAGCTGTAATTATAATAAATAGTAGTATAATTATTACTATATGAAAAGAAGCATTTTTGAAAAACCACAGCTATTTGCTTAAAGTCGCGCAAGCCACAGAGCAGTCAGCCTAACAAGATCTGACTTACAGTATCTCAAGGGAATTTATTTCTTAATTCTGAATGAATGCAATTTTAGTTCTGCAAGCTCCTGTCTTAAAAGAAGCACACTTAAATATGTCTTTCTATGCTTTTAATTGGACCCATCATTTATTAATATCTTCATACATATGGAATGAAGACAGATGGTGATAGAAATTTTTGTGACTCGAATAAGTAGTTACAAATGCATGTACTTACATGTTTTTGGTGTCAATTTTATCTTACCAGCCATCTAACATGGAAAACCAAAGTTTAATAGGCTTGCATTTTCTCTGTAATAGACATGGGGTTCAGTGTATGACTGTTTTAGTGGTAATAAATGTGTGGCATCAGCTTCATTCCACATGCAGCTCTTTTCAGTTCTTGCTGTAAGTATTCATAATGCACAACAAAAGAAGAAATATAAACGTGTGTACATAATCTTTTCTCCTCAGGACCACTGTCTTTGCATTCAGATTTCTTAGCTTTTTGTTTCTTTTCATGGTACTAGAAAAAGTTATATCCTCATTTGGTTTTCACGTGGAAAAAAAATATATTTCCTGCTATCTGCTGTTGCACAATGTATTGTAAAATTTTATTCCCAAAACTGAAGAAAAGAAGACAAATAAACTTTTCAGCTCAGCCATCTGTAAAAAATTGCATAGAAGAGCTGATAGTAGATTACAAGGAAAACAAGAAGAGAGAGCAGGATATGTGAAACAAAGAGCTCTGTCTGAGAAGAATGCTCACTAAGATTTGGGAGTGGCACTACAGAAGCTATAATGTCAGACCATGCATGTTTGGTACATGTCACATTAAAGAGAATGTGAATTATATTGCAACTACCATGAATCTGAAGGATATAATACTGTTTATTTTGTATTTAAGCAATTGAGCCACAGTCTGTCTGGAGTGTAAAGTATATGATTAAGTGGGAATTTCAGCCATAATCTAAGGAGGAGAAAAAAAAAAAAGAGGTATTCTGCAGCTGTAGTGTTTCAAACAGGTCTCATAATACAGTAGGAGCGTGTGCCGTCCTGGGCAGGGCTTATGAGAGTGAAACAGCACCTGTCCCTGTTAGTAAATTAATGCTTAGACTGTATTCAATGCAAAATAGCAGAGAGATTACAGATGGCAAATGATGTAATTTATGTGAAAAGAGCCAGGCACAACACTGTTGTATCTAGAGATAGGAGGAGCCTGATTTGTGTAATATGCCAATGCAGCACTAGTGTGTTTGGAGAACATTTCTCAGCACGAGACGGCAGCTGAACAGCTGTGCAAGAGCAGTGCAGCTTAATTGATGGAATTTTTTTTAGAGACCAAATGGAAGTGATTGTGCTGCAGTTACTCTGGCAGACATATGGCATATCCCATGGAAATGAGGATGTGTGTAACATGGTGTCATTGGACATGTTTTCAGGGTAAAAAGATTATTCTTAAAGGAGCTATCTCCTTATTCTGTAATGACTGCTAAGAGTTCAGTATTCTGCTATGGTCGGTGGCAGCTCTTCGTGCCTGAGCTGGTGCAGACATAAAACAATGCCCAAAAGTCTGCTGTATGCCATGGACAAGATTTGGGATGTAGAGGAACGTTTAATTGCATTTAGAACTCATTTGATTTTCCTTGCATGCAGATATGATAGTGCTTCTTAGCTGTAACTGCTCAAGATGTGTAAATGTCCTCTGTTTCTTTTTCTCTGCCTTCATTTCCTTCCCCCATTTTAGGTGACACAATAGCGCTTGCTTGTATAAATGTGGATGTTACAATTTCACCTTATTAACATTCTCTGAATGACTATTTTGACCATGTCTAAACCAGACCCAGGGTACTGATCAGAATATTTTGAGATTCAGACCTCACACAGTAGTCCTCTGCCTTGCTGCTGTGTTGGTGCACTACTACACACCAGCTGCAGGTTTAAGTCTGTTATCCTCTAAACAGGAAGCCTGAGTATTGTTACAGCAGCCATTGCTTGACAGAATGAAAGTCTGAATACTGCACAATCTTTTATAAAAGAAATACAGAGAAAGTTCCTTGATTTTTGTTGTAGACTACCTAATGTAAATAAAATAGTTTTGGAAAGTATTTTTCCTTCTTGAAAATTTAATCCTGTTTCACTAGGTTTTTCAAGCTGTATCTGTCCATGTAGCAGTGGCATTACAATCATGCTTGGAATACCTGAAAGTATCATTTATTCTACAACCAAAAGGGATGCTCAGGATCACAGGTTATATTCAGAATAATTGTTTAAGAACCCGTATCTTAACTGACTTTATTTCTCTCTAACACATACTGTAATGCCTTATTCTAATTTTTGTGTGAACTGTTGCAAGGTGAGTAATCACTGCCATAGCTACATGCAGAGTTATTGCATTTGTCAGTGTTTTCACATTGCCTTAGGGATATCTGGAAATGGAAAGATGCGATGTAGAACATACTCTCTTCTCTGGTTCTATTTTATTTTTCAAGGGATTTTGGCAAAGAAGAAATGAAATGTTAGCTAGAGCTTCACTGCTTTGAGCAAAATGATTGGCTAACTCATTAAAAAAGGTAGTGTATGTAAAATCAATTTAGTGAGACTGCAGAAGAAAGAAAGGTCAGCTGCTTAGGAGTGCAAGTGAATTTGCAGTCACAGATGAAAGCTATTCTGAACGCCAAAGAAAGCTGATTTTCCTAATATAGTATTTTCTCCTCAGTACAGATCAACACTCATTTACTTTTTCACTTAACTATTGTGAACCTGCTGAAATGATAGTCTACAGGTTTTTAAATGGTTTATGGGAAATGGAAATGACATAATAATTTTAAAATAGCAAATAATGTATGCCTAAGATGCCTTAAAGTGCTGTGCAATAGTTTGAGTACTTTTGACGGTTTCCAAAACAGCAGATCTGATTTATGTTTTCCTAAAATGATACCATGAGCCTGTATCCTGAGAAATCTCCTCCAGTGGCACATTATTACTCATCTGTTTTATTAGTAATGAAAAGAGCTTAAATCTGTTGCCTGCTTTCTCATTAGCACCCCAGAATGGTGCATGTAGGCATGGCAAAGGGGCAGCCACACAACTTCCCCATTCAGCTTGTAACTGCTTTTGCTGGAACTATCCCCACACTATGTTCATAAGTATTGCTGTTTTCATACTGAATGTATAACAACAGTTATATATGTGATTTCTGGTTACCAGCTTTCATTTTCAAAATAAATTAACAGAGAAATGAGAGAAAAAATCTTATTACCTGGATGCTGTAAGAATCCAGTATCTCTCCAAACTAAACTTATGGCCTTAATATAGAGACCGTTTTTACTCTGGAAGAATATTTTTTCCTGTCAATAGAAAGGGGCAGTACATCCATATTCTGTTGAATTTAGGGTGTTTGATGCTTTCTGTACTAGAACTCTTGTTTTATCTTCAGGAACAAGCATTAATTGGGCAACATGGGAAGTTTTTGTCCTTTTTCTTGTAGTAAGCATACATATAAGTTGAGTTTCCATCTATGTTTTCATAAGCAAGTACTGCTGAGAAGTAGAACTGTAGAGTGAAATGGCTGATGCTGAGAACTTGATATTCACAGTGTCTTTCAGGGGTTTATTCAGGCTAGCTCTGCTCTGGTCCTGTAAAATCAATGCCCAATGACATGTCTTCCACTTCAGAATTATATTCGGAAATCTTAGTCTCACTGGGATCAGAAGGATCAGGAAAGATCTGCATTTATTTTGACAAACTATACATTACATAATTTCTAAAATAAAGTTACATTAAAACATGCTAGAATTATTTCATAAATATCATCAAGTGTTTAAAATAGTTTTGTACTATTGTATTTAGATGTTCCTACTATGAAGACTACTCTCTTGTCCTTAAAAAAAGTAGAAAATCACTGTTTTAATGCATATTTTGATGATTAAGTTTCCAAAATGAGTGACATATCCAAGTGTTTCGAAGAATATAAACATTGTTTCTTAATCTGTTGAAGTCAGAATCATCAGATATGGCACAATCTTTGTGACTCTCAGAATCTGATTTTTCCATGTTGCCTCTAAAATCTTTTTTGATGCCTATACAAGTATCAAAAGTGCTTCCAAAGAGCTGAATTTATCTTTTTTCCTGAATGTCTCCAGTAATTGGAATAGAATACTGAATTTTTAGAAGGTTAAAGACAGTGCAGGTATTATCAGTTTACAATGGCAAATGTCTGCTCCTGATTTTTCTAATAACTTTCAGATTTCCCACTGAGAATTGCGCAAGTACATTTACTGCCAATTCTCACCATTCCAGTGTTTCACCAACCATTACGGAAACTTGTGAACTCATGAAAGGTAAATTGTTTGTCTTTGATGGTGATAAAACAATTCAAGGAGATACTTGCAAGTTTCTGTCATTTAAGACAAATTCATGCTTATATCATACAAGCACATTTTTTGTGTGTGGTGGAGCGAGGGAAACAAAGTACTTGCAAATGTGATTAAATTGATACACGTCTATGTCAGTACCCTTGGTGCCCAAAGTGCATTGCTTGATTTTTGATGAAGTTGGTCTTTGCTGCTAAGGTGGTCCTACACCTCCTTGACAACTCCCATCTGTCTGCACTTGCAATTTCTTTGGTACTTATAATGGCTCTTGTCTGACCTTGTGATGAATTAGTTCATGCAGCTAAAGTCATCCCTTAAATAAATTGTTATTTTACTGGCTATTTGTTTCCTTGAACAAAGTTTATTTAGTTGTAATGTTAAGCTAACCTTGAGTCTCCAAGTTTGCTACCAGTTGCATAAAACCTGAAATGCTTCAATTATGTTAGCTTTCTTTTTAATTTGAGCATTTACTTTTATATGACAAGTAAATTTTAAGCACTTTAAGTTCAATGCATTGTGTTATTTTAGAAACATACTCTCCATATCCCTGTTCAAAATCGAATTAAGTTGTAAAAGCTGTAGGATTTCTGTGGTTCATGAACAATCTGAAATTTAAATCATGTAAAAACAGCTGACATTGAACTTGTGGTTCCTTGAAAAATTCTAAAAGTGACAATGCAATATATATTGCATATATGTAACCATTTTATATAGAATGTATAAAATGAGAACGTGAAAAAAAAAAGAATAAAAGAGAGATTGAGCTAGGAAATTCAGAATTCAGTTTCAGTGTTCTGCTCTGAGCCTTTGGTCTTGCTTTATGTGAAGAAACTTTAATCAAAATCAGATTTGTCCTGATGTTTTACCTTGTGGATTTACTCTTCATTTCCACCTGACAGATCTTTTGCAGCCCTGATTGATAGAGCTGAATTGTAAAGTGGGTAGCTATAATCCAGATGGAATCTCTGGTTTTCCCTCTCGCCCTGCTGCCTCTCTCTCACCTGTGTTGTCACTTCTCAGACAGACCATCTCATCTTTGAGTTCTGCTCAAAGCCAAGGAGAACATAAAATGGCCACTCCATCAAGTGATTGATCTGCTTTCTCCATACAGCCTCCATATATAAGGAGACTTTTTTCTCACCAATTTTAATGTTCTGTGAGGGAAATATTTACACTGTTTAGCTCTAAGTTCCCAAATGAGTATTTCTTTCAAGGTACTTAACCCTTTCCATTGTATGTTATCAAAAAATTAGGCTCCTGCAGATGAGTTGTCTTGAATATATCTTAGGTACATCCTTTAAGAAGACATGAAATGTGTATTAGCTCCTGTGCCTCATCCTTTTTGCTTACCTCTGCTGGCCTACTCTGGTTTGTGCAGTTTCTATATTACCACCTTTAGGTGTCAAATTATATTGCTGTATTTATAAAGTAAGCTATTATCAGAGCTTTCCTAAAAGTATCTGGAAATTCAAGTTAAAATATTAGTTTATTATGGGACTTTGGTGTGCTGGGTGCATTATTTTCCTGGTGAATATTAGGGTTAACTTCATTTTCTAGCATTGCTTATACATATCCTTGAGACACACTTTTCCTGCAGTGAGTCCAGGTGGTTTTTTTAAACATTTTACACCCACCCCCGACCTGAGGTCTGCAACTGCACTTCATTGTTTCCTACATCATGGAGTGATAACATATATTAAATAGCAATGAGAATAAAAAGAGACAACTCCCAGAATAGAGAAGTGGAACAAAGAAGACTTCAGAAATAATAGAAAGTTATGCAGTTCAATTCCTTTTATGAAATTAAATTCATGACCCGTGACCTATGACCCTATCAAAACCTCAGATGGCTCTTAAGCATTTTATTAGTATTTCCATGAATACCATCTGGAAATGTCTGAGTGCAAAATATCACAAAGCAAAATTATCTTTGAGGCAAAGTCAAAACTATCTCATAGACAAAATAGCTTTGGTGAAACAGGTTATTGCTAAATTCATGTCTTCATTGCTGCCAAGCTGACCCAAGTTGATTCAGAAAGCAAATTTAAAAGGAAGTTCTTTAACTATGGAATGGGAGCTAATTCCATGAAGTTGAATATGTTAAGTTATGAAGAAACAAACCAGTGGTAGTAACCATGAAGAAACAGGAGCATGGAAAAATACTGTACAAGTGTCCTCTTTGCTGTAGAGAGGCCATGTAACACCAGTCCAGATTAAAATGTTTTAAATGCACTCAAATTTACTGCCACTTCTCACTATTCCAGTGTTTCACCAACCATTACGGAAACTTGTGAACTCATGAAAGGTAAACTGTTTGTCTTTGATGGTGATAAAACAATTCAAGGAGATACTTGCAAGTTTCTGTCATTTAAGATAAATTTATGCTTATATCATACAAACATATTTTTTGTGTGTGGTGGAGTGAGGGAAACACACAGGTATTTCCAAAGTTTTTTCTGTTGTCTGGTGAAAAAAAAAAAGTAAGCACATTGAAATGTCTATTCTTGTTTCTCATTATTGTCCCTATTTTTTCCTGCTTTAAACATACTAGGGTGTGGCAATTTTCAGCCTATTCAGGTTGGTTCTGAAATCTACGCATCTATGTTGTTTCCGTGATCTGTGGATTAAGTATAATTTGAAAGGATCTGTGTATGAGCATGTCACCTTGAAACTTTGATTTCATAGTTAGCATGGTTTTTGAGATTTTGTGGTTGATTTTAATTAGATAGCCTCTCCTTAGAACTATCTTCTCTCAATTTATTCTTAAGTGATAAAATAATCTTGTTGGGGTAAAGCCTATGAAGCTGAGCTGTCACAGACCTTTCTGAGACCCTTCTGCAGAAGGATTAAATTTTACTATATGTTTGCCCTAGGAAGTGTTGGATAAACTTCCCAGTAAGACCAGGTGAAATTATGAGGAAAGACCCATCACATTTTTTTTGGCAGCAACATTCAGCTATATTATTTTATGCATTTTCACCTTTCTGTCTTCAGTTTTATCTAACTGATGTTACAGTAGATGCTCAGCTTTAAGTCAAATTTTAACTCTGTTTGTCAATGTCTTAAGTCTATAGTTGATGTCATCTCTGAATTTAAATTAAAAAAAAAGGCTATTTTACATGTATGGGTGTATAAATGCATTGTTTAACGTGCAACAGTTAGCAGAATAGCACCTGTAAGGTGCAGGTAAAGGGTGCAGTTGTATTTAGAATGTTTAAGTCTAAGCTAGAGAATTCTCATGTGAAGAGTTTGTTTTTCAGCCAGTAAGAAATAAGACAAACCCCATTGAAACAGCTTTTTGAGGTTAAATTTGAAGAATTCATTGTTTGCTGGCTTGAGAAACAAGCTATTAAGTTAGGGTACTATCATATGCTTGATATATAGTGCATTCGATTAGGTCCTAGTAAAGTTTTGTTAAATAGCTTTTAATATAAACTGATTAAGTATTAGAAAAAGAGTCTGCCAAGATAATTTATAAAGCATCTATGTTTGGAGGGCAGAAGATGGGCATATTTCTAGTTTTGAGTCAGCAGCCAGATGCTGCTGTATTCTAGAGCTTGTCTTTCGAACAAGAATCCTGTTCTGCCATTCTATCCCATTCTAATCTTGGATTTTTTCTAGTGGTATTACATATCATTGTACTGCATTTTAAATATTACAATATCTTCTGGATGATGAAGTAATTAAAGACATTGGTGAAATAGCCTAAAATATTTACTATGCTGGAAGAAGTACCACAATATTTAAAAATATTGTTATTAAGAATAAAGATTTTTAATTTAGTTTTGTTACAAATTATCAAAAATATTTAATGTAGCTATTTTAATTAAAAAATATTGGAATTTAAAGATATGCAGAATGCTGCCAAATTCCGAATGTTCTAATTCTTCTGAGATGTGGTGAAATTTTGTGTGTTTTTCTTAAGTGTAGGTTAGTTTTTGAATCTCCTTCACTAGAACCTCCTTTTCCATTAGTTATACTTAGTGTAATCTGGAGGAAAGAGGACATTGAGATAAAGTCTGGTTTTAATTTTGGCTCTGAGCCACTGTGAATTCAGAACCTCTTTGTCCAAGTTTTTTTTTTGCAAGCCATTAACAAGGTTGGTAGTACTATTTATGTAGTCTGTAAGTATTCCTTGAGGACTCATTCGGAAACACGTGTACAGAACCATCACAGTATGCAAAAAGCCTGTTAAGGAAATGTAAGGAGTAGACTACACGCAGAAAAGCTTGGCTGTAATTGGAGAGGCTTTGCCCTCCCCTATGGCTAGCAAGGGCAGGAAAGCTGAGCACCAGAAGGCAGAAGTCATGAAAGCTGTCGTGGGCTGGTTTGTTTTCCCAGACTATAGCAGACTAGCTGGCTGAAGTAGTGACAGAGTTTGCTGGAAGGTGTGAACTGGAGGGCACCACACAGTAAGGAAGTATTTTTCCCTGGGGCATTTGAGCACCAGACTCGTTCCAATAAAATTTCATTTAAGTTCCCCTGTTTGGCCCCTTTGCAAAATATTTTATTATCATGACCTATCTCATGGAAGTGCTGAGCATTCTGGGATTTCTGAACAAAAGTGTCAGTATACTTGCAACATGATGATGATGATCGTGTTTTTCACTTCAATTTTAAAAGGTCAATGTCTTACATGAACTTCAGTCAAGTCAGTATTTATGGCAGCCCAAGGAAATCCATTAGTAGGAAAAGAAACATTTTCTAGACGTGCTTCAGTAATTTTCTTTCCTTTTTTTTGTGTGCTGTAATTTTACAACATGGGGTGGAAGTGTATTAATTTATTTATAAAACGTAAATTTATATTTATAACTGTGCTTTTACTTGTTGTACTTAAGAGCTGATCGGGAACATGCCTGTTAGGTGCTCAGCATTCAATGGAGATACAGCCCTAGCATAAACGGAAATACTGCAGCAGCTCTGTGGCCAGAACATGAGGCCACAGGTACTTACCACATCTTCCTTTAAGAAACCAAAGCTATGTTAGGGTTCCTTCCTTCTTCACTCAAATCCCTCCAGTATCTGAGTATTTTGCAAAGCAGAGAATAGGTTAGGGTTCCTGTCTTGAAGGAGGTACAATCTGCTTAGACTAAAAGGCACAGGGGGGCATAAGCAGAAAGGGTAAAGTGAGCAGCAAATTGTTTCCATAGCTTTGTGGGTGGAAAGATGGGGGCACTGAGGTTACTGTGGAACAAAGGTGAGGCTGTTGGGGAAAAATGTCAAGGACATAATGTGAAGAAGTAAAAGCTAGAACTGGATTAGTCAAGCCTGAGGACAACTGTACCCAGTCTGAAGATCCTGCTTCAGGCTGGTTCTTTAGAATCTCTGGTTAACTGTTTTCCACTTCAACAGGGTTTCTTTCACTTCCAAAAATGTATTACAGTTTGATTCAGCTTATTTAGTTTTTGGAGGGAGTCTTTCTTTACAGTTATTTAAGCCAAATTTTTTTTTAATACCATTCAAAGCTGGTGACAAAGTTATTCAGTTCCCGCCAAGGAGAAAGGTTCTCTATTCTTACGTGGATACTTTACTACATCAGTTACTCATACTGTTGCATATTTTCTTTATGCTTCTAAGTATGTAGGACAGTTTTTCTACATATCTGACAGAGCTTACTTTCAACAAGCATAAAAATGTAATAGGTTTTAAGGACATACATTCTGTACTTTTATAAACAAAAGAAGTGCTATTTTTATGGTAGCTTTGGTTGTTCAGCTCGGTAGACTAACTCAACTGTTGTTTTTCTCAATTTTATTTCATTTTAAGTGTACTGGTTGCAAGTACTACTTTGCGATTGGTAATACTTAATGACAAATTTATACTACTCTATTGTCTATCCTGAAGGTACGCAAAATTTATGTGAACTGAAATCTCCATAAAACTGGAAAGAGGTCATCTCTGACAAAACCAAACCAAAATAATACAAGAAAACCCCACAGCCTCCAAGCGCAAACATTAGAACTTCAAAACTAGAAACTTGCAACACTGTCGGAAATAAAGCAGAAGTGCATTTAGATATATATATCTCCCTAGAATGAAGAATTTCAGTCAGGAAAACTTTGTGACTAGACTATGACCATGTGTTAAAGTGTACTTTTGAGATCTAAACACACACTTTTTGAAGACTGTAGTGGAAACTTTTATCCTTAAAAGATACAGCAAATATGTTGAATGCACTCACAGTTTCAAAAAAAAAAAAAATTTCTGCTTTTCACCTGGAATAACAAAAATGTTACATAATTAGTGTTGGGTCCTCTGGCAAAATAGAGAACAATGCATGCTTGGTGCCATCGTACTGGTGAGGCAGTGAACGCTGTATCTACAGCTATATCTTTTGATCCTGTTACCTAACCTGGAGTGTATAGCCAAGAGAAAGTTCTAAAAACTACTGTTAGTGGTAGAACACAGGTCTCCTGTTGATATCAGCCTCTTTAAGTAAAGGAACTTGTTCTGTGAAGACAGAATTGTGGAAAACTTAACAGCTTCTAAAATGTCAGTAATTTTAAAGGCTTTCTTTTTTTTCTGGTAGTAGGCCACTGTTTCTCCTAGTAGTTACAATGTAACAATATACTTCAGTTGCAATATTGCACATGCATCTAATCAATGAGAAAACTATTTCAGGCCATAGATTACATCTTGGCAGCCAGGAGTCCCCATGTTAACATGTTTAAGTTTGTACCCTGCTAGCTTCAAAGAATCAGCAGTGCTGCAGATTTTAGAGCCAGAAATACAAAGCAAAACCACAGAGTTTACATTGCATACTTGATCCTTGTCACCAAGCAGCCCTGCGGATTGTTGTACATTCTCACAGTAGTCCTCCAGGGCCTTAGAACAGCTTTTTGCTTCCTGTTTCCTGGGAGGTTCTCTGCTAGAGGACCTCACCAGGCCTTTGTTCTTACTGTCAGTTTCCATTGTACAAATATTATTTGCTCACTGCAGGAGATTTACTGACCACATGGGCAGTAAATTGTGAAGCGTGTTGGTATTTGAGAATTCTGAAAGAATGACATCAGGACTAGTTAGAAAGCTGTAAAGAATCTAAAACTGTGACTATTTCATTTTTCAGTATTGAATAGATAGTTACAGTTACTTTAGATAATCTTGGTTTTTTTCTCAGAGATTGGCACTATTTGTTTGCATTGAGAGTACAGAATGGAGAATAGGAGAAATAAAAATCCTGAAACAGCAGACCCTGCATCTTCAGAAGGATGTTGCTATGTGGAATTTTACCAGCTGTTTTTGCTTCTGTCTGTGAATTGTGGGCTATTTATTTGCTTCCAACACACTATCTCCAGTCAGTGAACAGAAACAGCAATCTTCTCCAGGGATTTTATATCCAAAACAGATCCAGAACACTTGTTCAGTGATGACTGAAGACATAGATCTGTCTGCTGTCTTTTGAGATGCAAGAAGAGGGGAAGTCTAGTTCTGCACTGAATAATCGTTGCATGTCTTGTTACCCTAATCTACATTTTTAGAGCAATGGTTATATGTAGTAACATTTACTGGGAATTCTTCTTTTATTGCTGCCCTTCTCTCAGTCCTTGTAATATGTCTCTTGTTCAACATCAGATTTCTGTGTGGAAAGCCTAATGGGAGGGTCCCTGCAGAACATATTCAGGAGTCTAGGACTTGCTGGAGGCAGCTGAAAAACAAATATTGGTTAAGATAGTATAAGCTACTGTATTGAGAAACAATGGTTAGGGAAAAGTAATCAAAATGTGAAATCTGTTCTGTATTAATATGTCACTCAGAGTAGAAGGAATGCTTTAATTGAGGAATACCAAATGCATTTATTAAGGACTGTTGTAGCAGTGAGACAGGTTTCCAGAGAGAGGGTAGAATCCTGCTGTCCTGTCTTGTGATCCAGCATGTGGGTAGGCTGGCTCCTGCTAGGTGAATTAGAAAGAATTTGAGAGGTCTGTGATATGTTAAACATACAATTTACTGATGCAATTGAAGGACAGTCACCACAAAAGAAAGTCTGTATCCAATTTATATGACAAACCACCCCTCTCTTCTCCCCACTCCCTCACCCCCTGCCCCGGCCAACACCCCAAAACATAATTAGTAGATTTAAAACAATAGCAAAAAACCCAAAAAGAGTATTAGGCAACCATGAAATGATCATTAGCTTAGTGAGTAGCAATTTTAACATGTCAGTGCATCATTCTTGTCTTTTCACATGTCCCATGACTTCCTGGTTGCATTCCTCCCCCAAACTGTTCACTTGAAGAGTAAAATTGGTGTTGACTATTTCTTTTACTGCTGCTTGAATTCATCTAAAGCTATATGACTTTATTGACTCCTGTTAAAGGATTGCTAGCACATTGTTTAATTTGTTTGGGAAGTGCCTTGAGATACTGAAGCTAGCATCCTGTGCAGTCATATGGACCAGCCCTGCTTCACCACTCGTTTTATCCATCTGGTTGCAGGTCACAAATAGGACCTCTCTCCTGTGTCTCAGAGCTGTTAGAGTATGCTTGACTTCAGCTGACATTCAAAAAATGACAAAGTCAGCTACTTGATTCCAGAAAACCATGCTTTTCCCATTGTTGCTTGTTTTAAATGAAAAATGACTTAAAATTGCAGAGGGAAACAAGAGGATACTTTCTCCAGACACCATTCCATGTTTTTTACCAGTGTTTCAGGACCAGAGCCTGTAGTTATGTGGCTCATTCTTGGTGATTTCCCACCTCATTTGATTCCATTTGATTTTAGTCTGTAGAAAGAAAAGATATCCAGAGGTACAAGAATTCTTACCTTAAGTAGGCTAGGAATACTCTGCCTCATATTCTAGAAATGTTCCTTAAAGTTATTTCTTCTCTCTTTCTGCTACAGAATATCTGATAGAAAAACTCATTCAAGTGAGTAGAAATATCTTGTATCCAAAAATAATGTATTAACCTCTAGCAGCTTTGGCAAGCATTAGTGCAAGCAGGGATGGGTTGCACATTTTCAGTTTTTAATAAACAGTGGCTGGCTCTGGATTTGTTTACAGCAGAATATAAATGATTGCCTTGACAACTGTTGTCCATTTTTGGGTTTGTCACATAGACACTATTTACCCCTTCATTATAAACCATAAGTTACAGCAAAGGGCTTATTTCTTTCTCTATTCCAGGACGCAAATGTGTGTATGACTGGGTGGAGTGCTCATATACTAAAAAAATTGTGTAGATCATTGAACAGGCAGAACCCAGTGACCTTCTGGAAAAAACCTCCATATCTCATGACTAATCCTCTTAACCATTCTGTCTGAGTTTATCTCTGGATAGCAGCTGGAACAGAAAAAAGGTGGAAATAAGAATAACTAATAGTAATAGCTATACAAGCATAGGTGTTCTTGCTGTGGGTAAGAAAAGCTACTATGGGAAAAGGATTGGTTAATCATTAGATTTTTCCATGAATACCTGCAACTAAAAATCAAACTCTTGGAGTCCTGCTTAAGAAGGGCTTAGTGCAAGACACAGCAGAAATAACTGAATGACATGCTTAGAAGTACTTAGGATGAGATAGGTATCTGGGGTTCGGCACACCATCAGGTAGTAACATGAAGCTATTCCTGTACTTTGAGTTACACTGATAATTCTCTTTAAGTGTTAGCTAGGCAAGTAATGGAATAATAGTCTTCCATGGCAAGCTGCCATCCATATCTGCCTTTCCTGTATTACATAATTAAATGAAATCTTACAGTAAATATTTCCATTCTGTGTAGCTGCCCATGAGTTGGAAATGGTTCTGTAAAAGGAACATTTTAGTTAATTAACCTTCTGTAAGTAAATCTGCTATCATCTCATCACTCCTGAATAATAAAATTTATGAGTAGTGGAATACCCAAAATAATTATTCTAATGATTGTTTCTTTCAAAAGATGTATTAAATATGTGGCAATTAAGGGAAAATTTTAAATAGATCATTATATTAAAATTAATCTGTAATCCTGGGGTGAAGTTATTATTAATCTTTCACTACATGAGTGAGGGCACAAATTTTTCCTTTGATTTAATGATGAGAATGAAATTCACTTGAAAGCTTTCCAAAGGAGTTTTAGATTGATTTGAGGCTGCCTGTACCTGGGTAGTCAGAGGTAAATGACATGAGATATGAATGTTCATGCCATACAGAGGACACAAAAGTGCAGCTACTGTAGCAGTGAAAATCTACTTAGTATTCAAAGAAATGAAGCAACTAAACCCCTAAATCTCTCCATTTAATTGAGGAAATACTATTCTCTGAAATGGACTTGGGTAACACTAGAAAAGATGGCCCACAACCACTTTTGATCCTGTAAGGGAACGGGAATTCTTCTTACTTTGTGGAGTTGTTTTATGAACCCTCAGCCCCACTAAGTAGAGAAATAATTAAAGCATATATCTAGTCCACTAATCCAAGCTGAGTTTTCACACCAGAAAATTTGATGTCATGTCAAAATCCACCAGATTCTTTCTAAAAATTGTGGTATGATTTGTTTTTGCAAAGATAAACAGATTTGTTATAGAATGGTAATGAAATAACACAAAAGAATAACATAAGGTTGCAGTTAAATAGAGAACTTTACACAATGGCCTACCTAAGAAGAGGCTATGTAGCTTCCTTATCTTTCTCCACTGATTGCATTAAAGGTGCTTGTGTTGTACACATTATTCACTAAGTATTCCTCCATAGTGTCTCAGCTGAATCTCAGTAGTATAACTGTATCTCTTTAAAGTTTCCATAAGCCAATGTTTCGATCAGAGTTATTTTATAATCCCTTACGATAGCATGCAAGCTACCTAGCTGGTCTACACAAAGACTGGCGAGTTAGAAACCCACACATAAACATATTTATTAAATGATTACTAAGAAAATGAATCCATAAATTATTTTAAATATTTGAGTGCCTGAAATGTACACTAAAGACGATATAATCTATCTTGTATTTGTTGTTTACTTTTTGAGGAACTGTACCTTCCACTTACAGATTAGAACCAGAAATACAGAGCCAAGAATTTGAATGGTGTGCACTTACTGCTTTGCGCTAAAAGCCTACCTGGCAAGCTTCTGAATCTTCTTAGTGAAGCTAGAAGGCGTAGGGTAGCTGCTGAGAAAGATCCATTATATTTGCAACTCTCCATTGCCAAAAGCTAGTCGTGTTACCACAAGGAAATCCTGTTACATTCCCATGCCACCTTAGCATCTAGAAACAATCATACCAAGGGTCTCTGCCTAACGTAGAAAATCCCAGTATTACAGGTTTGCTTTTATTTTCCATTCACTATTATTTTGCTGTCTTTCACTGTAAAAGATTGTGTACTTTAGATTTGTAAGTAATTTAATACCCTTCCTCAGTGAAGAGAAAAAATGTCATTGCGATATCTGCAGGATGTGTTCTGCAAGAAGATATAAATGCTTCATTACCGTAGGAGGGCAGCAAAAATAGAGGATATATACTAGATTATTTTGAAAGACCATTTTAAAATTAATTTCATATTCCAGCTAAAAGACTCATACAGTGAAGCTCTACTCCTTCCTTTGGGAGACTTATAGTGCCTAAGAGGTCTGAATATTAGAAATCTGTTTCTGACATGAATACTTAAATGGACTTTCTCTTATTTAATTCTTTTACTCTTAGACACATTCTTCTATGTACAACACTGATAATTTTCCTCGTTTATAGCATGTTTATAATATTTTTTATAAATAGTTTTCATACTTGCTTTTATTTATTTATTTAATGTAAACATTCTTAGTTGTTTTAGTATGTCCTCATATCTAGATTTCAAATTAGTAATCATTTTGGCTCTGTTGCAGAATCCCTTCTGTTAAAACAAATGTCATGATCTTTGCTATTCTAACCTTCTCTTGTTTTTCTATCTGCAGTTGCAAAAGCTCCATAATAACAAAAGACAAGGGACTTCTTGAGATTGTTTTCAGTCTGAAATCAGAGACAATCTGTCTCATGTATGCTTCCCTGCTTGTGTCTAATTTGCCTTCAGCTTTGTCTGAAGACGCTTGCAGCTTTACCTGTTGAACTCTTGCTGCATGGTTTTTCCTTTCCCTTTGAGTGTAAGAGTCTCAAATTATTTTCCTTGTAATTGTACTGGTAATCATTTCCCTACTGTATTGCATTTTAAGAGTCCGTATGAAGTAGTAGTTTGTGACTCAGGAAATGTGGATTCTATTTCTAGCTCTACCACTGGCCTGCTGTGTGATCTGAGACCTGTGATCCTATTTTCCTCTGTAAAATGAGACAATGGACCACTTTCTTCTTGAGTCATAGGTGAAGCCCTCTGGGGAAGTTATAGTGGTAGGAAACAAAAAGGAAAAGAGAGACAAAAGATTCAGAGTTCTAATGAAAAATCCAAGAGGCAAAAACTGAAAGAAAAATCAGACGTTCTCTTTCAAGAGGTTAGAAAAGCAAAATCTAAACCATTGCAAACTCATATTTTTCATGTAGATTATTTTTAAAGACTGTTCAGTCCCTAATTTCTTGAAATAGTGGCATAAGTCAGAATATTGCTTTGAGCCAGGGATGCAGAAGCTTTATTTATACTAATATCTGGTGTGCAAGAGTTTCTGTAAAATAGATTTCTTACAAGGTCAACAAACAACCTTTTAAGAATCCTTTTTATTGGGTATGAATTTCACTTTCTAGACATGTGCACAGTGTAAACAGCTGTGACCTTTATGCTGCAGCTGATCTCAAACTAGTGGGGAGAGCTGGAGATGCAGACCCATGGTAAGCAGGAGAGCATCACAGAGGTGCTATGGTTCACCTGTGGCCAGCTGACTGTAGTACTGAGGCACACAGTGGGGGATTCACCACTTCTTTCACTGCTGCTTATGTGCGGATTGCCAGAGGTAGGAAATGGTCTTTGCCAGAAATGTTTTCATTAAAGTGTGAAATGTTTTGTATGACTGTAAGGTCCAATTTGAACTAATTCATCTTTCTAGCTTTTCTGTTCAGTTACTTTTGTAGTTATTCAGTTGCTTTCATGAGCAAATCTTTATTAGTTTCTCCATTTTTTTTTATATTCTACTAGTGTAATTATAGGCTACATTTTGTCTGTTTACCAAATAAAAAAACCTGGCAGAATATTTCCATTTTCAGTGGAAATTTTGAAGCTTAGAATTTGTTTCTAGCTCTTCTGGTTTTTTAAATTTATGATGTAAAAGTGAAAACTGGCCACTTTCACAGGAAAATAATTTCAGTTGTTAGCTTAAATTGCTTCTGGAAAGGTCTTGTGTCTTAGGTCAGTTTTGTCAGCTTCAAGCCATAAGGAGGGTGGACTTTGTTCCTTCTCAATCAGGCAAGGTGCTGGGCACCTTCCATTCCACCTCATGGTATGTCAGGATTCTTTTTGTGGTCATGTAGCTTGACAATGAATGTGTTATTTCAGAATAATATCTATATTATTAGGAATATTTTAACCAGCTTCAAAATAATAGAAAATATCATATGACTAATTCTATGTAGATGTAACTGTAATAATGTGAATTTTAATTTAAATGTAGGTATCTGAGTACAATAGATTAGAATTCTAAAGCTAAAGAGAGAATACAGACAATAGTAGGTAACAAAAGCAGAAAATAAGGAGTTTATTTTTCCTTCCTCCAAAGCAATTATCAAATGCCTACTCTAATCACTTGGAGGCTGTTTTAGAATACAAGAACTCTGAGTATTAACAAGTTACAGCAGTATTACCCTAAAACCCCTTCACTTATAATAGTCAAGTGTAGAAACAGTCATGCTCACTTTATATGACAGAAACATCCCAGCATGGATCCTTTTTTTGATTATCATTGTTTCTATTTTTCTTCCTTAATCTACCCTCTTAGAAGACATAAACAAATGGATGCTGATATCATCTGAAGCAGAAGGAGGTATAACCATTCAGAGTAACTCTTGTTTCTCTAAGCCTCAGGAAGCTAGGGAGCCTCTTTGCATTCTCTGGGCAAAGGGCTATGATGTGCAGCCTCACAAACGGCACACCAAGGCCTGGCTCTTCACATGGACCAGATGGAAACCAGGTAAATGTGTACGCTCTTTATGGTACATTTCTCTCCGAATCCTCTAGCAAATATTTACTAATTTAACTCTTAGTGGGGAAATTAAGGTAGCAATCTCAGAGGCTCAAAGGAAAATAGTAAGTTTAGAGCAAGTGGTTCTCTTAAGTATGTGCTTAGGCATGTTGCTTTGAGTGTTTAAGTTACCTGTTAATTTACGTAAGTCAAAGCTTGTTCTTACTAAGATTTGTGCTGTCTGGGAGGGTCTGGGCATCCCACTGCTTAGAAGGCCATGTAAGGACATCTAGTCTCTCATCTGCTGTCTGGGTTTTGCTTTGGATTTTCTTTCCTGCTGAGCAGTAATTAATTAAAAATTCTCTTTTGGTCACGTACAGGTTTATCACTGCTAAAGAACAACATTTTCAATTTGTATTAATCACAGTGACTTAATGACAGTATCAAACAAATATTAATACTTTGCAACACATCTCTGAAACAATGGGTTTTTGTTTCTGCAGTAAAGATAAGGACTTAATGCAGAGGCAGAAAATTCCTAATTTTTGCCTGTGCTTATGCAACTTGAGAAACTTTAGTGCACTTCCTGCTCCTCTTTCTATAACTTTCAGAAGCTTTGAAAATAAGGGCCCTTTCGTTCTGAGTTGAGAAATGTCATGTAGAAAGTTTGGGATACAACAACTTTCTGGGTAGTGCATTAGTCACAAGACCATCCTTTCTTAAGATGTAAGACTGAAAAGGATCTCAAGTAATCAATGCATCCTTCTACAGTAGATGATTTAATTATGTGTTCTGATTCATAAAATGATTTGCCTCCATCTTTAAATCGGTCCGTTATCTCTTCCCTTTCCCCGTTTCTTTCCTGTGTCCATAAAGGATCCTGGGCAGCAAATGTGTTCTGCTCTAGACTTTCCCACACTGATGGTTGACACCTTACTAATTTCTGGTTTAGGTGTTAACTAATACTGACCTGGATTTTTTTCTTGCACAGTTCATCCTAAAAGTTTCCCCTATGATGTTTGATCTCTCTTAGAGTATAGAATTTCAATTCTTTTGCTTTAAAGTAATGCCCTCCTCTCTGACACTTTCATTTAGATATCATCTGCTTTGAATAAGAGTAGACAGAATTATACACAGATATGCTTAAAACAGAGCCTTATACTATCTGTCATTAGTACCTTAGATCTTTACTGGAAAGACCTTGTCAGAGATATCCCATGTTCACATTAATCTGTGCATCTTCTATCTGGCTCAGTTAATGCTGTGGTTGACTATCAGCCAACTTTTTCTCCTTCTCTGTCATTGTGACTAATGAGTTTTTCAATACAGGTACATTTACATCCCTAACAATGGGACCCTGCATATATTAGCTATTTCCAACTGTATTTGTGGTTACAGCCTCCAGTGCAGTTTTTTTATTTTCTTTGTATAAGAAAGTTTTGGATCTGTTATATTTTGATTGCTTAATTTTATATTATTTGTTGTGGTTGTTTTTAAACTTGGTTCATATTGTAGAAATTTATTTTCCTAAATGGCAACTTTAGAGCCCAATTACAGAACCTAAGTTTGGGGGTTCCAAAATTTCAGCTCAAACATCTGTTTTGTGCAGTCATTCCATGAAGTAAAATGCTCTGGTTCTGGCTGCTTACAGATCACCAGAAGTAACTACAGTTAATTCTCTTGCTTTTGATTGTGTGTTAACCACCCAATGCTATTAGGAATCTGGACCACTGTGTTATTCCCTGTTTTATTGCCTTTTTGAAGTGAATTCATTGGGATAGTTCCATTTTATCCATCCCAAACACAGAATTCTGAGATGTTCATTCTGGGACCTATTTGGGAAAAATTGATAGAATAAAATGTCTGTCATAATGAGAATCTGGGCTCTATGCCTAGCTCTACTAGAACTGGCCTTGTCCAAATCCCTTAGCCCAAACAGTCATCTCCAAAATGAAGGGGTTATAACTTGTCTACCATTTCAAATGAGCTCAGGAGATTTTGCTCAATGATGAAAACAAAACCTATTTCACATTAAACATTGGAAGAGATGGTATAGAGCAACTAAACACATACTTCAACCAAATAATGAGTAGTAAAGATGCTTCACTATATATCAATATAAAAATAACACAAATCACAAGATGCATGTAAAAATTCTCTTCAACCTTTTTTCCCTTATCCTTGGGAATATATGTTAACATTGGTCCTGATTCATTAGGTATTTAAGCACATCATCTAAAGGCACATTCTCTAAAAGTAAGCAGATTCTGAAGTAAACCAAACCTGGTTATTCACCAAACACTGGCTATAAATTTGGTAAATCCTGTTTTCAGCTTAGACTGGGGTTTTTGTGCCACTTTTGAACACAGGAATCTTATTGTGCAAGCCAGGGTGAGTTATGAAATGATAGATGGAGTTTCATTGTGTGACAGCCAGAATCCCATTAGGATGTAGTAATGCTTCAGGTTACAAATGTGTTTTCAATAGCAGATCTGAAAGAACAAAGGTGGTAAGCATCAGTGTCATTCTCTTAAAGACAGACTAAACTGATGTATGACGGAATTACAGTTCTCTATTCTACAGAATAAGGCAGAAGCAGGCAGAATAGCCTTTGTAATTATCAATGCCCTTGGCAATAAATCAGTAGTGTGTCATTTTCCTTTTATTATAAAACTGATTTACTAGAAGAGTTTTACAGTTAAATTTCCAAGTGGAAATAAATTTCTGTCTGTGGTACAGATATTTTCATTTTTAATGCACACCATCCTGGAGTTACCAAAAAATATGATGTACAGTGAAAGATTTTCAGTGGTCAGATTGGGGCCTAACAAGAAAGTGATTTCCACACCTTCAATTATATTAAATAGAAAGCTCTTATTAAAGGGAAAAGATGAAATAGGAGTTAGTCCAAACTAGACCAGTGGGATTGTGTTCATTATGGCTGACAAATGACAGACTAATCCTGCTTACTTTAAGTGGGTTATAAAAACCATTTTAGGAGGGGCAGAGAAAAAAAAGAAAGATGTGGAATAATTATGGATCTTTAACTACAATGGACAGACTTTTGCCTTTATGTGATTAGCTAATGGAATGTCAGTGAAAACCGCCTCTACAAGAACCACTGTAAATCAAAGTTAAAAAGGTATGCTAAATGATATGCCCACTTAGGAAAGCTGTAGTAAAGCATCTATAAAGGTGGAAACATGCACTATTGCCCCATATTTTTACTTAACTTCAGCAAATGTACTGGCATTTCTGACATAAATGGTGAGTCTGATTTATAGTATATGGCAGACTTGGCAGTGTTAGGTTAATGGTTGGACTTGATGATCTGAAATGTCTTTTCCAGCTTAAACAATTCTATGATTCTGTTCAATTCTCTGTTTCACATAATTGATGAAACAACCTTTGCAATTGTTCTGGCACACATTGATTGGTATCTAGTTAGAAAAAACCCAGTGTTTTAAGTTAGTGTAACTGAAATGTAATGGATGCTACTGAGATGCATCGGTAGTATTTTGAAATCTTCTAGCTTTTGTATGAGTTAAACAACATGATAGGGAGTAAGGTCTTTGATTATGTGTTCCTGAAGATTCTGTTTTTAATGAAGTTAATCCTGATTTAACTTTACAGTGTAAAAGGAGGCAGGATCTGTTTACTTTCAAGTTAGGGTGAATTGTGTCATTTGTAAAATTCTTGGCAACACATGCAATAGTACTTAGTATATGAAGTATACTAAGCGTAACTGCTAGCACTGTTAAAATGGGTTGTATCTTTGAACTATATAAAATTGAACTATAGTTAATTTACAGTAAAGAATGATCTCAGACTTCTTACTGTGTAACTGAGACATACATTTCAAGTATATCTTGTTTATAAATATGCTGTGATAATGTACCATCTACTTTCAAATCGAGATTACTGCTTACAGTTAGAGCTGTGATAGTCACTGTAGCCTGAAGAGAAGTTACAGAATATAGGCATTAAAAAATTGTTAGAGATATTGTTGCAAAAGCCATTTGGGATGTTTGATGACTGAGGAGGAAAGGGACACAATGGTAGAATTACAAAAGATTTATTTCATGATCATGAGGTGCATGCACACCACACCACCACCACCCTTCTTCCCATCCCCACCTTCCCATAAGGGAAGGAAGGTATCCATAGGGATGTTCTAGGATTTTATATACAGTTTGAAATAGAATGCTAAGGACAATTGTCCAGTAGTACACAGACACATTCATTCCTCTCCAGTCACGTTCAGTTCCTTTGGAGTATCCTTGGGCATCCTGTGTTGTGCTGATTGTGCAGTATGGTTGTTAATACGTGACTTTCCAAGGTCCAGATGTTCCCCTTCACTTGCCAAACATGTTTATTCCTCTTCTCCTTAGGGCACCCCACTTATAACCCTTCTCAGGTTGTTATCTGGCAGGGTAGGCTCAGCAGTTGACACTTTTGTCATGTACATTATCTCAAAATGTCCACAATGTTTTAGTTAAGTCATTTTTTTTATGGACTCACAGAGGTCTGTAAACTGATTCTGAAGAGGCACAGGACTTATTTAAGAAAAATAAGCTCTACAGTACTATACAGCACAAGTGGGAAATGTCTAAAAAGTATTTTCCGTTTTTTGTGGATGGATAAAATGTACTATTTTACAAACAAAACAAAAAAAACGGGGGAAATCCACTCTCTGAAGGCATTACTCACTAGAAAATGTAAGTGGTTTGCACAAAGACCTGACAGAGCACATAATTCTGCTACTAGAAGGCACTTAGTAATTTGGACCAGCTGCGTAATGTAGTATTCACAGCCTCTAAACTCCCTGTGTGCACAGAGATGTCCTTCCGCACTGCTCAGCCCTATGAATCTGAGATGCACCGTTCTGCTTTATCTGTTTGTCTATGTGGTAGTGAGAGGGAGAAAAACTCATATTAAAGTTTCATCTCTTTTTATTTCAGGCACAGTCCTTCATCTCATAGCTTTCTGAATCAGACAGGTGAAGGAGTCTTATCAGTATTGTAGATATCCCATGTGAATATAAGGAATACAAAGCTAAAAAATATGATCATGACCTCTAGCATATCTCTGTGACAATGCTACTCTCTCTGTCACAGTTCTTTTCTCTCCCTAGCTCTCTATGTTTCCTTCAGCATTTTGTTTATTCATTAAATGAATACGTCTACAAATAACCCAGAGGAGATCAGGAAGACAGATAGGCCTCTCTCTTTCAGCTGTGGAACTGTTCAGCTTCAGTGAACTCGCTGTTCAAGCCCTGTGGGGGCACTTTTTGCAAAATCAGCCCTGTGCTGAGAACAGTGATTTTTTCCTGCTGTTATCTGAGCAGTTCCAGAAAAATATGTATTGTACAAAATCTAAAAAAAAATGTATTTTTTGATCACTACTGCATCTAGTATAGTCCAGAGTTTGAAGCATGCAGCACACTGAAACCTTATTTCCTCAGAATCATATTCATAAGCATGCTGTTCCTGTCTTTTACCATGACCTGGGCAATTTTAATTTCTCACAACAAATGCATGAACAGCATTTATATTTGTTTTTGAGCACTTCCAGTTGTAAATACTGGAAACAAGATCTAGGAGGGCATGAAGCAATGGCAGAACCTGAGGATAAATTGCTCTGAACATAGCTTTTCCAGTTGTAAGAGCTGTAAGGACAACTGTGTGGAAAAGCATCTGAATGTTTCTGTGTAACAAGATGAAGCTGATGTTTGTCCATTCTGGTCAGTTTGAATCTACTAATTGGATAAGGGGAGAACTTAAGACAAGGAGGCCCTGCTCTCCCAGGAAAAACTGGTCATGGAATTTTTCTTTTCTGGGAACATCAGCAAGGGGTTGTGAAAATGAAACAACTGCTAGATTTCATGTTTGTGGCTCATATCTTACAGTCTGTGAGCTTGGTAATTTTTGAGGAGATCCCTCAGACTCTCCTCCTGCTTTACACTCCTGTGACGAGGGCTCCAGCTGGCTGCACAGAGGCTGCTGCAGATCACTGCCCTGCCCCGTGGCCCCCTGCAGCAGAGGGCAACGTGTAGTTGGCAGCTGGGTACTAGATGTTTCAATCCTAATTTTAAACCCAGTAGAATCTGCACTGAGACACTCTTGTAGATAGCCTGCCTTAGAATCTTATTTTTTTCAGAACTTTCCCTTTATTCTTCTTTGCTGACTGTATCTGTTAATCTTGCTGTCTTTGGAATATATATATTGCTGTCACCTCTTTTTGCCACGTGATACATTATGAAGTTTTATTTTATTCTCCTTCAACATTGCTATCTTAACAGCAAACTTTCTTCTCCAAGACTGACCCCTTTTTGTGCCATAGCTTTGTGTGCCTGTACTTTTTTCTTCTTTTATGTTCTGATGTGATTAGAACCTAAATTTGTTGTAGGATCTGAAGGATGGATCTGCTTCAGATGTCATAAACAGATACCTCTAATAAACTTTGTTGTTTTGCTAAGAGCATAATTGTCATCTAAATAGCTATGCTGATGGGACCAATATTCAAGCACCATTATTTCTTTGCTGTTTGTTGTGATTCATTCTGCATACTTACAGATTGCTTGCTCAGTCAGGTGAAGTCTCTGTTGTAGATGGTAGTTGTTTGGTTTAAAGAAATCTGTGATAATTAGCACACATGTCAGGAACAGTTCATTTATTATTGAGAAAACACCTCATCCTCTGAAAGAATAAAAATGTTCATTTAAAGTAATAATGCTCAATGGCACATTCTATTACAAACTGTAACATTAAACAAGACATAGTTGAAGATGCACTTTTCGTGTAAAAACTTACAGTATCCCATGCCCTACCCATGTGTTTCTCAACCTGATTGTTTGGGTGACCTTGACATGGATGATAAGAATTTTTCTTCAGCAATGTATCTTGCAATCAAGAAGTAAAAGCAATGAAAAAGGATGCATACTTCAGTATGATGTTTTTTTAATCAGTGTATAGAGGAGAATTAAGATTGGTAAGAAAGGTGTACAAGAAGTAATTGTTCATCTCTGCAGCTCAGCTCGTCAGCCTGCAGTGGGAATGAGACAAAAAATTGATTTGCAGATTATTGCTATACAAGTTTAATCATAAAACCTTTGATGGTCAGCTTGAAATTATCAGTAATTTTGAGGGTGTTTTTTTGAAAACTAGATTTTGGAAATTCTTACCTATGGGTTATCCTCTTCCAACACCCTTGCTAATTTTTAATCAGGCATCCACAGATTTTCATTTGCAGTTCCTTTCTGTATCAATAGAATTTGAAGGTGCTTAGCATGATTTGCCATGCTGTTGTTGAGAAATAGGCAGCAAATGGAGCAAACCTTTAGTACTACATTATTATTCTCTTTGCTTTCAGCTTTTTCCAAATACAAATTCAAGACTTGCAGGTGAATTGTTAAGGGCAGCTTCTTATCACTGTGGATAGTCTCACTAACCTTGTCAGATGACATTAGGTGAAAATTCATTTCAGACATCTGAAACATCTATAGGATCAGGACAAAAACTTGCAACTCAGGAATTTATTTGTAAAAAAAATTGTTTGTTTGCCATGAGAGAGTAACAAGAGAAATCAACAGCAGGAGTCATGTCTCATATATTCTTTCTCTTTAATAGTATTCTGTAAAGTCTGCTAAACACAGGAAACATTCTGCAAACTCTGAATCCCATTTCCAGTGAGATGCTGACCTGGTTTATTCCCCTGGGACAAGAACAAGAGGGAGAACTGGATTGCTTCACCTTCAGAGAAGGTCAGGTGTCTCTGATGTGAATATTCTAAGAATGGAGTCAAAAGTACCAGTACTCTCCCAAAAGGAAAGAACAACACGGACAAGTATGTCCAAATTACGCACTCACTGTATTTATTTGACAGAGAAGCTGCTGCTCTGAAATCATCTTATTAAACTTCTCTATAATCTTTCTTCCATGGGAATGTCAGAGCAAGAACAATCATGGTAGCAGAACAGTATTTCTACTCCCAAGTTGTGCTTTATTTCAGTTTGTTTCCAATTCTAAATAATACCTTGTTGTCTTTGACAGAACAGGTGGTGATTTTCTAACACTCAGAAAATAAAAAGTGGATGGTGTTACGTACAAAACCAATCCTTTCTTTCTCTTCAATTTTGTCACACAAACTCCAGCCTGCTCATGCCTACACTCAAGCTTGGGATGGGATTCACAGTCCTTCTCACTCATTCTCTTTTTCATCTTACTCTTTAAAACGAATACGCTTTTGTTGGATTATGCAAGGATACTGTCCTGGTTTGAGATAGAACAAAACCAATTTTCTTCTCAGTAATTTTACTTTTCACTAAGTCTTTTCTAACTGAATTGAACTCTCTGAAATAAATGGTATATTTTTCCAACAGTGTCTGCTTCTGGCAGTGATAACATCTTATGTTTATATTTCATACTAAGGAATGGTATGCAGAGAGGCTCTTGCTTATACTTATAACAACCAAAATCAGCTGACACTGTTATGTGTCATGTTGGAAGGCCGGAGGTGGAAGACTGTAAAGATGTCGCACCTGTGGGGAGGAGAGGATAGGATAGGTAATCCAAAACTGACCAACAGGATATTCCATCCCATGTGCATCATGCTCATTATAAAGCTGAGTTGATCAAAGGGGTCAACAGTCTCTTCTTCAGTGGCTGATGTCCAAGGAGCCTGTCCTTTCTTCTGCCTTAGATCGTGATCTGTGCATTCCTTAATCCAGTTCTCATCTGCCACTGAGTCCAGTCGCAGTGCTTTCTGGTGATGTGTTTGTCATCCTGGCAGCTCGATATTGGTTTTGTATATATCTGTATATATTTCATTATTTTCTTATTAAGTTTTTTATTATTATTTTTAATCTTTCATTAAAACTGTTTCAGTTCTGTTTTCAACCCATAAGTCTCTCTCCCTTACTGTCTCTCCTTCTGGGAAGGGAGAGAGGATAATAGAAAACATCCATCATTCCTTTGCTACCAGCCCAGCCTAAACCTTGACAGATAGCTAGTGCACACCCTTCTCCTGTCTGGCACTACCGACTAAAAATTTTCATTAAAAGTCTACTCCTGTTAATTTCTACAGACTCTTGCAATGATGAGTGTAAGGAAACACGATTTGATGATGATTTTCACAGTAACACCAACAATTTTACTGTTCATTTGATTGTATTCTTCTGTCCTAATGACTCTCCAGCACCTCTTAGGGAAATAACTCTGGACACATCAGTAGAAGTCATTGTAAGACTTACAAAGGAAGAACATGAACAAGCAAAGACATAGTCTGATGTTGCGTGTAACTGACAGCATGTACTTCCTTTTAAGTTCCAATTCTGCTGATTATAATTGGTCATCTCCAAACCCAATTCAAAACAATGAGGTTTTTTGGATTGCACATAATATACTTTCATAAGAAGATGGTATTTTTTCTATTATGGCATTTACATTATCACTTTGATTAGAAAATAGTATATTTAATTTTACTACTCTGATGTGATATTTTGTTATTTAATCCCCAAAATACAACAAAAAACACATTATAAGACATCATGCTTACTTTTTTCATGTAGTTGTGTAAGAGTAGTTCATGACGGAACATTAATGTTAGTGATTGACAATAAAAAGGGTACAATGGTTAGCAGGCTCTATGTTTTGTCAGTTTTTCCTTGCTGAACATCAGGTGTGTTGAAGTCTTCTGGGAGTTCCCTTGCTGTCCAGGACTATTTTGCATCAAGGCTGTATGCTAATCATTTTTGTTCTTGCAAAACTCTTTCATATAAATATGAAATTTTTCTTCTCTTGCTATTTTGCAGCAAGCCTTTCTTCCTGTGCTTGTTCCATATTTGCAGGTATAATGGAATAGCCAAAGGTTGGTGCAGCAGAAAATCACTGTTTCATGTTATAGTAATGAGTAAAAAGTTTTGTGGTTTTGTCACCTTTTTGTGTGTATTTCATAGTAGCAACTTGTAAAAAACGTCGTGTAAACTGCACAAGCTCTCGTGTAAGAGCTCGTGGAAGTTGAGAGGAATCTTCCCACTGATTTAAATAGCGTGGTATGAAGCCTCACATTTAAGTTAGTTATGATATAAATGTTTTAGAAACATTTCATTTGTCTTATTTAATTGAACATCTTTCTATTCCTAATTGTTCTTCTTATGTCCACTGTCTTTAATGATAAGGAACTGTTACACATGTACACAATCTGTTCCAAGAAACCTTTCTATTTTCCTCAACTACTTTGTAGAGTTGTTCTGAATAACGCATTAGCTGCAGATAGAATACTATGCTCCTCTTAATTCAGTCACCAGCAAAATTTTTAGTGGCGGGTTCTAAATTTTTTTGCCCAAGCATATGTTTTGTTTAGAATATTCATCTAAGTCTGAATGAACAGCTTAGCACAGCTCAGTTACTGTGGCTTGTATATGAAGTTAATCACAAAAATTTTCATTATGTTCCATCAGGTCAATCAGAAGCAGAGTTTTAATTGATAGTAAACTATCAATTAAAATTATTTCTATGTGTCTACAGAAAAAGGGGATGAGGAATTCCATAAGTGTCTAAAATGTAGTGCACTTATTAGTATTACAATATATAATTAATTAATAACTGATTAGAACTCTACTGAACCTTGGAGCTGACAGCAGCTAGTCAGCAGGCTTCTTGCATTTTGACACTTTCACTATTTAATCATAAAATTACTAATTGTATGCTGCTGCAGATATGAGCATCAAGGGAAGAGCTAACACAACATATTTATTCCAGTTCTGTAACAATGAGCAGAATGACTGACTTGATTAATCAGTTCATTTGATTTCCTGAATTCATGTATCTTCTGGTCTTGTTTTTGGAGTGAAAAACAAGTCATAAAGACAAATTTTCCTCTAGATATTGCATTAATATGTTTTATAGGAGACTGAAACAATCCCAAATTTATATTGTGTTCTGTGATTAAAAGAAAATTGTGAAATCAACTAGCTCTATGAGGTACTTTGCCATTTATTACTAAAGATAGTACATCAGGTTCAGGTATTGTCATATGTTAACAGTAGCAGTTTTTTCCCAGCTTTTTACTTTTATTGAACTTACCAACTTAAAAAGATTTAGTTGCCTTATCCAGTTCTCTGGAATGAAAACAGGTGAAACATTGCTAGAAACTTCCCGCCCTTCATCATATATTTGCAGAAGACTGTGAATAACCTGAATATACAATTTGATAAACTCCAAGCATGACCTAATTGAAGGGACTGAAATCCAGAGAGAGCGAATTTCTTCAGAAATTCAAAGGAGACTCTCCATTCATTGACTTTGTAATCCATGCTGTTAGGAAGAAGTATGTGATTGTGATTGTTTTTGTAGAGATAAGAGCATCATCCAGATGCCTTATTTCCTTAGAAATAATGGAGACTGGGAATCTAGGCCTCCTGTTTAGAAATCTCTGTAACTGATTTGAAGTGCAAGCTAGAACCAGTGTGTAGAAATGAATATAGGTATGTACATAGACAGGTAGACATATGCAAACATTTTTTCCAATCACTTTTCTCAACTTAAGCTTGTCAAAAACAGTAATTAAGCAATAACCTAGGTTTTTTAAGCAAAAGATACTCTGTGGTTTGATGTTGGGTTTTTTTGGTGGTGTTGGTTTTTGTTTTTTTTTTTTTTTTCATTAGGTATGTGCTTTTTAAATTGGTACAAAGCAGAATCTTTAATTGAATGTTTACAACTATGGAGCTTCTGGATGTTCAGTTGTGTCAGTGTTTACTGAGAGGAACAGACTGGTCCATTCTTTGGCTTCTCAGTAAGGTTGTTCATGCAATAAAACTGTCTTCACTCTTTTATGCCTGTACATAAAAACTGCAAGACAATATAATAGTTTTCTGGAAGACCAGAACTGTGAATGTGCAGAAAATTTGTATTGCTCTAGGGACATAGAGCAGAAGTGACAGGTTTCTATCCTTGTAACCCCCAAATGAATCTCTACAAACTCAATTAAAGTTCAGGAGAGTGATTGAAACCATACAGAATCTTCCTCTTGACTTTGTTGAGATGTAGGTCATTTTCAGAGGATAAAATGGCCATATACTTCAGTTTTAGTAGAATTTCTGTTCACATAGGGCATATTGGAACTCCAGAGATATCTTTAGTAAACATACATGTATCTGCATATATTTAATTGCAAAATAGTTTTTAAGAAATAGTTACTTATGGTTGAATTTTCTGCATATTTATGTGGAATAAGATATATTGCATGGAAAAACATTTTGAGTGAATGCTTTGGAGAGAAAAATAACAGTTCTTCCTCTTTTTCTTAGATATTGCAGTGGTAAGATTGTTGTTCAAGGCAATTTTTAGTAGCAGTTGGCTGATGTTTCATGCTTAAACTTCATGAAGACATTAAGCTACTGTGAGGAGAAAAGTGTCTTGCATATAAGACTATGATTAATCTAATTCATGGCATTCTAAAATTATTCCAGTTGTTTATTTAGATAGAACAATGACAGAAAGAAAACTATTTCAATTATCAGTCTAGCACTGTAATGAGACTTGTGCCTGAAGGAGAACTAAGCATCGAAACGTTAAGCTTGAAAGAAACTATGTGGACATTAATAAAAAAATCTGCCTGTAAACAATTTTTTAACATTAAGTGAACCAAAACCAGGATGACAGGCTGAATAAATAAACACAAACTGAATACACATTATTCTATGCTTCATTCATTACACTAGACAGTTCAATTACAATCTGAAGGACTTATAGACCAGTTAGCACACTTGTTTTTCACTGGCTTTATGGATATATGCAAAATGCCTCTTGTTGATAAAACTGTGTGGCAGAATCTTGAATATGGTAAGAAGCATTTCAGGTCAAAGCAGTTTCACCAACTCCAGAAGAGTGACACCATGCATATGTCTGGAGTTTCATTTGGTTCTTTGTGTAATTATTCTTTAAGATCTCTTGGATATAAAATGAAATTTCACTTCTTTGGGAAGATTAATGCTTTTATGTTGTGGCAATATGAAAAATGCACTTCTGTTACATTTTATGGATTTTGCATGAAATTCATTCTTTGACACTTCTTGAGCACTCCTGGTGTGGTGTCATCAGCCTCTCATATTGGCAGGGCAGGCTTCTGCATCCATTCTCTGGGAAACCAGCTGCTTGATGCAGCTTACTGGCTCACTTAGGTCTCCCTCAGGTTGGAGTGTGTGTTTTTTTAGGAGGACTGCATATTCAAAGAAGCAATTCCCATTTCATCTATAAACTGTTGCCCTGTTCTATTACTTGGCCTGCTCCCCAGAAACACCCTGATCAGAAATGAACTCTTTTTCCCTCCTTTCTTCCTTCTCCACCCATGGCTACATGCTTTTTTTGTGCACAGAATAAAACATAATTCAGTGTTCTGTAAATAGTTGGATTCAGTGAAATTCCTCCTTCTCTTTACTGTTAAGGGCAGTTTATGTCTCAGCAACTGTTAATTTAATTTACAAAATGTGTGTCCTCTGGACACTGTGGATCAGCTCTGAATTTTTCAAGTTTGTAAAAGAGATACCCAAACTTTATTTTCATGAAGTCCTCTGACCTGCATGATAAATACATCTTATCAGTACGTAGCTACAAAATTTAGTAGCCAATGTTTGTAGTAATATTATAAATATTTATTTTAGTAACATTGTCGTAACTATTTGTGTGGAATATAAGTAGGAAAGGATTTCATGCATATATTGGTAGAAATAATAGCTTTCATTTGACCAACTCATGTAGTTAAAAACAACAGATAACCTTTGGGACAAATGATCCAATTCTTAGTTTCTAGTTTACAATTCTTAGTTTACTAATTTTATAATTAGTAAATTAGTTTACTAATTTAATATTACTAATGTGAGTGAAAAGTCATTATCAGTTCTTCTTGATTTGTATATCAAGAATATGATATACATATCATATGTATATCAGATGGGAAGAATATTGATGATATATTAAAAAAAAGTCAAAATCCCGTAATGATAACCTATCATTACATGTCATTGCATTTGTATGAAGACGTCTGATTGCTGTTGGGATTCAGTGACATTGAACAGGCCACTGAAGTCATGCATAAGATAGACAAGTTTTGACTCTAGACATAGAACCTTTACTGTTTAGGTTTGTTAAGACTTAAGAGTTAAATTTTAAGAGTTCTGGGGAATAGCTACATATGAAGTCCAGTTTATTTGCATTTGTCTTAATCAGGCTTCCACCATTGTGGAGAGAGATGGCAGGCTGGTAAAAACTGGGTACAGCTCTGGTTGAAGTCCTGCCATTTTTAGTTTTTCACAGGTCATTAAATAGAACAAAGTAACACATATGAGTGTTTATGGCTGCAACTTAATTTTCACCTCGAACTCTAGACAACCTAACTAGAGTGGAAACATGGCATTTTAACCTGCACCATTTCCATCATTGACAGTTGATATAAAGACATTTGAGTGAAATAATAAACTCAGAAATATCAATTTCGTTTTATAAGGTCTCTACCAACATCAATATTTTTCCAGAATTTAAATTTTTTACATTTTTTGCATATGGAAAAACTAAAACAGACAAAGAAAATTTTATTGGAACTAAAGGTTTTGTTGGAATATAGACTAGTTTGCTCTCATGGTAGGGTAGCACTCCTATTTCTGGTAAGATCTAAAATTCTGGGAAAGATAGAGTGACTGAAGTCTGGGTGATGCTTTTAAATACAGAAAATTTAAGAGATGCCTGATAAGGGATAAAAACTTTGTATGGTTAATAATGGCATTTAGTATAAGGACTCAGTTCTCAAAATGAATTAATCTGAAAAATGATGAAGATGAAGAAACAGTCTTCTCATATAACTATACTATTTTTACAACAACCTTAATTCCTTACTCACCAGAAACTTCCAGAATTAAATACTCACCTTACTCATGTCAAAGAAGAATGCATTAGCCTTTGGAATTAATCTTGGATGAATTTAACAGTGGAGAATTGTAACTTTAACTATACTATATGTATTGAGCATCTTCTTGGTAGCTGGATTAGAGTGATCAGTTTTCAGTCTGTGCAATAGTTTCTCATGTGTCTGTTTCTCTTAGGAAAGATCTTATTATAGTTATGAAGTTACAGAGTTATTCACATGAGGCTTCAATGCCTGAAAAGGAGCAATCTGAAAAAAATATTACTGACCTGTTTATGTCAGGCTATGAAGATGAACAGTGAATTCTAATAAACTGTCTCCTTTTTTTTCTTGCTTTTTGGTTTTGCCAAGATACGTTAAGGAACTTACATTGTTTTTCTACTGGAACTTGTGAAAATCAGACCAGTTTATTTAAATAAAGTTTGAATTTAATATCTTAACTTCTGGCAATATTTCAATACTGTTTTCAAAGGCACTGAAAGCCAGCTTGTTAAAGATGTTCTGGCACTTGGACATACCAGTGTGCACTTCACAGAATTCATATCTAATAGGATATTTGCAACTCAAGTCACCTGTCTGCAATTCCACTGTTTCATGATTTTTTAAATCAGTTAGGGATAATTGACAGCTTTACCTAGAGAGTTAGAAATTCTGTCTTCTTATGTATAGACTCTATTCATCTTCCTTACAGAACTTAATCTGGGCTAGTTAACATGGTGGAAATCCCCAGAGTTAGCAGCCCTGCATCTGCTAATAATTTTTGCTGGATATTCAAGAACCATGAGTGGCTAACTGAAATTCTCAGTAAAGTAGTTGCATAATCGTTTTATTGTATTTGGAATAATGGGTAGCTTCTACCATTGTCAGTTTGATTTCAAAGAAAAAATCACGTCCCTTGAGACAGCTAGACAATTTAATTTTATCTCAGCAGCAGGATTCAGCTTTTCTATCAAAGTGTTATGCAAATTCTAGTAGGTAAAAAAATAATCTTCAAAACAGCTCCTTAGAACATCCCTTTCTTTGAGTTCTTTGCTATAGTGGACATTAGTTCTCATAGATGACTTTTTAAAAAGGGGAGTCCATCTATATTTCAAAAAATGTTTTTCAGCACAGATCTTCTATCTGTATGTATGTAGAGCATAAACAACCAAAACAGTTTTCCTTACCTAGTTTAATTTGTGGTAGTTATTATAGCTATTACATACTTTAAAGTATGGTTTGTCTTAAACTGCTTTCATGACAGCTGCTCATTTTCCATCATTGATGTTTTTTCTGTTTCAGGAAAATGTGAGAGACAGAGGTTAGCTTAAATCTCAGACAGGAAGAGGTTATACAAATAGAAACAGAAAAACAACTAACTCTTTCTGTCTTTGCTGTAATGTGTTTCTGTCCTAATTCAGAATTTGGAATAACAAGTATGACAATGTATTCTGCTCTTTTATCATTGTGGGCAGGAAACTCTTGACAATACACCCCAGAAAGCAGTGATCTGTGATTGCACATAACATTAATATTTCTGGGATACTGGGAAAAGCAGTTATTCCATGAGATATAGCAGATATTTACAATGAAACTTTGTACTTTCATTTACAATGAAGGCTGTGGAGCCTTTTAGCAGGAGGATTTCAGCAGCCTAAGTCAAGCATTATCATAGCCAAGGGCTTTATGATTCTATCTAGTATTTTTTTTTCTAGAGATATACTGTTATACTGTGGATACTATATTGCAAAATAATTACCTGCAATCTATAGATTTTTCACATATATAATTACAGCCATGGCTATTCCTTTTTCTATTTTAATAAATTTATTTTGTTTCTGCTCAGGTCCTGGGCTGAGCTCTCATAAACTTGGGTGAGGAATTTGGATGCAAGTCAGGATGTGCAATTTAGTGGCAGTGATGAATTACTTATTCCTTTCCATGCTCATTAGGCAGATATTCACACTCATAAATCCTGAGGACCATTGTATGTTCAGAACTGATCCTGAAATATTGTTATCACATTTGAGAGAAATAGGATGTAGTCTGGGACCGTGTAGCAAAGCCTTCTGACTCATTCTGCAAAGAGGGGTAGCCAGGAAGCAGTGATGAGAAACAAGATCCCTAACTTGCAGTAGAAACCTGGTTGCTCTAATCTTTTCAATAAGCACTTATAATCTTTATGTAAACTGTGCAGATGATCAAGGCTGAAGTGCCAGAAATGTGCAGATGATACTCATTTTTACCACCTTCTCTTTGTGAATGGTTCAGTGCTTGGAGCAATCACTCAAAAAGATACGTTTCTTGGTGAAGAACAGTAGGATGAAGTACTGAAAAATCTGAAGCCATGGCATAGTCTTCTCTGTTTGAAGGCACATATCTACAAATCTGTTCATATTTAAAGAGGATTTATGGGTGCCTTCCTGATACAAACTCTTAAAGAGGCACAATTGCCTGGAGGCCCATTTGAAATGCTCATGCTCCTTTGCAGATTGCTGTCTGTTGATCAAAACCTGATACCTGCAGCCACTGAACAGTTCTCTCCTACCTGTTGAGTAAAGATAGGTGTGTGAACCTTTGGCTCCTTGTGCTCTGCTGCTTTCCAGTGGTTCCTACCACTGAATTGTATTCTGGTTCTGAAGCCAGGCCCCTAATAGTCAGTGAACTCTGCTTATTTCTGAAAGCACATTACAACAGTAGTTGTTTCTGTTGTCTCTGGCTTCCCATGGAATTTCAAATTAAACTTTCTTATTCCTTATCTTCAAATTAGCACCTTACTTTGGATGGCAACTGCTGGTGACAATTTCTTTCTGTCTATGTATTCCTGACTATCTTTGCACCAAGGGTAGGGGTGCAGGTGTAAAAAAATGCATCTTTGAGAGACAAAATTCAAGTAGGAGCTGGTCTGTGACTGTGGAATGAAATCCCTCCTGGGAACTAAGATTATGAGAAATCTCATTAACTTCTGCGTCAGCTTAAAGATGTTACTTTGATATTGTCTTCTCTGAAGCAAAGAAGCAGCAAGTCTTTATGGGGGGAACTTAACACCTCCACCAAAGAATTCCCTCGCAAAACAGTGCAAAACCCTACTACAACACTGCACTGTATAAATTTTCCCTAGAAAAATGCTGCTAGTCATGTTGCATGGCACACAGCATTGGAATGCACCATTGACAGAAGTTATATGGAGCAGTATCCCTCTTTCCCCCTCCTTCTTTCCTTTCTTCTGAAATTCTTTTCCAGCCAGCAGATGAATCTGCCATAATACCAGACCTGACATGATGTTTCTTATTCTGCTTTCCTTCTGGACTGTTTCTAAGAATCTAATCATTCTTCTTTAGTTTTGTTTTGTTTTTCTTACCACAGCCTCCAAAGAAGTTTTGCAAAGGAAATAATCAAAGGTCAAAGGAAGACTGAAACGGAAATATCTTGCCTCCAAAGGGAGTGATAGTGTGTTTTGAATTTGCATGTGAACATTTTGGTCATCTTTTGGAGCAAATACTTATTTTTGCCAAGTTACCGTGTTGGCTTGGTATTCTTGGCTGGCAGGGGTAGGCAGTACAACTACGATGAATGGTGCTTAGGTCTTTAGTCAGCAGCTCTGATAAAGAGTCCCTCCAGAAAGAGTCAGGTTCTTTCTTGTTTCTATTTTTTTATGTCAGAAGTGTGGTGCCAGTTATACTTATAGCTATACAGTACTTCTTTTTGATTACAGGGCTGATAGGATGCTAGCTATACATTTTATTCTAGTACAGTAAGGTGGAAGACATAGTGTACATTTTCCTTGGACTTCATCCAGGAAGTATTACAAAGGTGACTGTGATACTAGTAGAAACCATATAACCTCTTATGTTTGCTGTATCTTTAGAAATTGAGATAATATTTTATTTGCGTCATGTCCAACAGAATTCAGAGACTTGATTTAACTGCTATACAGTATGAACTGCAGAGATTATTGGTTTTGTTCTCTGTTATAGAAAAGCAATCTGCGTATTACGTTTCTGATTTATCTGAGGGACTGTTTAATTAAGGCGTGTGAAAACAAAAAAACAGCATCCTCATAAAGACCTATCTGACCAATATAGCCATCTAATTGGGCTCTCTGCTGTTCTCAAATACAAAATTTTTGTTCTTAACAGCACTGGGGAAAACATTTAGTTTCTCTAGGCAGCTATGCAAACTCAGACTGCAACTGTGGAACATAAGAGATAAAATTTTAATTGCATTCTGGGTAGCTATGAATATATATTCTGTCCTTAACACTATGTACATTCTAGTACCAAATTATTTTCTTTGGTATAGAGGAGAGATTGTTGCAGATAGTTATCTGTAACGTGCTTTCTGAAGGAAAAAAGAAAACAAAGAGTCTTGGTTCTCAGCATTCTCTTTGTAGGATTTATAACTCTTGTGTTTCCTTTTTTTTTTATTATTTTGTGGGGAAAAACAAATTGATTTGTTGAGTAACAGCAGTGTTAAATATGGCCCATGGTATAGAAAAATTAAACTGTGTTTGATATATTGATCTTACGTCTTGACGTTTGAGGCATTATATCACAATCTCAGTAATGTTTGTGTCATGTGGGTAATATTTTATTGCTGGAACGAGACATTACATATACAGAGTAACATTATTTATTGTTCATAGAGCCATAGAGTTTAGGAATAGAAAATGACCTATTAGATCATCCAGTTTGTCTCTCCACAAAGGAAAGAACATCTCTGCAAGTGCAATTTGATGACAGCTAGATATATAATCATGGCAAGAGTGCTATGACTCTAGAAAGGCAAATGTACAGTCTTAGTTCATAGTCCCAAAACATGAAACTATTTTACATGTTGATGCACTGTATTCACCAATAGAATTAGAACTAAAAAATAATATATAATGTTGAATTCACCTTATTTTTTGAATAATATCCAAGTACACAATTCAATTTTGTATTTAAATGGTAACCAACTGGATAAAAATTAATAAATCCACCATCTAGAATTTCCTTTTCTGGCAAAACCTTGGATCAGATAGAGACCGTTTTTTTCTGAAAGGTCTGAACTAAAATCTGTCTGTTTTCCCTCACAAATGAAGTTTAGTCTCAACAATGAGCCAGCAATGTGTGCCTGCAGCCCAGAAAGCCCAACCTCATCCTGGGCTGCATCAAAAGGAGTGTGGCCAGCAGGTGAAGGGAGGTGATTCTATCCCTCTACTCCAGTCTTGTGAGACCCCACCTGGAGTACTGCATCCAGCTCTGGGGCCCCCCATATAAGAATGACGTGGACCTATTGGAGTAAGTCCAGAGGAGAGCCACAAAAATGATCAAAGTGCTGGAGCACCTCTCCTGTGAAGACAGGCTGAGAGAGATGGGGTTGTTCAGGCTGGAGAAGAGAAGGCTCTGGGGAGTACCCACAGGAGAGATTGGGAGGAACTCTTTATCAGGGAGTGTAGTGATAGGATGAGAGGTAAAGGTTTTAAACTGAAAGAGGGGAGATTTAGATTAGATATTAGGAAGAAGTTTTATACTGTGAGGGTGGTGAGGCACTGAAACAGGTTGCCCAGAGAAGTTGTGGATGCCCCTTCCCTGGAAGTGTTCAAGACTAGGCTGATAGGACTTTGAGCAACCTGGTCTAGTGGAAGGTGCCTGTGCCCATGTCAGTGGGAATGATCTTTAAGCTTCCTACCATATGACTCTGTGATTCTAATGAGGACTTTAAACAGTGTTAAGTTATAATTTTAGTTTAAAATGCAACCAGTATTTAGTGCGTGGGAATTGTGTGCTTTTTGTTAATTGTTAATTAAAGTGTGTTTGAGGGAGAGTGTCATAAAGAAAAAGAAAATCAAAGAGAAAGTAAAAGACTGAAAACTTCCAAAGTATTCCTGGAGTAATGATTCACATCACTGTAAGTAGGTGAAAATGCTTTGTTATTTGTAACTCTGCAAGAATATGTGGGTTCCTATCAGTAAATGAATTCTGATATGAATAATAAACTTTTGGGCTTGAACAGCCAAACTCTTTATTTGTTACTAAGATGAAAAGTCTGACATGGCTTCTATTATTCATAGAGTAAGCTGTTCTGTTTTTCTAGGAAATGATCCAAGTATTTCACACACTTTGAATAGTGCCTTAATCTGTAACATAACCTGTTCGTATTACTAGGACAGTATACAGAGCAGGTATTTCTCAATATGTGTGAGGTTGGCGGAATTATCGCCTTATTAAGCATGAATAACTGTTGCAGCACTTCTTGTGCTAGTACTTTATTATTGGAGTAAGTAGTACTAATTACCCACTGTGATTTCAGAGGATTACTTTTGATAACAAATAATTGTCTGCCTTTTTATCTCTTTATTTCTGTCTGATATTGAAAGAAAAGTTGACATAATAATTACTGATACTGTGGATGAGGATGGAATTTCTCATTGATTCCATACCAAAACATGTTAAGGTATGAAATCCCCACTTTTATCTTTTTACTTAAATATTTTCTTTGCTGTCAAAAGAATTTTTGTAGATGATTTTTTTTTATTACAAATGTAGCAGCCATAGAGAAAGGCACTTCTTTGAAGCTATGTCTTCAATAACAGCTCTGTATCCCTCAGTTTTATACTTTGCAATTTCTAAAATGTGAAAATGTTTGTGCGAACACCTCATGGAGACAAAGGGGTGGCAAAGAAAGCAGAAGTTAGACCATATGGGCTCAGCTGGCATGTGTGGCTTCAGCATCTGTAGCTGTAAGTTATGGTGCTAAGAATGTGTATGTCTCATTCATTTTGAGCTTAGGAAAACTGTTAGCAATTCTAAGATGGAAGATACAGGAGAAAAAAAAGAAAATAGCCTTAGCTTCCCAGATTCAGAAATTTGACACAGCAGTGCATTGGCTTGTCCCTCTTTTCTTACCCTTTATTCACCTGGAATTTTTTTCAATTTTTTCAATTTTAAAATAAAATATACACCGTATAAAATTTTGCTGTTATGTAAAACAAATGAAATCAAGCCTGCGGTTTCTGCTTACTTATTTCTAAAGAAAGCTCCTAGCACAAGAGCAAGTAGGAATGTAATTGGAGTTTTGTATGTATAATGACTGGAAGCTCATACCTTAGTTTGAGTTTTTTCCATTAAGCTAAATTAATTGAATTTGAATAGCAGTTTTAAGAGTTCCCCTGCTCCTCGTCTACCCACTTGAAAAATATTTGTCAACACAATCTGGGAGCTTACCAGCCTTCTTGTCTACAGCCATTGTTTTTGAAAAGTGCTGTACATTTACTAAAGAAACATGGGCAAATAATGTAAAAATAAATGCTGTAAATTTTACATGCAAAGTTGGTTAGCTATTCTCTTTCTCACATATAAATGATATATTCATCAATAGTTGAAATTTGAGACAGTATTAAATATTTTCATTTATGCAAAGGATTTTGTATTTTTAGCAAAGCTGAACCATTTCTAATTTGACATACACATTTCTTTATGATATAATGTTAAACAGTCATCTACATGTATAGCTCTTATTTAAGTTAACAACTGCAGAAACAATGTAATTCAATGAAATTATTCTCCAGCATAACTTGCAGGAAACTTCTGTGTAATTCTGGCATTAGACTGCTAGAGAACTGCACTTTTCAACCTTAATCTTGTTGTTTTAACATTAGCTTTCAGATGTGTAATTTACAGGCTAAACACACAAACAACCAAAACTGAACTGCTTTGTTTGACACAACATCATTTTAACAACTACCATCAGCAGGGCTGAAACCTTTTCAGGCTGACAGCTACATCTGTAGTTAATGAAGTATTAAGAGCAGCAGCTGGGTGCTGTCTTTCATGTAGACAAGAAAGTGCTATAGGATATGTGGTTTGACATGGCATCTAACAGATCTTTGCAGGTCAGAATTAGTAATCTTGGTTTCATGTAATTAATATACTGCAGTTGCACCTCCATAATTTGTTCAGATTTGATATCTTGTTTCTTTCCAAAAGTTTGGCCCCAAATTTGCTATTTCAACCCCAATATTCTACCTGCTTGGAGAATCCAGTTTTCACTTCTAAGGCACCTCATTTCAGCCTCAGTCTTTCTGTCCAATAGCATCCTGCCAGCAAATATTTCTTAGACGGAATATATCCAGGCCAATCTTTAAGTGTGTAATTCAAGCACCAGACTACTTCAGAGTGTAATCAGCTTGAACTCTTCTCTGTTTAGTCACTAGAGAGAGACATCTCCAGAGGATAATTAAGATAATCTAAGAATACTTGCAGATCTTTGATTGTATAAGGAGCTTGCAGCAGCAATTGTACTCCTAAATGGACAAGTATCTTCAATTAGGAGCCTCAAATTCTGGCTACAGGCCCTATTTATTATTTTCCCAGTACACTGTTCTTTCATTGTTCTGTCACTCGTCCTTCAAGTCCTGAACAGAATTCATTGAAAAAAAATACAGGATAAGCATCCTTTTTTCCTGCCAGTTCAAGAACCTGGCCTGGAGTGAACAATCATCACAAGAAAAATCCATCTGTGTTCTTATAGGCTTGATTCCAAAACCAGTTGTGTTTTAAGAACAAAGCAAGTACAGGAAGGGAAAAAGCCCGTGGAAAACAGTGGGTCTTTCTGTAAGTTGAATAATGATCTTCACTTTTCTTGGATCAGTGGAAGACAGTAAACCGAATTAATGCAAGCTAGAACTACTGGCAGCAGGCTTTTAACCTTTAGATTAAAAACTATCATCAAGACAGCACCCACTGTCTGGTAGGTAAGGTTTCCATTACAACACAAATGAAAATATACTGAAACTTCATCTTAATAAAACACCAAAAGGAAAATGAACTCTTAAAAAATTCATTGAAAATTCTGAGCTAAAATCACCTCAGCATATATACTGAGCATTATGTAAATCTAGCTGCCTAATTGTACCATTTTTTATGTGACCGAAAACTTGCAGGAGACCTTATTTAAATAAGCATATCAATTTTTATTACCTTTGTAAGTGACAAAGGCCTTTGCAAAGCCATAGGAGGTGATAAATACACTACTGTATTACATTTCCCAGTATGTATACACATATATCATCTAGGCATAGCACCATGGCATGTCCTTCATGATTTTACTTCTAGCTGCTGCCATAAATATTCCTGCTGAGTGCTAACAGCAGAGAAGGCTGAGCACGATTCATTGCATCTTCCCAGTCATATAGGAATTTCCAAATCACAGCAGATCTAATTAGTATCTTAAAAACTCTGATGTGTTTACTGCAGATACTGTAATCTCTGAACGGCTTTGAATACCAGCTGTGTAGTGTCAGCAGTGAAGCCTTTTGCCTGCAGACTCCAAATGTACAATAATATTTTGAGGCACAGTAAAACGTTGCAACCACTTTCTGAAGGTTTCTGTTGGTCTGTAGGTCCCAAGACTTCACTAGACAACAAGCAATGGTCTATTATCACTCAAATCATGGAGAAAAATGATTTGACTTCTTGATCAGTGCTTTGCAAGGAGGAATCTTCTTGCCAAACATTTTGTCATTTTTAAACAGGAAATGTCAGAATCAAATCCTAGAAGTCTGAACTCCTTTGGCAGTTACTGTCTAAAGTATCTACCCATAATGGCACAGCTCACTTTGGGATTTATGACTTCTACTATTTCACAAATTAAAAGGAAAAGCTTTTATAAATATATAAGAAGTATGTGGGCATGGCCTATTTGAGACAAAGATTTGGCTGAAAATATGAACCTTGCATTAGCTTCATAGATTGAAGTCCCAAGGTGACAGATTCTAAAAATGAAGATTGCATACTGAAATCATCTAGCCTCCAGTCACAGAACCTGCACAAAAACAATATTAGAAGGACTCTCCTACCTGATACCAGCTATTACATCGAGACAGGCAATACTTTCTGATATTGCATAGAAAAAACACACTTAGGTAAAACTGCCTATGGAAATTAAATACTCTTAAGTTACAGAAGGATGCATCAAACCAGGAACCAGGGGATAAAGATGTTCCACCTGATATTTTTTGGTCTGCAACACTGGTACATTCTGCATAATTGACTCATCCCAGTTATCTCTGAAAGAAAATCTGCAGACCTATGTGCTTAATTAAATCATTTGTAGTTCCTATGCAACACTTTTCTAGGAACTGGAATATGTAATCAGGATTGTTTTTTCCTTGTATTCTACAGTTGAAAAAAAAATGAACAGGCTTTACCCACATAAATAAATGGTGTGGGTACAAGTGCATTATGTGCCTGTAGATATTGGTCAACAAAATAATTGAATAACTTTCACCTTGAGTAACTCCTTCAGCCTTGGCTGCTGCTTCACTAGGAATGACTTCATAGAAGTACAGGACAGAAATTTAGAAGTTGGACAGGATTTCACAGTTACCATCATTTTAGTTGTTAGAAATTTCTATAATTTTAATAATTTTATTTTTTTTTTAATTTCCGTAACTTGAATATTGAGGAGAAAGAAACAATAGCATTGAGATGTTTCTTTCTATATATGTTGTGATGATGTAATCTGTGATGATAACCAAGCAGAGGATGTGCATTTCATACTTTAGCAGACACTATAAGATATGACAGTTAAAAATTATTTTTGAAGCTTGACAATCTTTTGTTGACAAGCAATCAAGCTGTCTTCTATATCACAAGAAGTGGGAATTTATCGGTCAGCCTCTTCTTTCCTTAAATGAGCAAAAATTCCATTAAGTTCAAGACTGGGATTTTACCATCGTGTTTATAGAGGACAAAAGGAGCTAAGTCCCATAGGACAATGTTACCATAATCTATAAAATGCAAAACAACATTAATTTTGAGCTATCAGATATTTAATACAATACGAAAAATAATGACAAAAAATGTTAATATCTTTGCAGATTTATGCTGAGAGTGTGCTTCGATAATTTAGTTATAAAAATTCTGCCTTAGAAACGGTAACAGATTTACTTGAAGTCTTTATTGAAGTCTGTAGCAGACTTACTTTCCCCCAGGAAATTACGTTTCTATTCACAGATTTGTGATGTCAGTGGGGAAAGGATACAATAAATTCTTCACAGAAAAGGAGGACATATTCTTTTATTAAGTAAAAAACAAACCCCATGCTACTGCATCTGCCTAATTATAATGAAGCTTACATGACAGGAAAAATGCATACAACAAAGCTGATTCTTTCATTGGGTCATTTTAAGTCTGAATACCTGCATCAAAATCAGTATCAATAAGGATACTTGGCCTTAGGATCCCAACTACACCTTATTGTTAATGTTCATTAAGGAAGAAATGAGGTAAATGAGATAACCTTGTATAAATCTGTGAAATTATGAAAAAAAGCAAACGTATGTCTGATCCTCACAACTTTATCTCATTCAGTAGCTTTTAGAGAGTCAAGGTAACAGTCTAGTTTTCCCTGTGATCCATATTGTTTTGTATAATTTGCTGGGAAGCAGCACATTGTATGGTTTTATACATGGTGGGTGTTCTGGGGAGATGGGCATCCTGAAATAAAAACCCATGTCCTCATGATCAAAGACAGTAGGACACTGCAAGGGTATTGTGTATAAGAACTGCAACTGCAGACAGATGAGCAAGCAGCTGCAGCAAGGGTGAATATCATCTTTGTTCCTGCTACCTGCTATGCCAATTTAGAAATAAATACCTACAGAGCATAGGGGATTTCATTGAGTATCTGAATGCAACACATTGCTGATGCTTTACTTACTCTTGATGACTAAAAAAGATCATATTTGATGACCTAGCAGCTGAGTTGATGAAAGAAAGCATAAAGATTCGTGGTGTTCAGGCACCACCAAGTTAGTTTCTACTCTCACAGAAACTTACTAAATTGTGAAACCACTGTTTTTATGAGAGCTATGTCTGACTGTCAACTCTATAACTGAAAGAGCAACCTCATTCTCTCATTCTGTATCTCAGGCCCAATACTGTATCCCACGGCCAGGCTTGTTCCTTAGTTGATCGTAAAGTTTTATGGAAACGGACAACTTCTGTTACTTTGTGCAATGCAATTGCGTATTCATCTCTTCATTAGCAAGTACACAAATAAATTACAGAGACTCAAAAACTTTACAATTACCACTGCTAATGACAGCATTAATACAGAGTTTTCTTCTACACACCTGCAGTAATGTTATGAGAAAGTCTGGGAGGTCAGAATTCTGCCTTATAAAAATACCAGCAACATGGATATTCTCTTGACCCAATGACAGGGTGTCTGTTGTGCAAGAAAAATGATGCCAAAAGCACTTCTTCTATTCTTAAGTAAGGAGGATTGATGCTGCAAAGACTTCGGGTAGGAGTGACAGGGGGTACATGGAAGTTCCTCTGCAGCTCCACTGGTACTGTTCCAGTCACATCTGTTCCACAGTGGGTGAACTGGAAATGTTGTACCAGATACAAGGGCTCAGAGTGACTTATTAGTGGGATACAGGAGTTAAGAAGGTTGATGGATTGTAAAGCTTCCATTCAAAATGTTTTACTTATGTTCTTAACTCTTCCAATAAATATTTACTAGAGGCTGAAGTGTCAGGCTAAATGTCAGATCAAGAACATTTGGGGCTCATTTATATGTCGTTCGTTTGCCTTAACTAATTTTTCTCTTGTTCCTATGTCCTTTATACAACTGCACTTTTGGATTCATAATGTCTTTGTCTCTTAAAGATAGCTGCTGTAAACTTGAGCTGAACTTTCACAGAATATTAGGTATAAAGAAACGTATTTTTCTATATTGCAACTTCAGTGATGTAATAAACTGCTAGTTTGTAGAAAAGTGATTTTTTCTAAATTAGATTTTTAGAGGAATACAGAATACAGCAGAATTTGCCTGAAAAGCATTAATACAAAAACAATAAAACCAACGTCTACAGGGCTTTAATAGAAGACGTTTCAGGAATGTTTTATTGCTTCTTGGATATTATTTAATAGAGAATTATAAACTCTTTATAACTGAACAGTACATAGACAGTGTCATAGGACTATATGGCATAAGCTGCATACACTTCATAAGCTGTATCTCTTTTAAATTCTACTAGATTTTTGCTAAAAAACATTTACATTATGAATGTGCTACTGCCTTGTTAACTCCAAAAAGTTGTATCTCCAGGCAAACAGCATGTATTGTAGGGGTATTTGAATGTTACCCCATCATAAGAAATCCTATTTACATGCATCTAGGCATGCAACTTGATTCAGTGGTTCAAAACCACTAGAAAATAAAATTATTTTGGATTTGAAAGTACCATGACTAACTGGTGCTATTCTAAGTCACTAACAATATTTTACCTACCATGATTTACAGTTAATACTTGTGTGTCAAGAGAGCCTGAACTGAAGCTGGAGCCTTTTGTGTAGATGTTACAGGCTGTCAAAAGATCATAGAATCACAGAATCACAGAATCACCTAGGTTGCAAGGGACCTTTTAAGATCATCTAGTCCAACCAATAAAAAAAAAAAAAAACAAAAACAAACCACACCCGACACCACACAAAACACCAGCCAACACTAATCCATATCCCCAAGCACCGTGTCAGCTCGTCTCTTGAATACCTCCAGGGATGGTGCCTCAACCACCTCCCTGGGCAGCCCATTCTAATGTCTGATAACCCTTTCAGTAAAGAAATATTTCCTAATATCTAACCTGAACCTCCCCTG
>JAOTQQ010000023.1:38534651-38579972 GCA_026546715.1 Gallinago undulata
AAGCATTGGGGGGGGGGGGGGAGGAAAGAGATAGGGGGAGTTAGTTGTTTTTTCTTTCTGAATAACTTTTCTGCTACTTCCCACTTCTATTTTTAGGAAAGCCTTTAAGAAAGGAGATAAAGTTAATCAACCCACAGAATGCATATGGAATCTTTTTAAGTAGAATCCAAGTAGTTGGGGAGAATGAGAAATTTGGAGACGCACTGCTGTGCAAGAGCTTGGCAGGTGTTCTTGCACTGATGGGAAGGAGGCCTTGAGATCAATAAAACAATATCCTTATATGTTGATGTGTGTGTGGTGTGAAATGTAGCAAACAGATAGCAATGTAACCAAATAGTAATGTTTCTTAGCCTAGGCAGGATAAACATTTAAATGTAGCCAATTCTACTGCTCACAGCGGTTTATGGACAGTCACTCACAATCTGTGAAAAGGGCACAGTGTGTGATCAAAAGACAGAAACTATATATGCTGAAAAAGTGAAACAATAAATGTCTTTGCTTCACCACTTAGCAGAGTCCATGCCTCATGTGCCGCAGTAGTAATATGAATTTGATTAGGTTTTTATTGATTTTTTTCTCCTTTGTATATACTTGGTAACTAGCTAATATAATGTAATAAGAATATTAAAAAATACAGACAGAGCATATCAACAACCTTGGCAATAAGGAGTATCATATTATTCAACAAAGTGTGATCAGTCTTGTATGGCTTTAATACTCCTGAAGATTTCTAAACCAGATAATGTGTTGGGCAGTGTTTGTTTCTACTTCCTCAGTGGTGTTCTCCTATTCCTTTCAAGTCTAACTTAGAGACATTCAGTGAGTCTTTTCAAAGTGGCTGATCTGAGCTTAGCGCCTGCTGTCAGTTACTTGTGGTGTTGCTTCATGTGCAATGAATTGTGCAGCTATTAGCTGTCCTCCTTATCACTGCTTAGCCAAACAGCATGGGATTCTGAAAATGAGAAACAAGGAATATGCAAAAAGAAAAAAAAAAATAATCAAATCATTTCTAGACGTACGCAGCTTCAGTGTTAAGATTTTCAAGGAGATTGAAATCTTCCCTTCAAATGAGTGCGTGTGTACGTATGACATGGAGCAACAGTTTTAGCTCTGTAGTTAAGCTTGAATTGTGCTCTATTTGCAGATCAAAGTTTCCATCTCTTGGATATATGTGAAGAAAATTATGTATTACTGCGTAAAACTGCTGCAATCTTCACCTCCTTTTTGACTAAGTGTTGATTTTACAAGGAAGACTCTTTAATAGGCTTAAATTTCTTTTTAAAGTAGATTCTTGAAGAAACTTAACATATTTTGCCAGCCTTTTTATTATTCCAATTGATTTCATTAGAAACATTCAGACATCTTGAATTTTCTAAATAATTTAAACTTAGTGCAGAGTCACTGGCTGCCTTGATAAAGCCTGCTATTTTCCCCCTAATTGTTGGTCTTTTTTGCTATTGTTCCTAACTGAAAATAAGTTCTGTAAGAAAACATGTAACAATCTTTTCCAAAGTTTCATTTTGCTTTCAAGATTCTCTCGTTCTCTGTTTTGTTCTTTAGCCATTGCAGTATTTTTACCCTCAGTTGAAGAACTGCATAAAATATATTACATGTGTATCAATTCAAATAAAGTGCTGAGAAGTACAAAGAATTTCACATCCAGTGAGTCTCCCTTTGAGCCGTGAGGTTCTTATGAAATATAATGCAAGGAATTATATTTGCAGTATGCACTGGTAGATTGACCATTTTGAATTTGATCTACTTGGCAAAAATCTGTATTTATTTGTAATAATTCATGCAGAAGGACCTGGAAGTGCTTATATAGAGATGACATTTACTGTAGTATAGGTATTTACACAGTGGAAATGAACAGAGACCAGCATTACTTACTTTACATAGTAAAGGCAATAGAGCTAGGTGAAATATAGCAGCTATTTTGAAGATCCATTAAAGATTTGCAAGAAAGCAAAGGAGTAGAATATGTCTACAAGGTGGACGTAAGCAGGCAGGAAGTAAATGATCCAATCAAGGCAAGTTTCAAGTTCTTCCAAAAAAAGACCACACATGATTAGTGCTTAACTTGCAGTAGGCTGACAGGGCACAGGGAATATAGTTATAGAGTCATGAGATACAATTTGATTGTGCAGGAAATGCGAGACCATCTCAGGTCATCCTGGTCTTGACTGTGGAAGCCTAGTGTAAAAATTGAAGGAGAGGGTCCATGAAGATGTAGATGAAGACAGCAATTAAACCTTCATTTTTTTCTGGACTCAACAAATCCAATTTTCTCAACCTCTTTTACAAGTCATGTGACTGCCTAATCACCTTAAAAGCCCTACTTTAATACTACCTTTTGTGAGAGAATCGAGGAAATTGTTTCTTTACATTATCATATATCACTTGCAAGAGTTTTTTGCATTTTTCAGAAGATCTTATATAAACTGTATGCATTGCCAATCAAACAAGAGAGCGAGGTTTCATGATCATAGACTTACACATAAACTTGTGATTTCTGTAGAAGAAAAGAAATTCAGTTCTTAGTAACTTACCTAGTTATCTTCATAAAATCTATTATGACATATTTCATCTACATCCAAACTGGAACTCATTCTAAACCAAGCCACTTTGATAGCCAGCTAATAGAAAAGATCTTGAATGGAAGATTTCTTTTTGCCATATTTACTTACTGTGACCTTCACTATGAAAAAGAGACTTCAAGCAATGTCATGATGCAGAACCTCTCTTCCCCATATTTTAGATAACAAAAAGTTGAATGGTGGCTGTGTTTTTCTTTGCCAGTGATAGACTTCCAGTGAGATGCAGTTTAGAAGAAACAATGATAAGGCAGTGACATCATTACTACAAAAATTACTACAGCAATCTCTTGCTGTCTCACAAGCATACAGAGAGAATTAAAATATATTTTTGAATGCTAAAATCTTTGTATTTTAAAATTTTAAATAAATCAAAGAATCATAGAATGGTTTGGGTTGGAAGGGACGTTTAAAGGTCATCTAGTCCTGCAATGAGCAGGGACATCTTCAACTAGATCAGATTGCTCAGAACCCTGTCCAACATGACCTTGAATGTTTCCAAGGATGGGACATCTACCACATCTCTGGGCAACCTCTTTCAGTGTTTCACCACCCTCACTGTAAAAAAATCCTTCTTCCTTGTATCTAAATCTACCCTCTTTTAGTTTAAATCTGTCATGGTTCAGGCTGTAGTGGTCATTACCCATTGTCCTATTGCTACAGGCCCTTCTAAAAAGTCTGTCCCGATCTTTCTTATAAACACCCTTTAAGTACCGAAAGGTCACAATAAGGCCTCCCTGGGGAGATATATATATCAACATACAAAGCCTATGGCAACTGTTAGTCTCTGCCCTCACCATTCAGAATCCATGAAACGTACTATTATGAGCTGTGGCTTCTTACAAGTATGAAGTAGATTGGAAGTCTTATTTGTGTAAAGATGTTTTGCCATTGCCTAACTACAAAATATGCCCGATTGAATTTGTGATAGAATGCCTTACCCTGTTATTTCAGGAGTGAGTAATTAATGCAGACGTAGACTAGCACATCAATTGGATGTGTCATGATGAAGTGTCCATGTTCAGTTGTCAGTCCAGTGCGTGATGGTGGGACCTGTTTGACGTTACTAATCTTCCTTCCTCTCACCAATAACCAGAGAAGACTAGTTAGTGTAGACAGGAGTATGAGATCTCTTTTTCCTGGGCTTACTCTTTAGGGTTTTTTAGTTCTGTTTTGGATGGGAAGTCAAGGAAGAAAGAAAATCAGCCAAAGGTTACGGAGGCAAAGAAAATCTTGAGGGCGGGGGGAACAGAAGAGGAAGATGGTCTTAGAATCCATCTCTTTCAATCCTTTCGAGAGGAAATTTTAATTTGGAATTGTGTCTCACTCTGAAGCATCTAAAGCTCTTCATATGGAATGGCTTTTGAGTAGTAAAAGACTTTAATTCTTGCTGTCAGCTTATAGGCAAACATAGATATCTTTCTGAATAGATCTGTGACAAACAAATTATTTTCAAAACAGTGCTTTTTTCAGATAGCTCTTCTTCAAGGGCTGAAGAAATTTTCACTTCAGAGATTTGTGGCCTCGCAGTAACCTCAAGGCCCAAACCATGACACAGAGGTTTCTTTTCTTTTTTTTTTTTTTTTTTGACTTAGAGAAGAATAACAGCAAAGAGATTGTTCTTAGAATCAGTTAGTGTTTTCATGTGTCTAATTCACTTCATAAATGATTATTTACTTGTTGTTACAAAAGCAACAGATACTTAATACAGCACTTCTTGATATTTTTCTACAGATTTTGGGATGGCTATTACTAAAAATGAAAGGCACAAAGATCAAAATAAAATTGTAGATAAGCATAATTCTCACCGACCTCTTTATTTAAATTGTTTTATGTCTTGAGGAGTTTGATACATTTACAGTCTCTTCTCATTTCAAGTCATGAAACAGAGATGCACCTTTGGATTAAATTCAATTACAGCAGTCATCTTTTCTCTGAAAAGCCAGATGAGCTTTTCTAAGATGCTAATGGCATTATAATGAGAAGTACCAGTATTTGCTAGAGACTACATTAATACATTCTTAATAGCAACTCAGTAAGTCAAATTCTTACAACTTCTTTGTTAGCTAGAGATGTGATTACCTGAAAGAAAGTACATTCTAGAAGAAAAATACAAAAAATCAGAAAGAAAATGTTAGCACTACTATTTATATCTTAACTGAAGGCATTAAAATCCACGTTTGGGAGCTGAAATAGATGATCCAAATATCAGAAGTGTTGTCCTATATGTGAGTAAATATGAATGCAAGTATTTGGTTCCCATCTTAGTTACATACATTTGAAAATTTCATCCAAGACTTGCAGTCAACTATTCAACAGTTCTGTATCTGACACTGGATATTCTACAGCACTGCCAATTAAATCATAAAGGTCAGCCAAAATACAGCTTGAGACGTATCTTCACAATTAATCATGATGATTTACTTAATTCAGTTCTGCCTTACACATTTAGGCACTTCGGGAAATTAATAGCTTTGCTGATTAGTGTAATAGAAACTGGAAAAATAGGTGTCTACTTTATCTTTGATATATCTCTGCTAACATTCATTATATTGTTTAATGCCTATAGATATTTAAATATCACATGAATAAATAGTCTTTAATCACATGTGCACTCTGTGGCTTGAGCTGTCTGCAAGGGTTTATTGAGAATAAATTATGGAAGGGAAGGTTTGATTTCTATCAGAACATGTAATAATATTAGGGAAATATATATATTTTTAGTAGATACTCATATGAGGTCTTGTTACAGTAAATTCTGTACAGATGTACTCCTCTAAAAGACAAGATGTTTGCATGCTTTGGAAAATGCATGTTAACTATATAAGATACCTAATTTCTCAATTATATGACTTCAGGGCACTTGCTCTTTCAGTACTGTAAAGCAGAGTAATGTCAGGAATGAGTTAGATGAAACAAGAGCTGTGACTGTTACCTCACAGCCCTCAGCAAAAAGCTGACAGGCACTTGTATTTAATTATTAGTCAGGTTGCACTTTTCAGGACTGCCATCCCTGTTGGTACATTACTCATTTCGTAGCTCCACCTGTGCTCAATTAGGCCTGGCTGTCCTTGAAGATTCCTAGTACCAAAGACTTGCAGGGATAAATCAGCTCTTAAAAACATTGCTTGTCTCTGCTGAGTAGTGCTTAGTTAATAGGAACAAAGGCAGCCAGGGAACTGAAGAATTGCAGTAATGGCTATCAGAAAGGCAGAGTTTGCCAATAAATATAAGCACTGTAACTCAAGTTTAAAGTAATGTCTACCTTCTATTCTTCAAAATAATAATAGATCAAAGTTGGTAATTTGCTGTTAGAAGAGTTTTAAGTAGATGTATTTCCACATTGAATTTCCCATTCAGTGGAATTTCCCTGTCTAAAGGCACATAAAATTTTCCTTATCCTTTTTGTATATTTTACCCAGAAAAAGATTTCTTTAAAAGTGAGTTTAAGAGAATGGAGGCCCTGTTTCAGAAAGGATGTGAGTGGTTGTGTGGGATAGGTTACCATTCACATAAAGACAAGTTGAATGCTGAATACTATCGAAACAGAATGGTTGATTTTTACACTCAAGATTTTAGATTTTCTGAGATTAAAGATCCAATGGCTCAGTAGACCCTCGTTATTAAAAACTGGCATTTTAACTGTAGTCTGAATCTCTCAATTATTTGCTTGTGGATTATGGCTGTTGTTTTGCCTTTGTCTCTGGCTTAGGGTTTGCCTTGGATCTGGCTATAGATTCCTATAGACTCTGTTTATATTACCTCTTACTAACAATTTTATAGAAGTTGAATGGGCTTCTTTGCAGTTGTAGGTCTGAAACAGATTTCCATCCAGTTTTTCACTGGTGCAAATAAAAAATATAAGATACAAACCAACAGAATTCAAGCCCTGTGAAGTGTAAAAATGCCTGGGTATAGTGAGAGACTGATATTTCAACATTTTTCACTGTAGACGTCCTTTGAAATTTTATCATCTATGTTTTGGATATTGCTGTACTCAAGTGCGCTTTTGAACATCCACATCTAAGCACAAAGCAGGGTACAGTCGCAGTGCCCACAACTGCTCCTGATATCCACAGAAAGGAAAGGCAAGCACACAGGCCATAAGGGAGTATCAGCGTATTTTTTTCCCAAGAGCAAATAGCAGTTCCAGCTTGTTTTGTTGTTTTCCTGACAGATTTTACAAATACCATTAACCAACAACTGTTGGCCAATGTTGTATTTTGAAACTGGAAACAACTTTTTATTTTACCACACAGCTGTGGCTTCACTTTTCAGTCAAGCAGGATGCAACTACTAATCTGAACTTAATAAAACTCAGAAACTGTAGTAGATATTGTGATGAACTGAAGCCAAATATGTGCAATCTTGAGTCAAAACCTACAGTTATAGGCTCTTTTTTGACTACAGGATCAAAGTAATGAGGTTTGCAAGGTTTCCAAAATTAAAGTACAAACCTATGAAGATCATATATTGTGGACAATATAGTGCATTTACATAAAAGTGAATGTCCTGAAACAAGTAAAATTTTGCCCAGTTTAAATTGTGATATCTATATGGTAATTAGTGTTTTCCAGCAATATTAGAGGGTGGATAGGTCCTAGTATCTCATTTAGAATTAATATATCTGTAACTTCAGTCTCTACAATCTGTTTTATCATGACTTAAAACATTTTATATGATTCCCCTGGTTTACCATTTCAAAATAAAGCAGCTCAAAAGAATGAGACAAAACTCATTCTTTTGAGCATTTTCTATGCTTATTTTCCTTCTTAAAATGTATGCACATGCTATTTAATATCAATAGACCCTATTGTGTCATCAGGCTTCTGATTGAAATCAATAGGGAGCATACTTAAATGTTGATGACATAATATCACCCAGTGAAAGCAGCAAAAAGTTAGATTAGCACACATATATGAGCATGATTAGTTTTATGTTAGTACTGCAGTTGTTAAATGTACTGTGGCATGAATGTTAACAATGAAACAGATAACAGGAATTTTATACCTATATTTTGAAAAGAAATTATGAGATGATTATCTCACGTCATGTTTGTAACATTTATAAAATGCGCTAACCAGATAAAATCAGGAGTTGCTGTTTGTTCTTCAAATAAGAAAGTCCTCCCATGAAAATGTGAATTAGTGATATGTAGTTGTACATATATGCACATGTATACGCACTGGATAATATAAATAAGGCTGGAAGAGTATCAAGATATTATCTCATTAATCCTCCCCACCCTGACATAATTTCCTAATTATTATACAACCATTTTCAAAATTATAGAGATTCCTCAGCCAGGCAATTGTTTAGAACCTGTCTGTCCTATTAGAAGGTATTTTCTAACACCTATTCTGAATATTTCTTGTTGTAATTTAAACCTATTATTTCTGTAAATCGTCTTCTGAGTATTGGCTTCTCTTTTTTTCTTCCTGTCCTCCTTCCTCCTCTCTTCCTGCTGCTGGGTATTTGCTCAAAAGAACTTTCTAGCAGTTTAGTTTTGACCTTAATACAAATTTTTATTGTTGGAATTTTACCCCAAGGCCTCAGTCAGAACTTTAATAAAGAAGACTTTAAACTGATAGAAAACTTATTAAGTTTGTTTTAATTGTTTTCCCTAGGCAAAGTTTCTAAATGGATAGATTAGCTGCTAGCTGGTATAGAAAATGAGGTGTCCTTAAAAGAATGCAAAGCACTGTCTCAGGAAAGTGTTTGGATCAGAATAATCTATACTGATTTACCTGATATAAACTCATGCAAACTGAAAATAATAATCAATTACTCCATGTATAGATGAAAGTGAAACTGCACAAAGATTTAAAGTAGCGTTGCATTTTCTGCCACTGCCAGTGCTGATAGTCCCTAAGCTATAACAGTTTTGGAATAATAGGCAATTCTTAATTGCATTTATGATGTATGTTGGGAAGCAAATAGTTAGCTGGAAAATAACATAGACAATCTCTTGATCTAATCAACTGAGGAAAACAGGCACATCTTTGAAACAAACCTGGTTGGTTATATCATGCTGGCTTGTAGACAGCTGAGGCAATTATTTTATCTTCTGTTGTTGAGCAACTTGGTGTTCCCAACTTGGTAAGAAGTAAACCCATTTAATTTGGAATTTAAGAAGGAAAATGAATCACTTACTCTTTTGCAAAATAACATAGATACTATTATAAACACAAACCATCCAAAACCAGATGCAATCCAAGCTTTCACAAGTCAGGAAAGTTGAATAATTGATTGTCCAGCCTTGTGCACAGAGATTTCCAGGGTTCATTCCAGCAATTAGTATCTTGGCTCTTTCACCTGTCTGACCTTGATACTTGTCTGACTTTGCAAATAGTGATGCAGTGGATATATCTTAATATTCAGACTTAACAGGGAGTAGCAGGTCTTTCTACTTCCTGACTTGCTGATTTTCTTCCTTACCAAGGGAATTCATAAGTCAGTTTATACCAACTGAAATGGAGGCAGTAAGAATACTGATAAGATTGCATATCGTTCTCTCCTGCAGTGAAACACCTGTTTACTTTTCCATCCCTGCTGGCACTTTACTTTCCACTTTTAGATGCTATTATGTCAGCACTCTGTACCAAACCATTTTGTGAGACTGAACTGGCTCCTCTGCTGTATCTGGCCAGTCTTCCCTGGTGTAAAGTTTAGGTACCAAGAGAGTGTTTTCCAACTGAACGAACAGCAAGTTTGAGAAGTCTTTTTCTTCCCCTACTTAGTATGCTGCATATCTATTCACAACAAAGTGATGACCTGTATGTAATTGAAGTGTGCTAGGTGAAGATGATGTAGGTGACCTGCTGAGAAGATTTTAGGGAACTCAGAATTGGAATAAATTCACTAGGAATGGATAAACAAGTGCAGAAGAAAAAAAAAAATTCAGACCTTCAAAAAGCAAAAGTAAATCTTATTTAAGGTTCATATTGAAGATGGATGATGATTTCTTTTTTAATTTATGCTCTTCTAAAGTGCAAAGTATATTTGCAAATAATATGAAATATGTTTTCAATTAATCTTCTTCCTTGATTGCACCCTGCTTTGAGGATGTTTATTTGTACTACCGATCCCTACCTGAAATTGTTCATAGTAGGGTCTACATTGTCTTTATGAGCACTATGCCTGCAACTACACAATTGTAGTCTAGAAGCTTTTTGTTTTGCTTGAGCATCTAAAGAAAAGCAGTTTTGAAATGTCTATTGTACCAGAGTCCTCAACATTAAATTCCTTACTGTTGCTGTCACCAAAGTATTGTCACCTGTACAGCAGGTATAGAACACTTTCTGGTAGCAGTGAAAAGAAATGGAAACTACACAGGAGTGTAGTTTTCATATCACTGAAACTGATGATGGCACAGGTACATGCATGGTAAGAAGCAAGTTGTCGTTTTCAAATTGATTCATGCCACTCTCTACAGAACTGTCTCCAAGAATATCCATTTCATTTGTATTCATTGACCTGCAGATTTGTTTTATATTGTTCTGTTTGCCTGATACAGTTTCTGCTTGAAACTGCACAGGCAAAATCACGCTCTTGGCATCCATCCTAGAAATCTTAATCTCTGGAATTAGTGCATTGGAAACGCCCTTTCATAATCTGAAATACCATGAATAAAACAACCTTCAAATATAGAGTTCTATAGAGTAATGAAACATGAGGTGATACTCTGAATAGGAATCCTGTATATCCATGCTTACTTTATTAACTATTATTTACTCTTCTCTTTCATGATTTTACAATTATAATGGACTCAATTTCAGTTACAGTCTTTGCAATGAACTCAGAGCTACACTGAGTAATGTGGTTATTGCATAGTTATTCCATAAAATTCCAGACATCTTTTACTAGGACAAAGAGAGCTTTTGAAACATATGGCTGAACAAACATAGGGTGACTGATTTGTCCACATAATTCCAAGTCACAAAACTTAATTCAAATTGGTAAGCATCTGTGGTGGAACTCAGATGTATGAAAAACATATCACTTTTCAGTTACTAAGTTCAAATATTTTTATTACTATGAAAATGGAATTGCTGATGTAACAGCATAAGTATGCTGACATTATAAAATAAATTGAAGTGATAAATAAATAAAAGACAATTTTGAAAAGAACTACATTTAGTAGATCACAGTTAATGACCTACATCAGTGAAAATTTTCCATTTACACTACAGATATTTCTTTCTAGGCATTAGGGGTATTGCAAATGTTTTGGGCTCAAATTTTGATTGAGTTCTGTTCCTTTGGCTTTCTACAGGTTATCTTTTCTGTTCCCTAAGAATCTGCCTTTATAAAATCTCTCATAGTCTTTCAGTGGTTTTGGCTTGATGGCTAACCCTTCCAGCGGTGACCCTTTCCCAAACACACATTATTGAAATTCCGTCTTCCCTGAAGTCCTTGGGAAATTTTATCAGAGATTTTGATTGGTATAGACTGTTATCGCAATATCTATGAAATAGATAAGTATAACGTGAAATTCAGTATTGCAAAATACTACATAAATATTAGATTTTGGAATTATTTACTTTTATATATTCTATAATGTAAAATTTATATCTTTAATAATCTCTATATTATATAATTTATTCTTTTGGAATTATACACTGTTGCAATACTAATCTATTTTTAGAACAAAATGGGTATCTCATGTGTCCTTGAGATCTTTGGCTAATTTAACTATCCATTAATTCTTATATTGGCTAATTTAACTGCCTAGCAACATCTGCTCTCAGCTATGCCAGGGAAATTTCTGAAGATATTTTTAAGTGAAATTTTTTCTGCAATTTTCATATATATATATGCAATATTGTTTGTGCTAGGCAGCTGTTGTAAATGAGTGGATTGACTAAGATGATTTTGAAAGTATGCTTTCTTTCGAATTTGCAGTTACCAATATCTTGTCACCGTGTCATCTGTCTAAATATTTTCAGAAACATGATTACAAATAGTTGCTATGTTACCTTTTTCATTTTGCAAATGGCTGCAAGTGTAAGAAATAATAGCTGAAGTCTACTCTAAGTTTTTACAGTTTTTACAGTAGGGCAAGAGTAGTAAGCTTCTCACAGGGAAACAACTGACTGAAATGCTTACTCCTTCCCCAGCCTTTTCTCTACAGTATGAGGTATTTATTCTGTAAATATCAGCTAAAATGAAGTATATCCTGCCATTTTGAGAACACACTGGAGTGGGAATAACAATCATAATGTTTACTATAATAAATGAGCTGCTTGAAACAAGTGTTAGGCTTTACATTATCATATTGACACTTGTTCAATTTCTTATCCTCAGAAAGCTAAAAGTCATTGAAAGGCTGTTTATTTTTTAAAGTAAGCAGATTAGTGACAATCTTATTAATATTTAGGTATGTAAAAGAGATCACTTTATTTATTTAGGTGTGCAAAAAGATTATCTCTTGCCAAATAGATAGTCTACAAATTCTAATGTATGGCATTTAAAATTTCCAGACAGATATATATATTTATGTTGGCAGTGTTAGCCCTTACAGCTGATTAAGTTAGACGGGGCAATACAACTTTAGAGGGTATAGAATTAGTTGATGCTTGGAACAGGAAGGCAAAGAAGTATAACGTTTCTCTTAAGACCAAAACTGCTTGGGACTTAGGACATAAGGAATTTATATGAGTTAATTCATTACAGTGAAAAGTGTGTTCATTGCTTAGAATGAAAAGCATTAAGTATACGTGAAATGGCTGCGTTAATGAAAAGCAGGGTCATAAGGTACTACAAATGCACAGACCTTAATCTACAGAAAGGAAAAATTTTGGGTAAGAGTAACCAGTTTTTCATTCTGCTCCACCTCCATTTCTGTTCTTCTTGATCTCAAAAAAGTCCTCTGTGGGAAAAAAATAGATGCAATAGAAAGGTTGGATAAAATGTTTAATGTAGCTACTGTGGAGAATTCACATTGCAGAATCATAGTTACTGAAATGAATCCTCTTTCAGTGTTTTCTGTAATGCAAAGTGTAAGTTGAAGGCATTTGGCTATTCTTTATTCAGCACTGCATTAAATCAAGGAATAAATAATTAATGTGTTTTTCTCTTTAGCATGAAACATGGTGATTACAAAGGGAAAAGGAACTCTAAGATGTAGAAAGATGATTTTGAATGCTACTGAATGTTGCAGAAAAGGTTTGGAGCTGTGGCAGAGTAGATATGAAGAGTTTTGCAGAAAAATGTATGGTTCTCTGTGAAATGATCTTAAAAGTGACAGAGGCAAATGTGGCACAGTAAAATTGTGTTTCTGGGCACAGGTGATCCAGAGAAAATGGACCATGTGTGTCAACCAGCTTTGAGAAACTAATAGGACCATATTGTATTGTCACAACAGTGGCAACCATGGTGTAACAGATTAACACAGAAATTTGTTTAGGCACAGAATAAGATATTAAAAAAAATTTCTATGTGAAAAAATTGAGTATGTGATTGTGATTGTGCTCGTTAACTTACACGATGCTGCACTACAGAAACTGTACCGGACAAATAACTGAAACATCTTTAGGTCATATAGATACATCGTTATATATATATATACATGTACATTTGTATAAGTGTCTATATATATGTCATGATTGTCTATAGTGTTTCTTCAGTGAGGCATTTCTGTAGTAAATGATACAGTTTAACAGGCAAAAATTGAATTATATTTAAGTCTAATGATACTGTTGCTCATACTGTTGCATGTTAATTTTTATTAAAATCTTGGTTGGACAAAGGATGTACATTCACGTCATTACGTGATAATTCATTTTTTGTTATTGTTATTTTAATTGCAGCTCCTCAGTGTAAACAGCGCTAAAACCTTCTTAAATTAGAACAATCTGATTTAAATACCCTTTAAATGAGAGTATTGTCCTGGGAAAAGGAGTGTTTTGACTGGTGTTTATTTTCAGAGTAGAACTACATTTCTGATTTCTTCAGTAGGGTGACATTGGTGCACTCGTTGAATATTACATGGTGTATGTGTGTTTTCTTTTTAAATTGATGGTGAATGTAAGTATATGTAAGTGTAATACAAATGAACAGTACTATTGGAAATGTTTTACATGGTTCTAGTAAACAGTGATTGCATTACAGCAAATAGAAAATTTTAAGTTCCAAGTTGTCTGCCTGTTCGCTATCTCTTCTTAATGGCTGATCAAGTCTTCGTCCTTCAAGTTTTTTAGGATTGCCTGGTAGTCTTCACATCCTTGAAGCAGGACATTTGAAGCTGAGCACTGTCAAAGAGATAAGACGAATCAATATTTTTTCAGTTCAGTAAATGTCCTTATGTATAAGAACATGTCAGAGAATGTCTTTGTTTTCTAGAACCTCAAGCTTTATTCATTGGGGTGTTTACACAAGAATATCTTATTCCCAAACTATTTTTAGATAAACTGAGATTTTGATTTTGATGTGATAAAGAATAAATTTGGCCTTATTCATGAAGCAATTTGTCTCTGACCCAGTTTTCAAAGTAAATTCAATTAATTTTTCATGCTGAAATGACAGAGTTTCTGATTACGTAGCTCTGTGCATTTGTAGTACCTTATGACCCTGCTTTTCATTAACGCAGCCATTTCACGTATACTTAATATGACATTCAACTACTATGAAGTTATTCTTAATACATTTTATAAACTTTCTTGGAAGGGACTTTTGGAGGGCATCATAAACCTCATGCTCACAGCACATCTAACTGCTCAGTCAAAGCAGCTCTAGGAGTTTTGAATCCATTGACAGGGATCCCACAGCCTGCCTGGGCAACCAGGTTCAATGTTTAAGCACACTCCTTCTATTCGGAATTTCCCTTTCTGCAGTTTGTGACTGTTGCTTCTACTCCTTTCACCGTGCAGTTTCAAGAAGATACTGGCTTTTTCCATCCATTTGCTCCATAGCCATCCACCCAGTAACTGAAGACTACAATTAGATCCCCCTTTAGCATCCTTTTCTTCAGACTGAGCAGATGCAACTTCCTTCATTTCAACACACATGTTGTATTGTCACGTGCTTAAGGCGCTTAGCCTCCATGGTAGCAATCCACTGGATTCTTTCTAGTTTATCAGTGTCTTTCTGGGTTGCTGGGGAGCCCAAAGTAGATAGTGTACTCAAAAGGGTGTAATACCCACTTACTGAATAGTACATCATCCAAAAGCACAGGCCTGGTGGACAAGATTCATCTTGCTTTATTGTTACCATCTAAAGCAACTCAAACTAACCAAGCAGACTTCTAAAATCAGTGAAGGGAGAAAATTCCCCCAGAAAATGATTCATCACATCTATCTCAGTTATTTTTGAATGAGATAAATTATTTGCTGAAAGTGCTTCTCAGTCTTCATTCAGTTTTGAAGAAGCTCGGATAGCTAGACTAGCCTGGACACATAAGAGACAGCTGTATTTAAAGTAGAGTGGATCCAATATGTATGTTGTTAAGATCTGCAGTGTCTGCCAGTGTTTTATCTCCGAGTATAAGATATTAGCAAACAACGCATTGTTTGCGTTTAATAGACAATGTATATCCTCTTGTCCTCCTGCAAATGCTGGTGTAAACATAGCATCTGTTATCTTCTTAACATAGAACTAAGGATACTGTCAAAATTGAATTTGCTTCCAGAATACTAAGCTTTTAAACTTACTCAGCCTTTTTCTCATCATCCCATCTGAAGAAGCATGGGTTTGTTCACTGGAGTACTTACTCATCTTAATCATGCTTTCCCATTTGAGAAGCAGAGGGGAGAAGACTACTGTTGTTAATAGAATAGAATAGAATAGAATAGAATAGAATAGAGTAGAGTAGAATAGAATAGAATAGAACAGAACAGAACAGAACTATTTCAGTTTGAAGGGACCTACAAAGATCATCTAGTGCAACTGCCTGAGCAATTCAGAGCTGACCAAAAGTTAAAGCGTGTTAGTAAGGATATTGTCTAAATACCTCTTAAACACGGAGAGCTGCGTGGCATTGAACAGCTCTCTAAGAAGTCTATTCCAGTGTTTGACCACCCTGCCAGTAAAGAAATGCTTTCTAATATCCAGTCTAAATATATATAATTCTGTAGTACTGCAGCTATATCCACGCAGGTTTTCCTCCCAAACAGAAGAGTGAAAATTAATTTCTGGTAGAAAAAAATAAGTTCACTGGGAAAATGACCTCTCGCAACTGCCCTATAACCAGGAAAATATTTCTAGATCTTCTTTTATTCTGTTAGCTTCTACCAGAAATACACTTTGTCTCTGAGGATTATGAATTATATTAATAATTTGTCATTGCTTTTACATTTTGATTCCCTTTGTGACATAAGGATATGGTGTCTTTCCTTATTTTAGTTCATTAGTAATACTGAAATGCCCCATGGAACCGAGGTTTGTGAGCTAAAGCAATGTCAAACCGTACTGTGACAGTAGTTGGCATTTCAGACACTGACTTGCTGATAAGCCACTCTGAATTTGTACCTAGGCCTCTTAGGAAATGAAGCTCTATAGCTGGCACAATGTGTGTTATCACTATACTAATTTCACTTTAAATTTAATTTTTATCCAATACTGAAACAAATTTTTATGCCTCTTATGTTTTCCTACTAGAGGCTGCTATAGCAAAACTTAGCCTAGTAAGAAGACCTCATTTCACCTTGCCTCAAAACCCAGTGCTGCAATTAACAGTACAGAAATAGGTGTATAAAACATAGGCAATAAAATAAAAAAGCGTGTATTCACCAGCAGGTATAATCCTAGGTCTTCCTTATTCAGGGTCCACCAAGAAGGCCATAATCCTTCTTTGTGTATCTGCTTTTAAATTCCTTCTACTATTTTGTCATCTGCTGTGAACGCTTCTGTATAGCCAGAGGATACTTGGGAGAATTCTCCCTTTTGTGGGTAGAAAAACACATCTTTCTTTGTCTTTTTTCAGGGGGTCTGAGGATCTATAGGTAGCAAGAAAAACTGACAGCCTAGCCTTTGAGAGTTTCTCTCTCCAATCTTCTGGGTGAAGCCAGTGTGACTTGCTGCAGAGAAGTTCTGTGGTATTGTCAAGCATTGCCGTGGCTAATCTGAGTTCCCAGAGTCCACATATCTGAAAACATGTCTCAAAGAAACTTCACAAGCTTAGTTCTTATAATGGCTGTAACACTGGAAGGCAACAGCCAACGTGATTCCATCATTCCTAGTAGGAGGGATCCCAGTAGGTGAAGTAGAGCTTCAGGGCTTTTCAGCTAGGATTAAGTAACAGGTTGAGAGAATTTGAAGAAAATTTTGAGTTAGTCTCAGTTTCTGTTTCATCCATAAATTGTTTCTATAAACGAAAGAAGTGGTACAGGGGATTTTTTGCACTTGATTTGTGCCATTGTAAGGACATTCTATTAGGAGAATTTCTTGCCTCAGAGGTGGACTTGATATGGGCATATTCAACCAGCATAGCTGCAGAATTTGCTAGGGTGATATTGGACTATATGAAATTATGTTTGCCTGTTTTTTTTCTTGTTTCTAGAGGACAGATTATCCTCTCACCTCTAACATTATTTGGCAATCTTGCTGGCAACCTCAGCAAAGGTCCAAGTAAAGGTCCAAGGAGCTTAAAATGCCATCTCATTCCTGCAGTGAACCCTCAAGCATGGGACTTATAGGAGAAATTTAGTGGCTAATGTGTTTTCTCTCTTCCATGGATAAACACGGCTTCAGCTCAAACCTGGTAGTTTTTGAAAGCAGTGATTCCCTGAAAATAACATGATTAAAGTAGCATGATGTCAATTGTCAGCTGTTAGCTTACTGCTGAGAAGTGAAAAGCACCTTTTTGAAAAATCAGGCATGGCATTAGCTCAGGAAATCTCTAAATACAACTAAGAAAGAGAACAAAAGGAAGCAAACACTGAAAGGCATAATGATAGTTCCCAGACTGCAGACCAGGTATAAATAAAGGTAAATTTGCTTTTTGTATTTTTCTTTTTGCTATTCATTCATGTTTCCACAAAAAAATAACGTGAAAAATTTTCAGATTATGGATGGTCTGTGGTATATGTATTCACTGGTCCTTTTTTCTTATTTGTAATACCTGACAGGTCTGCTAAGTGTATTGTTTTTACTAGCTACATAGATATATTTAATCAATAGTTAGTTACTAATGTTGGTAATAAGCAATTATAGCTATTTTTGGTAAACTCATCAGGCTGCAGTGGATATATTCAATAGAATTTTAAATTTTCAGTGATTACTGCCTCTGTTTTCTTTTTAATCCACTAAAACTCATATAGTCTGTGTTTTAAATTGCATCATCTGGAGTGAGACACACATCATTATTATTCTTGCCCAGACATCATCATCTTGAGAATTGTTGAGAATCTTCCCCTCAACATGATTGCTAGTGAGAATGAATTCTTCACTCCCTAAACCAGACTCATACCATGGGAGACAGGAGATAACATCACATTTCTGTGCCAGCAGAAAAAACCACAATGCTACAATCTCTAGCCTGAACAAGTCTTCATTACTACGCATCTGACAGCATTGAATATATTGACTTACTGTTTTCTTGTTCTATCCTTGGGTCTGTCCTGATGAAACAATTAAAAAATTATGTGTGGTTATATTGTGGACAAAATATCTGGGAGATTAGCTACCAACTGCCCAGTGGCAATTAAAGCAGAAACTGCCTTGAATCTGACTCCTGTTTCTCCTAAAAAACATGTCTTGCTTATCACAGTAAACTAAAATGGGATGAAATTGATCTAAATGCAGGGTTGACAAGCATACCTCAGATAGAAAGTAGGCAGTTATCAAAACTTCCAGATCTGTTTCAAAGTACTGATTTGGCTCAGTTTTATTTTGTGGGAGAAGAGATTGCTGTGCTCTTTTTCTTTGAAAGCAGATACTGAGAGTCATATTTATATCCCCTACTGAATCAAATTAAGCAGAAACAAAGAAAATGTGCTCTATTTCATCAAACTTCTTTATCTGAGCTTTCTATTCAAAACTTATCACTGTCATGCCCTCTGACGGCATACCTCACACTAGCAGCTTTTTATCAGACCTATCAGATTACTATCTTTACAAGGAAATCTGGAATCACTTAAAGGGGCATTGCTGATTTAAAAATCAATGTATTTTCTCAATTTGTAAAATTACTCTTCCTTCCAAACAATGCCTAATATTGTTGAAAAGGAGATAATCAAAAGAAAGAATCTGTCATTCATATCCAGAACATTTGACTTAGTGTTTTCCAGAGATGGGATGGGGCCACACAACAACAAAGGAGTGATACACTCTTTAAAGGAAAGATAGGGAAGTATGCCTTTTTTCAAAAAGTAAGTAGAGGATGCAGGCAAATATTTTCATGGTAAACTGAGAAAAAGGAGAGTATAGGCAGGGGTACAAATGCTGAGGCAAAGAAATAAATGGAGACGCTGGCAGTAAATGGATAGTGATTGAGGAGCTTATTTTAGGAAGAAAGGGTGAAGATTAGAAGAGGAGTAAAAGGATGAGGCCATAAAGTTGTTCCCTCTCCTGCAGCTGTGATGGCAACTGTGGGGATGGTATTTGTCCTTAGGTGAGTATTTTAACCTCTCTGACAGCCATGTGGAACTTGGGATCTGGGGTGTGTGGTCTTTAGCATAGTCTGATCCCTTCACTCTCTAGAGTACCTGCTGCAGATTTACCTTCACCATGATTAGGAGACTGGGCAGGGAAAAGGAGTACTCAGCCTCATCTCTATCTGCACAAGGACACAGCAAACTCTAATATCACTTTTACATCAAAACACTATAATTTTCACCTGTCTCATTTTTAGGTCATGAAAGAGTAAGAGAGTAAGGAATCTCTGATGTTGCTGAAATTTCTTGTAACTCTAGTTGGCTGAAGTTTCTAGCATGAATCATCATGATTATGAATTCTAAATTACTACTTTCTGTGAGTATGGCATAATATTCCTTCTTAGTATATGCCAGAACATAGCTAAAATACTAAGGTGGCAGAATTTCAAGGAGAGGATACCGAAATAATTTGAAATTTTTTTCCAGTTACCCAGCTTTATTGTACATTACTATTTCAGTGGTACTGGTTTTCCCAGATCAGTAAATTTGTTCTCAGCTTTGAAGGACAAAAGGGTGATTAGATTAGTTGGGTCTAATGATCAGTTGAGAAGAAAAGGTAGATAAATATGATAAAAGGTGAAATTTATTGATGACAAATCCATAGTAGTGCACGTTAGATGCTATTTATAGACATTGTTGAGTTCTAAATGACAGTATACTGAATTATAGACACAGGAATGAATGTTTCCAAATGAAGGAGTGCCATGCAGCACTGAGGCAAAGGTAAACATTAAGAATGAAAAAGAAACAATCCTATAATTAATTAATTAGTAACAGTGCTTAATAAATTGTGCATGCTATCATCTGGAATATTGTATATAGGCAAAATGTAATAGAAGTTTCATTTTTGTACTAAGATATATAAAAAATTGGAGATGTTTAGTCTGGAGAAATGATTTTTCTTCATTTTAATGAAACTCAACAATAATGGAAATTAAACTTATAATGGAAAACAACATTGATGATGAGAAATGCATGATAGTGCATAGAAGGAAGTCAGTAAATGGATATCACAGAATCACAGAATGGAAGGGACCTCTAAACTCTAAAACCATCTAGTCTAACTCCCCTGCTAGAGCAGGTTCACCTGGAGCAGGTTGCACTGGTTCATTTCCAGGAAGGTTTTGAATATCTCCAGAGAAAGAGACTCTGCAACCTCTCTGGACAGCCCATTCCTGGGCTGTGTCACCCTCAAAGTAAAGAAGTTTTTCTTGATATAGAAAGGAGCTGTGGCTTGGATTCTTTAAATTCAAGCTACTGTCAGTTGGACATCACAGAATGCTGTTTTCATGGATTCATGGGTTTGATAGAGTTGGAAGGGACCTATAGAGGTCATCTATCCAACTCTCCTGTTAAGCAGGACTGCGTACAGCACATTACTCAGGACTGCATCAAGGCAGGTTTTGGCAATAATATTTCATATTATGCTTGGAAATTTCATGAAGGAGCTTGAGAACTAGCTCGTTTCCATCTTCATAGATAAAGCTAATGGAGAAATGGGTGTCCTCAGCTGGGCACAAATGCAAACTGTGAGACAGTAGCTGTGAATCCTGACATATAGTCCTGGAACAGTCAGGTTTGCTGGTTGTCTAGGACTGGATAGAAGGAGACGCAGATCATCAAAGGGGAGAGTAACTAGAACAAGCAGATATATTTTTTTTTTTTACAAAATACAGTGAGTGTCATCTTCTTTTCATCTTTATGTGAGAAAGAGCCAATTTAGTGGCACACAAACTTGCCTACTTTTTTATAATCCCTTTGGTCTATACAGCAGCATCAAGAAGAGATGTTTTTCTTTCTGCTGTCCTTCACCAGTACTCTACAGTTTACTCTAGCTTACTCTATAACAGTAAACTATCCATAGATTTTCCCCTCTGTGTCTATTTCAGAGCAGTTCTCAGCAAGAATACAATTTATTTGAACATGTTGTCATTTGCCAGGGAGGAAATGAAGATTAATTATTACACTATTATTAGGTACCTGTCCCACGCTTTGCCCTTTCCCGTGTCACAGTCCACCTTATGCCTTCTCTCATTTTTCAATCTGTTGTGCTTCTTGGCTCTCACTGAGAGCTGCCCCTGCCAAGTCTCTTCCACTTTTAATCTTCTCCATCCTTCCTTGTGTATGTACTGTGGCCACTTCACCTCAGTTGTACATCTACAAAACCAAAGCAGTTTGGTATGCCAAGAAAACAAGGACATAACTGTATTCATTCATACACATGGCATTGTGAAAGCCACAGAGAACTCTTGTTATTCTCTCTTCCCCTACCAGCACAGTCCTTAGGACTGCATTTGATTGCAATTGATATCAAGAGAGTCAGTTCACATTTGTTATCACTCTATGGACTGTCAAGAGTATCACACATTAACTCATAGAATCATAGAATTGCCTAGGTTGGAAGGGACCTTTCAGATCATCTAGTCCAGCCATCAACTTAACCCTGACAAAAACCATCACAAAAATATATCTCTAAGCAGTATGTCTACCCACCTTTTAAATACCTCCAGGGTTGGTGACTCAACCCTGGGAAACCCATTCCAATACTAAATGACCCTTTCAGTGTGAAAATTTTTCCTGATGTAAAACTCCCCTGGCACATCTTGAGGCCATTTCCTCTTGTCCTATTGTCTGTTACTTGAGAGAAGAGACTGACCCAAGCCTCTCTAAAACCTCCTTTCAGGTAATTGTAGGGAGAGTGGTAAGGTCACCCCTCAGCCTCCTTTTCTCCAGGCTAAAGAAACAGCTCCCTCAGCCACTCCTCAGAAGACTTGCACTCTAGACCTCTCACAAGCTTCATTGCCCTTCTCTGAACATGCTCCAGCACATCAATGTCTTTATTGTAGTGAGGGGATGAAAACTGGACGCAGTACTACAATCACTCCTTAGTCATACTCGCCACACTATTTCTGATACAGGCTGGAATGCTGTTGGCCTTCTTGACTACCTGGGCACACTTCTGGCTCATATTCAGCCGGCTGTTGACCGACACACCTGTTGTCTGCCAGGCAGCTTTGAAGCCACTCTTTTCCAAGCCTATAGCACTGCATGGGGTTGTTGTGACCCAAGTGCAGGACCCAGCATTTGGCCTTCTTGAACTCCATACCGTTGGCCTCAGCCCATTGATCCAGATGTCCCAGTCCTGTCCAGATCCCTCTGCAAAGCCTCTCTACCCTCAGGCAGGTCTGCACTCCCACCTAACTTGATGTCATTTCCAAACTTACTGAGGTGCATTCAATCCCCTCATCCAGATCATTGATAAAGATATTAAAGAGAACCAGCCCCAATACTGAGCCCAATACTGGGACACCACTTGTGACTGGTCACCAACTGGATTTAACTCCATTCAACACCATTCTCTTTTACCAGTGAAGAGTACTCCTGTCCAAGCCGTGGGCAGCCAGTTTCTCCAGGAGAATGCTGTGGGAAACCGTATCAAAGGCCTTACTAAAGTCCAAGTAAACATCATCCAGAGGCTTTCCTCCATTCACCAAGTGTGTCACTTTATCACAGAAGGAGATCGGGTTTGTCAAGCAGGACCTGCCTTTCACGAACCCGTGATGACTGGGCCTGATTGCCTGGTTGTCCTTACTGCCTATCAAAATTGTCTGTTTTGACTATCCCTCTTTCTTAGAGGAAGAAAATGGACTTCCTCGCAGTCACATGTCAATAACATACATGATCTCAGAACCAAGATGTTTTGGCAATAGCTGAGTATAACCATCAGGTTATATTCTTTTCTATATGCAGGCCTAGACTTCAAACAGGGCCTCAGCTGAGACCACACTCCCTCAGACTAAGTGCAGATCCTGTACTACAGAACAAACTACCTCTCTTTCTACATATTCACCACACTTTGCAAACATTAACTAATTAGTTAATCTGAGGTCCCACTTAAAACCAAGATCCTTTTTTTAGAATCTGATTTAAAGCTAATTAATTAAGATGAGTTTCTGGCTTATTAAGTTCATCATAATAAGGACGTTGTTTTGATTAGTCTAACGCCCCTGTCTCTCTCTCTGTCTCTTTTCTTTTTTTTTACTCTAAATTCAGAATCACTCGATGAAAGAATAAAAATTGCTTGTTGACAATTTCATGGGGAATAAGAACAGCAGGAATCAACTTCGTACTCATCAAACCAGTAGAGCAATTGGTTTTCCCCATACTCTGTGATATCCAGGGTACTTCTGCTTGCGAATATTAACAAAGGCCCACTTCTCCCCTAATTTACATCCGACATTGCATACAGTTCAAGGCCTTTCATAACCCCCTGGAATATTCTCTCTAAGTAGCCAATGCTTCTCTGCATGTCTAGCCTCAAAAGCACAAAATTCCCTCATAAACAATATTTGATGGGAAATCCACAGAACCTTTATCAGTGCTCAGTTCTGGTGAGGAGAGAAAACAGAGAGGAAAGACCTGCTTACTGATGTATAAGGGGCTCTATATTCTCAGAAAACTTAAACCCTGGCTGCTGCTGCAAACTAAGCTCACTAAATGCTAATCTTCCTCTTTTTTTTTTTTTTCCCTCACTTAAATTCACTCCCCACCAGGTTGTTGCATTCCTGTACTATTGATACAGTAAGGTACTGTGTCTGCAACCTGCCTTAGAATAAAGGATTGAAAAACAAGTAATGATCTACAAAAACATGAGTAAGCAACATATGCACACTTTCAGTGTAATCTTATAGACCACTCAGATTGGAAAAATTCTTTTTTGTAGTACATTTCCACTAGTATGCATGGGCTGCATACATACACTTTCAAATGACAACTTTTCAGTAAACTTTGACAAACTATCCAGTCTTAATAAAATAATGAAGTTGCTCATTTTTTTTTATTGGCCTTATGTGGCAACGGGATACATTTTCCGAGTCATATGCAGCTTCACACTCCCGTGCTACTTGTTGAAAGGTAGTAATTAATGAGTGCCTGTGAGAATTTCTTTTCTCAAGTGTAGTTCTTCACTTTGCGAAGTCCCAGGCTTACATTATATTATCTTTAACATTAGTCAAGTATGATTTATAGATCAAGAGTTTGGCTAACTCATTTTTTCCCTTGGCCTAACAGCCTAACATCCTTTTTATTTTTGTTTGATTGTTTGTTTTTCTTGCCAGATGGGAGACAGCAGGAGGTAGGGTTGTCTTCCCTTTGCTACTAGGGACTAGGAACTAGGCTGTTCCCCTCTTTTTCACCTTTCTTAATATTTCTTTATTTCTTTACATTTTCTGTTCATCACCCTTTGAATGTGCAATAAACTTTATCTGTCACATATCCAGCAGAATATTCAATGTACACACAACTTATTAGATTCACATTTTAACCTAACTGGAAGCTTCAAATAGACTTCATGCTGTATCAATACAGCCCTTAGAGGAGCTCTGTTACTAGTGGCAAAGCATTCACAAAACAATTGTTACATCTTTGACCTCAAGGAAGATTTCAGAGATATCATTAAAAGGCAAGCTTAAGAACTGAAGTTCATAAATTTTAGACACAAAAAATAATATACTTTGGTCAAGGTTTTAGAAGTTGCCTTCTTCCAAACATCACTCATACATTATTGCTCCATAGGTGATAATTAGTTCTTTTTCTGTATTCTCACAGGAGTTATTGAACTTCTCTCTCCCTTTTTTGCTAACATAACACACTATCTTACAACTAGTAACTCATACCTCTTTTTTCAGACTGATGAACATACATAATTAAATTAAACTCAGAGCAATTTTTCACAAGCTATTTGAAGTTTTTTGTTTCTGTTTTCTGACTGGAAAAAAATAATCTGTGCAAAAATGCTTGTCAGCTTTTTTCCATCTGTATCAGTTGGTCTAAGAAAATACGCTTCTTCTCCATTCAAAGTGTGACTATCATGTGTTCTCTCCTCATGGAGAGAACTTGACTGATTTTGGTAAAAATGAGATGACTTTTTTTGCCCTAATCTAGTTATGACCATATAAACTAGAACTATTCAATTGGAGGCCAGCAAGGCATTTCCATATGCTCTCTCTTCTTCCAGTAGTACTTGTATATAACCCGTAAAGATTTATTTGCCATCTAGCTAATGAATTAACTGTTAGAATACAGTTTGCCATTCAGTTTGGAATAAATTGGGCAGTCCTGCAATATTCTGTGGTTCTTTGAGTGTAACCATGACTTAACAACTACAGGAGAGAGGAATCTTGTGGGCACCAGGATGAAGTAGCAGCAGGGTGAGCCAGCCATTATTATTTTAGCTTCAGAAAGAAGCTTAAGTCGAAATTGGGCAGCTAGAAAACTCGGTATCCTCCTTCTTTCACCCACATTCTATGCATGCGTGTTTGTGTATGAATGTAGCTCAGCCTACATTAAGAGTATTGAATAAAAGAAAGAAGTATCTGCCTTGAGTATTAGTTGTTACTTTGAGGTGCCACAATTGTGATGATGGAGAAGATACCATCATGGTGGATTAGATTATAAAGCACTATGAGTGATATATGAGTGATAGAGAATATAAAGCACTATGAGTGATATGTGTTTAGTTCATTCCCTGTGGGAGGGAGGAAAAGATCTAATACAGTGAAATAAAAAGGGACTGGAAACGATCCCTGTCCCTAAATCCGAATTGCATGGATAGGCCTATGTCTACATTGCTTCAGGCTGGTTCCTTCTAGAGCACAACTATTTAGCACTTGGCCTACATGGTATTTCTGTGGCCCTAAAACACGTTTCATGTATGTTCAAAGTGTTTGAAATATTGTGAGGGATGTTCTACATTCCACAAAAAAAGTTGTTTTTATCACCTGGTACAAATGTTTATGACAGGCCCTGAGGTGCTCTGGTTGCTGAGGATAGAGTGGTGGAGAATTGTGTAGGGTGGAGAGAGTCAAGACTGATAGTCTTACGCTTGCTCTTTTTCAGTGTGATCTCTGATATGAATTATCCTCAAATAAAGTGGGGATGCTTTGGAGAAAACTGGTCTGAACAGTCCAGGCAAAGCCTGGAGGAGAAAGAGCAGCTAAGCGTTATACACAGTAAGGGGTCAGGCACTCAGGTTTGATCCTTTTCATTTTACCATTGCAGACATCCTTGAGGTTTCTTTGCTAAGTAATTTTACAGACTAACTCCTTGGAAAACAAAAGGTCAAGAACACTGTTGGAGAAATCTATTATAGTAAGGCTTTGCAAAAGAGGACAGTCAAAGGGCTGTAATGGAAGAAAGAATGTTTGAAGCACAGGAAGGAGAGCCTTATTCCTTTTGAAAGAGTGTAAATAGAAGGCAGGATGCAGAGAGGTGGAGAGGAGACAAAGGTAAATAGAGGACAAGGCCAAATAGATTGTGTAAGAGAGAAGTATGTGCTAATAAGAGCACAGGAGGAGGAAAGACAGACAAAATTAATCAAACTGGGAGAAAAGTGAAAGCTAGTTATGAAAGGTCACAGCAATGCATGCTCTTGGGATTGAATGAGGTTTTAAAGGAGGCAGGTGAGTTGCTCTGCAAAGACAGTTGTAGATAGCTGAAGGAAAATGATAATTTAGTCTACAGGAGCATGGGGATAGACGGAAAATGGCATGTTTAGGAGCAGTAAGATAGGAGGAGCTCTTATGTTATTTTTTAATAATAATTTAAAAGGGTATCTAGGGCTTGAAGTGGGCTAATTGCAAGTGTTGCTAGTTAGCTGTCAATAGCTATTGGCCTCATTTGGTGTCAGTACTAACCAAACATCTGATGTACCTGGTATATAGTCTGATGGCTTCCTTCCTCTCTTACTTTACTTTGTCAATTGAATTCCAGCCATACTTGATGTGTGAGACTAGGCACAGCTTTACATTGATGCTGACAGTATCCCAATACAAGGGCCTACTTTCAATATGATAGAAAGTGTCTGAAACCAAAGTTGAGGCCACTGAAAGAGCAAGTTAGACACTTTAATCATAAGCATCAAACGTTCATGTAGTAAATGAGCTCAAGTCAGAGTTCTCTGATTCAACCCAGAGGCCTCCACTAGTTGGATAGCTCTGCTGCTCCTCAGAATCAGCCTATTGTCACCTCAGTTGACCCCGCAGCATTTGCCAACATCCTTGAAGTTAGTTCTGACTCTTCAAGCAAATTAAAAGAATATAAAACTTCTACTAAAAGAGAGTCCAAGAAAGGTGAGGGCATCAGGGTGGATGGATGACTCAGTGTAAACACACTGCCTTCAGAAATAATGCTGAAGTTCCAGGCTCAGTGTAATCTTAGGGAAGCACTGTTCAGCACAGGAAATTTGCAGCATAAAAGTGGTTTAGATTACTTCTAGCCAGATATGTGACTTGAAGACAATCTTTTCAGTCAGGATTAGCAATCGTATGAATCAGCTGGGAAGGATCCCCACCCTCTAGCCCCCTTCCAATTTAGTATTAGGAGCAAGCATAGACACTGTGCTTTGGTTGGTGATACATTTTATTACTACTAGTTCATCTAGAAGACTACTACTAAAAATAAGGTGAAAGGATGAAGTAAGGTATGTGTAGAGAGAGAAGAGACATGAGGAAGTATTTCCAGGTATTAATAGGATTCATCCTGCCCTCTCTATCACTGATCCAATGGACCTCTTGCATGTTTTGCTCCCCATATACATTTCTCCCCCTAAATTGGATGAAAGATCTGATGCTATCTCACACCATGCTCCCAGACTGCCTCTTCGTTGACTTCTGTGTCAACAGGCTGCACCTTTTATCACATCCTTTAATTAAAAAATGATTCAGCTATGTGTCCAAAGTATTTTCAAGCTGAAATAGTTTATGTTGATAAGCAGGAGATATTTTTGGCCTATTACTGCTTGCATACTGTCACAAATCCTGATTTAGGATTATGCTAACTATGCCAATTTGTTGCAAATAGGTGATCTGGATTGTTTAAAGAACCACTGTCAAAGGTGTTAGCAAAATGGTTTTAGTATGATGTTGTAAAGGTGCGACTTAACAAAGTTTGATGGCAAGGTTCACCCTATTATTACTGCATAGAAAAACATACAAACGGAAGTTGAGTTACGTATCCTGCTATTATTATTTTCTTGTCCATCGTGTGAATATAGATTGTAAGTATGAAGGAGGATCTCTCAATTTATAACATACATTGAACCACAGCCTAGAATAAAATAACTCATACAGTGCTAGGATAAAAATAACATATGGAAAGATACCAAAGATTTAATGGTGTCTATTATCCTTTCAAATCACTTTTGCAGGACTGTGAATCCCTTGGCTCTGATGGAGTTTCTCCTGGATTTCATTGCTACATGAGACAGAATATTCAACAATGTCTTCATGTTAATGTCAACTTCTCTACCTTCTGTCTGTCTTTCTTTACTTAGGACATATTCAGAAGGGAGATCTTAATCCGTTTACAGCATACACAAATACCACATGGAATTAAACTTAATTTTTTAAAATAATTTTAATGTGTTTACAATATCAGGATAGAATCATTAAAGAAGCTTCTACGTTGACCAGAAGTAATTACTGGAAATTAGCTAAAATTTTAATTACAATTCTATGACTGAAATCAGAACTATTCACTGTTTTGTTTAACTTTTCTGATGTTTAAGAATTTATTTAATTCCCCCTACCATTTCATCTTGTATGTGCCAAAATCCTGAATACTTGGAATTCTGCATATAACCGGTGATTCCAGCTAAATTTAAAATCCCTTTTTGGTGTATTCTCTTTCTGAGGTCATAATCACAGAATCACAGAATGATAGGGGTTGGAAGGGACCTCTGGAGACTGTCTAGCCCAACCCCCCTGCCAAAGCAGGTCCACCTAGAGCAGGTTGCACAGGGCATCCAGGTGGCTATTGAATGTCTCCCAAGACAGAAACCCCACCACCTCTCTAGGCAACCTGTTCCAGTGCTCTGCCACCCTCAAAGTAAAGAAGTTCCTCCTCATGTTTAGATGGAACTTCCTATGTTTGAGTTTGTGCCTGTTACCTCTTGTTCTGTCACTGGGCACCACCGAAAAAAGACCAGCCCCATCTTCTTGACACCCACCCTTTAAGTATATATAGGAGATATTGACAGATAGATGATAGTAGAGATGTTGACATTAACATGAAGACATTGTTGAATATTCTGTCTCATATAACAATGAAAGCCAGGAGAAACTCCATCAGAGCCAAGAGATTCACAGTTGATCAGATCCCCCTTCTCCAGACTAAAAAGACCCACGTCCCTCAGCATTTCCTTGTAAGAGAGATGTTCCAGTCCCCTAATCATCTTTGTAGTTCCCTGCTGTACCCTCTCCAGGAGTAGTGATTTTCAGATTTTTTTCCTGAACTGTTCAGCTTGCTTTGGCAAACCAAAAAGACTCTTTTTGTCAGTCTATGAAATATGACAGTCATTTATATAAGATTGATACTATGTTACAAGACTTTTGACAAGGCTGCATTGAAATGGCACAAACCCATAATAGTTTGCCATAACTTTTATTAGCCTTCATTATCTTGTAAGAGTTTTCCAATATCAAAAGGCCCATTCTAGGTGAATGATGTTAGCAGCTTGCTAATGCTTGTCTGAGGCAAGTAATTCTTTCATAAACACTATTCAGCTTGTATAATGTTTGTCATGTGCAAGGCTCAGATTGCTTTTTCTAATCCCTGAACTGCTGATGGCTATCAGTAGTACATTCAGGCTGCTAGTAATAATATTACTGAACTAATACTTGTTTAATACCCAAGACACTTCTCACAAAGAGATCAAAATCAGCTTAATCAAAGTATCTTTCCCAGGTATTAGAGAGAGCAGTAAAATTCATTATATGATCACTGAATCTTTCATATGTTTATGAAAACTGATTATCTCCAAGTTAAAACTTCACAGTTTGTTGTTGTTGGCTTTCAAACTATTTGCTCTTTTTTCCCCTTTATCTCCCATTGTACTCAGCTCTGAGAACTAAATTTAGATTAGACATTAACTTTTCATAGGTGATAAGAAGTTTTTCCTAATTAGGCCAGACTTCTTTCGTTTCTTGTTTTCTTTTTCTCACATATATGTAACTAAATACTGTAGATCCACTGGCAATAGCTTTCTCAGTGTTCCAGCAGGCAGTTTTGAATTCAACTAAACCACCATTTTGCCTTACAAAGCAATGTATAATTAGTATACTTTGAGTCCAAAAGGTTAATTAAACACAGAGTTGCCATATGGTACCCTGTGAATGACTGCATGTGTTGTATGCACAATTGGAGCATGATTAGACTAATAGCTGCTTGTATTCATTAACTGTAGTAGCTGAAATGTAATAAAAACAGAAATAGTTTACTTCTGGTTATAAGAAGTGCACAGCTGAATGATAACAAACTCAAATAGTCACAGATTTGTTTTGTCGTTTATGTTAACAATTTGGGCAGGTTAAGATGACTTAAGATGGCTACCAACCAATGTTTATTCATTTCCAAAACCTGGGATTTGCTTGAATTCTTAAATAGAACAAATTTCCAAATCTTGGCCATTATGATCAAAATACCACTTTCAACAGATAACATAGACTGAGGTATTCTAAGAGCTATAGACTTGCTTATGGTTGCCTGCAATGAAGAATTTAGATTATATACTACTCCTAATATTGATTGATGTACCATCTGAATTAATTAAAGATTGTGCATAGCAAAAAATGCACCCATTTCTGATTAAATGCTGTTGTTTCTTCTAGTTCCATTCTTCTCTTATTGTAAAGCAGGCGTCTCTTCTGCTTGTTGAGGTAACAGTTGCATCCATAGTCTCATCTGACACTCTTTAGTTCTACTAGAAGGTTTTTTCATCAACTATATTTATCGCAACACAGATGCTTTGATATTGTATTATCTGAGATGTATAAAAATTCTCTTCTCCTTGTAGTTCACTAATGATGTAAAATTTCTAGAATTTCAGTAATGTGGATGAATTATTAAGCAAATGTAAGACCCTTGAGCTTGCTACTGATTTCATATATATTTATAAGCAGATATTGCAAATACAGTGACCTATTGTGTATGTCCATGTCTTTACAGAATTTAATTTTAAAATACCCCAAAACTATACATACTCTTCATTTGAGCATATATCTAATGACACTGATTCCAACAATGCTACCTCTCTTCCCAGAAAATATATCATAATTTTATGCATTCATTGTGATCCTTATCATTCTGTAGTGAAATAAATCCCTCTCTGGTGTTGCCCATCTCCTCTAGAAGTATGGGAAGGCCCACTGGGGTGTTAGAGAACTGGCTCAAGTGTGACTTACAGATTAAGATGTGTCTGTCTTTGGCAACATGTGGAGGAGAGTTAGAGAAGTGAAAGAGGTGGGAATTTCAGTTACTTTCATTTACAGAGACTACAAAAACCTGAGAAATGCTGGTGTGAAATAAATATATTGTCACAGTTTCAAGTTATGCCAAGAATTTTCAAATGAAAGTAATTCTGGGATATACATTTATATTAATGATAAAAGCCTTGAAACAAAGAAATAATGTATTCAATCTTAAATATCATCCAATAAATATAAGATTTTTTTATAAGTGCTCACAATTCAGTCTTTATATACTTATATGCATAACTGTGGAAATACAGCTTAGTAATTATGGATAGGATATAACAAAATTTGAAGAGCAAATCTGTTCTAGTAAGAGTTGTGAAAGTAGGGAAAATCAAAGACTCCGAGTATTTGCTCAGACTAATTTTGCTGCCTGGTAGAGTTTGAATCATGCAGACATGTTTTTAGTTAGCTGTGAGCTTGTTTCTGGACAATGATGTTATGCTTTGACAGACATGTTTAAGGACTAGGCAGCACAAGTTACAACCTTGGTGCAAAATACCTGAAATTAATATCAGTTCTTCTGAAAATATGCCCATTAAATAATTATTTGGTTTTGCTGAGTGCAATGACTGCAAGTCTAGAAAGTTGAAATTCTCAATATCATCTCTGACTCTTCAAGTTGCAATTATTATTAGGAACGAATCATTAATTTTGCACTGAAATACCACAGCTGTGAGCTTAGTATCTTTTCCACTTTCTTCCTTAACCTTTTCTTGGTCCTTCCCTTTATCTCCCATACACAGAATTATATTCTACTCTGAAGAGTGTGAAGAATTTCCTTAAGTGCTTTTTTTTTTTCTTCTCCATATTTTCTAAGTTCAATGGAAAACTCACAGGGTAAAGATTGTTCTGAATTGTCTCACAATCTTCTGATTTAGCCTTAGAATGTTCACATGCCTGGGCACTTGTTTCACTTCTGTTTTCTGTATTTCAATAGCCCTATATTCTACAAATTAATTTCTATGTAGAATATCTTGAATGTGAACCCTGAAGCATGATTTCTGAGTGAAAAAGTAAATATTTGCTCAAGTGCTCCAAGCATTACTTATTTTGACTATTGAAATAAGTAATTTTGTGCTTGATGTTGTCCAGCTTTATCTTTCTGCCTTTGGATATTCTTATGCTTTCATCTACTAGCCTAATGCTGTTGTTTCCAAAAATATTTCTCAGAAAAATACTTTTGCACTGTGTAATCATGTCATCTTTTTATTAACCTGAAAAAAAGATCAAAACCATAGTCCCTCAGTATCTTTTAATTTTTATGTAGTAGGGTTTCTTAACGTGTGGATGAGAGAAGTGGGATTTTAGAACAATTTACCAATTATAATTCTGATTACAAACCCAACAGGCTGTATGGAGTTGGACTCTCTGTATGGAGAAACTCATGGAGTTTCTAAGAAGCATCCATGACATTTCATCCCAAAGACTAAGACACTGGTTCCCTTCTGTTTACATGCTCCAGAGTTCTTCATGTGGGGATACAAGAGGTAGAAACACTGGAGAGGGAGATTAGTGATGAGTGGTGGCCTTCAGGGCTCTGTATTGGGACCAATACTGTTCAATATCTTCATTAGTGACATAGACAGTGGAACCAAGTGTGCCCTCAGCAAATTTGCAGACGACACCGAGCTAAGCTGGTGCGGTTGACACACCTGAGGGATGGGATGCCATCCAGAGGGACATGGACAAGCTCAAGAAGTGGGTCCTTGTGAACCTCATGAGGTTCAACAAGGCCATGTGCAAGGTCCTGCACTTAGGTTGGGGGCAACTGCCAGTATCAATACAGGCTGGTGTTGAAGGGATTCAGAGTAACCCTGCCAAAAAGGACTTTGAGGTACTGGTGGATGGAAAGCTGGACATGTGTGCTCGCAGCCCAGAAAGCTTACTGTATCCTGGACTCCATCAAAAGAAGTGTGGCCAGCAGGTCAAGGGAGGTGATTCTGCCCCTCTACTCTGTTTGGGTGAGACCCCACCAGGAGTACTGCATCCAGCTCTGAAGCCCTCAGTCCAGGAAAGACATGGACCTGTTGGAACAGATCCAGAGGAGGGCCACAAAAATTATCAGAGGGCTGGAGCACCTCTTTTATGGGGACAGGCTGAGAGCTGGGGTTATTCAGACTGGAGAAGAGAAGGCTTTGTGGAACCTTATTGCAGCCTTTCAGTAAAGGGGGCTTATAAGAAAGATGTGGACATTTTAGTAGGGCCTGTAGTGGTAGGACAAGGTAATGGTTTTAAACTAAAAGAGGGTAGATTCAGCCTATATATAAGGAAGAGAATTTTTACCATGAGTGTGGTGAAACGCTGGAACAGGTCGCCCAGAGAGATGGCAAATGCCCCATTCCTGGAAACATTCGAGGTCGGGGTCGATGGGGCTCTGAACAACCTGATCTGGTTGAAGATGTCCCAGCTCATTAAAGGGGTGTCGGACTAGGTGACCTTTAAATGTCCCTTCAAACCCAAACCATTCTATGATGCTTTGAAACTGCTTTCTAACCTCATCTACACCTATGTAATCTCTCTGTTCTTATGTTTCCCTCTTCTGTGTTTTCCTTTTTTCACAAACTATTGGTACATGTAGTAATTCTTTTGACTGGTGAGTAAAACTCTAGAAGCACAAGTTTATCTGATCATCTCATAGTCACAGGAGGTTTTTCCAGTTACTTTTCCAAGGATAGAGCTCTCTCTCCAGTAAGTGTTACCCTTCACTTTTGTGTGGGACACAAAATTTGTACATAGAGGTGATTAAGGGCTGTGCCCTGTTAACCAAAGGAGTGTCACTGTACTAGCCTTTCTTCATCTTCTTGTCATTGGAAAACAGGTCAATAGTAAAAATGTGATGTAGTCTGGAACTAAGATTTGATTCCTGTAGGGAGAAGTTGAAATCAAATCACTTTATTTGATTCTCATACAGCCTACAGGAACTGTGCCTGATGATCTTTGTATCTAACTTAGCAATATTTTCAAAAGTTATCCCTGGATTTCAATCTACTTAGCATATGCAGTGTTAATATTGTATTGATTTTTTTTATTAACTTTGCTTTTAGTCCAAGTGCAAATCTTCAACAAGTCTTGCCTATACCTCTATCTGCTAAACTTACAATCTTATCAACAAACAAAATGTCTGTTTAGTTCAACTGAAGTTATTTCTTCTGACCTGCATAATAAGAATGGCTTTGATGTAGTAATCACCCAGGAAACCTTTTATTCTTACACTGTTTATAGTTAATGGGAAATCTAAATTAATGAGTGATGTCTTACTTTTTTGGTGAGATCAGGAAATCAAGCTGCCACTTCTTTTTCCTTGTGTTCTCTAAAGTTCAAACTAAAGCTCTATCTTTAGTTGTAATCTGAAATAATTAATGGGGCACTGAATAACCAGTTAAAACACATTTTCTATGAAGAATGGTAAATTTACAGCACAGAGAGGTTACACTATTACATAGCTCATGGCTTCTCAGTAGATTTGTTTAGGAGATTTTTATTTTCATAAAAAATACAAATAAAAGAGAAAAATCTGTTTTCAGATCTGTGCACAAGTTCTTCAGATTTTACATGCCCTGAAACAATGAATTTTTCATTGTTCTCCTTACATATACACAGAAGGATCTTTGCTGAGTAAAATGATTATGGGTGATACAAAATAAATATTAAAACAACCAAGATCACATATACATGAACTCTGGAGGCCATCACCTGTCAGTATTGTGACGTTTTAATGAATTACTTAAGAGAATTGGTGGAATTAAAACATTTCAGCCTGATTTTTTCTCTAAAGGTAATCTTCAGTTTAAAAAAACTAAAGTAATTGGGTCATGTTTGATGAAGGATAGGTGTTGGATTATGCCAGTACTTTGAGGCTAAGCAAAGACTGAGGTTTCCTCAAAAGAGGAACACAAGTCTCAGTAACTTTTTAAAACAGAGTGTTTCTAGGTATACTTTTCTACACATGCTATGAAGTAATCACAATTTAGATTATATCATGTATCTATGTTTTGGCAGTTGAGTGCAGATAGAGTGTCCTTTGTCACGCTTCTGTGAATTATGCTCAAATCTTTACGTAATCAGATCTTTTATTGCAATCAATTAGGCTCATGGCTTGGTCTAATTTTTGAATTTTTTGAGGATGCAAATGCAGACAGATTTACAGAAAATACTGCAGCATTTAAAGATGCTGATATGAATGAAGGAGATGGAGTTTATTTTAACTCTGAATCTCTGTGGTTTTAGGCTTTTTAAAAATGTGCTTCTTATGCTTTAATTGACAGTGTTGAACAAGAAAGAAGTATCTTGTTAATTGAAATCTACAATAAATTCCCATTGATGCCAGCAAAGATGCTGTAGACCAGTAGATTAACTTATTATATTTAAAAAGAAAATCATTAATATTCTGGTAAAGTTATCCTTTCCTTCACAATTTCTATTAGTTATTTTCCATCATGCAATTACGGATTAATTACTTCCTAACACTTTTTAATAGATCAGTGCTTTGCAATGGTTTTAATTTAGCAAAGAGGAGGTACAGTCCATTATACGTAATTAACATTGCAGCTACTAATACATTCATGGTCAGTGTCAGGGAGGTCATTAGATTACAGGAATATTCTCCAGTCATTACTCAGCACTGAGTTCTCCTGGGCATGTATGAACTGCAACTGCATTTTTAAATCCCTTGGTGCATTTCTTAAGGATCCTGAAAACAACATTGGATTAGATTTTGGAAAAAAAATATGTTCTACAAATAATATAATACAGAATATTTGGCAAATTTTACTCTACATTTTTTATTTCCTCAGTGTAAAACCAACAAGCATGACATGCCCTGAAATTTCCAAATAATAAGACTTGCAAACACTAAAGCAGAGCTATAAGCTCTGAATAACTTCCAGCACATTTGTTATCCAAATCACCTTTGCTTCTACAAAACAACTGGCCAGATTTAGCCAGAGTATAGTCTAAAATTCATCAACTTCAGAAGAATTCAGACATTTTAGACTAGAGCTGAATATCATGCAAAGTGATATTTTCCCTACTTCTCCTAAGAAGTTATTTTTTAAAAAGCATGCATGGCTGGTGTTTGAGAAAGTTGTGCTGAAGCTGTGCAAGCCCTAGAGGAATTTAAGCAGGATGAAATGGCAGGTTGGCAAGGTTCACAGTATGAACTACATCCTGACTTCAGAAGTAAGCAGAGCAGACTTCTTTATGACATCTGAAGTTATGAAATTTTGAAAATATATGTAAACATATTTTTCACCATCAAAAATGAAAGTTAAAACCTTAAAATAGAAAGAACATAGCTTTCTTTTCAAACACATTTTGGTTTATATTTTGTTTTAGTGTGTCTGTATTTAGAAATTTTTTTGTCTTCATGAATTGCAGTTTAGCAAATTATGCAATTATTTTGGTTTGGAATTAAAATAAACTGACACATCAAAGACCATTTAAAATAAAACAGTCTCATTCTTACAGCCACCAAAACCCAGTCATTTCCATCTTTCTGTGCTCAATGATATTGCAAAGCTCAGGGAAATGTAGGAGTTTAAAAAAAAAAACAAACCAAACCCAACTTCTTAAAACATAAGCTATCACACTGCAATGTGTAATTTTCATCATGAATGTTTTATACAGGAGATGTTCAGCAGTGTGGCTGGTTCATTAGCCCTGGGTTGTGCAATACCCAAGTACAAAGTTGGCCTCATTTTCATAGGTGCTTACAGCTCATAATGAAGGCTGTGTAATCTTGCATTTGCTGTACTGTTCTGTAAATCAGGCCAGCAGCTTTCAATAGGGATAGTAATTAAAAGGAAACTGGTGATACAATGTTTAATTTGTGGGATAAATAAGCTTGAGTAGGGGTATATGCCTGTTACTGAATGGTTCTAACAACTATTGACAAATCTGGTCAAAGAAAATAATATTCCATAGCAAAAATGAAGAAAAAAATCATGCATACATGGGTGTGTATATATATATACACATATATCCTGTAGTTTCAGTGCAGACTTTGCCTGCTAATCCTCCATCTCAGCACACTATCTTCTATATACTTAACCATTTTCCTTCAAGGTCAGTGCTTCCAGCCCGTAGCCCATAGACACTGTTACTTCCCTTTAATCCTACTGTACATCCTTGCCCTCCTTCCCCAAACTGAGACCTGCACCTCAGTTTCTTCAACTACTTAAGGTACATTGTATCTCAACAGTCCTGTGGCATGTACATCACCTTTAACCATCTTCCTACATCTTCAACTAGCAAGGCAGTTTCTGAGCTGCATGTATTATTGCAGAAGCAACGCTTCTAGCTCCTTAAAGTAGGTGGTCCAGAGCAACAGCTGTAGTTATCACTGCAGTCATATACAGTTTTAAAACTTCTGGTCCTTACAATGACTCTGATTCTCACATCATCCCAACAGAATAGTTCTTGTGTAGTGAAAGGATCAGTGTGATTTATCCACATAAATGAGATGCATGTTATTACTAGGTGGAAGCTTTGTATATAGAGTAGCTACAGTTTTGCAACCCTTCCCGGTTCTCTGTGGAAGTGGTTTGCTGCTGCTTCTTGGGGAAAGAGGAGTTTCAGCCATTGTTCCATGGGGATTTCACTGCCAATGCCAGTAGAAATTACATCCCTAAAAGTTACTGTGGTACACACATGTGGATTGCGTTTCCCCAGCTTGGACATCTCTGGTATGATGGCAGTTAAGCAGCAGTAGTAGAATTCACATTTTCATTTTCCCCTTTCACAGACACACAAAGCAAGTGTGTGTTGCTTCCAAATATGCTGCCTGCTGCTGAGGAAAACATGCTTCCTTCCTGTGTTTATTTGGAATTAGCATTATTTTACAGAATCACAGAATCACATGGGGTTGGAACGGACCTCTGGAGATCATCTAGTCCAACCCCCCTGTCAAAGCAAGTCCATCTAGAGCAGGTTGCACAGAAACTTGTACACGAGGGTTTTGAATGTCTCCAGAGAAGGAGACTCCACAACCTCCCTGAGCAGCCTATTCCAGTTCTCTGCCACCCTCCTCATCTTTAGGTGGAACTTCTTATGTACAAGTTTGTGCCCATTTCCTCTTGTCCTGTCACTGGGCATCACTGAAGAAAGACCGGCCCCATCTTCTTGACACTCACCCTTTAAGTATTTAAGCATTGATTAGATCCCCCCTCAGCCTTCTCTTCTCAAGACTAAAAAGACCCAGGTCCCTCAGCCTCTCCTCGTAAGGAGATGCTCCAGGCCCCTAAACATATTTGTAGCCCTCTGCTGTACCCTCTCCAGGAGTTCCCTGTCCTTCTTGAACTGGGGAGCCCAGAACTGGACACAGTACTCCAGATGGGGCATCACCAGGGCAGAGTACAGGGCCAGGATAACCTCTCTTGACTTGTTGGGCACACTCTTCTTGATGCACCCCAGGATGCCATTTGCCTTCTTCTTGGTCACAAGGGCACATTGCTGTCTCATGGTCATCCTATTGTCCACCAGGACTCCTAGGTCTTTCTCCTCAGAGGTGCTCTCCATCAAGTCAGCCCCCCACCTGTACTGGTTAATGGGATTATTTCTCCCCGGTGCAGCACCCTACACTTGCCTTTATTGAAGTTCATCAGGTTCCTCTCTGCCCAACTCTCCAGCCTGTCCAGGTCTCACTGTATGACAACACAATTTGTTACACAACTTTAATTGTATATAATTTTTTATGTAAAATTCTAACCAGGCAAAAAGCTTGAATTATTACTAGAAGCATTAACCATCTAAGAGTCATATGTATATTGTTTGTGTCCTGTCTTGTTTTATGAGGTAGTTCTATAAGCAAAAAAGTATTCTGATAATTTCTAGAGCATTATGAATACTTGAAAAAAAAGGAAAAAAGATATTAAAATCAGTGAAGAAGTTGTTGATATTTATTGCCAAGCAGGAACCACCATAAGTTGTATTGATAAGCAGTGATCTCTTATTTTTCAAAATTATTTAATAATGTTAGAAGTATATTATAAGAGTATAACAAAAATATATAATTTGAATTTGTACAAACTTTTCATTTTGTTCAGTATGTTGCTATCCCAGCTGTTCACTGGAAGGAGATTCAAGCCAAAATTTATGGATTCTGAGCTGAGACAGAACTCTAGCAGAAAACGATGACACATTCTCTCCTAATGTCCAGGCCAGACTCCTCTCTTCTATTCCTATTTTGTTCGTTACCACTACTGTCTGGGTGATGATCCATTTTCATCAACTATTATGAACAACTCTCTCTAGCAGCCATGTCAGCTGAGTGTCTCCATGGATCTTCCTTGTTTCCAGGCAAAGCAATGTATAATCATAGTACTTTGTCCAGTATCCTAGAGCCAACAATTGAGAAGGAGCTAATGGTCCTGCTGAGGGCTGTGATCATAGGGACCTCCCAAGAGGTAGTGGTTCTGCCCACATGACATTGCAAGTGAACTACATAGCCATTGGTCCTTCATGCATCTCAGGAATCTGGAACATACATAAAAAGCCGCTACATGACTGGCCATTCAGGCTTCAGGCCTCTTTACACCACTGTTCTCTCATGTTCCGTAGGCCAGGCCTAACTGAGTTTATATCTTTGCTTAATCTTTGTTTTCCTACCTGGTTCAACCTTAGGTTTTTTTCTGTCTTCCTGTTAATTTTACTGCTGAGCCCTGCTCATTTGCTGCCTGTGGGTCCCAGGATGGCTCTTACAAAAGAAGAATATGCTGTTGGCTTGAGAGCCTTACTTCAAAACTGTCTGGTTGAGCCATTCAAACTCTTGACTTGATAGAATTAAAATGTTTCTGGATAGTGTGGTGAGATTAAGATGACTGGCTGTAACCTTTGAACAAGAGCTATGCAGCTATGTTATCAGGTAGGCCATGAATCTTACGCAAGAGTTAAACAGAAACCATAGGCTCTTTGTTAGTTAAAAAGTCATTTAGGTACATTATGAATCTAGATGACTATCATCTGTTGTGGTTTAGTCCCAGTCAGCAGATAGGACCACAGTAAGAGGAAGAAAATGAGGGGAAAGGGAAAGAAAATCATGGGAAAGGGAAAAAAACTTGAGATAAAGACAGTTTAATACAATAATAACAGAAAAGGAAAAATAACGATACAAATAATATTAACGGTAAAAGAATATACAAGACACGAGTCACTCTCAACACCCAGTAAATTGGTGAATTGGCACCATCCCAAGCAGTGATCACGAGTGCCTCCTTCATGCTGGTTAACCACATTTGTATACTGAGAATGACTACTATGGTATGGAATATTCCATTGGCTGTTCCATTGTTCTATCTATGCTCCTTATTAGCTTCTGTGGAAAACTAAAAAAGTCCTTGAAAAATATAAACATCATCTGGCAACAACTAAAACAATATGCATTGTTGACATTCATTTCATAGCAAATCTGAAACACACCAACCATTAAAAAGTATAAAAATTAACTCTACTCCAGGTGAAACAAGGACACTATCTGATGTGGATATGGAGTCGGAGCTACAGGTCTGGAAGGATTAAGTGGGTTGAGTTTTGGGGTGAAATGTATCTGCTAAATTCTTTTTGCTGCCTGAAAACTAAAGATGAAATGTGCTTTGAAGACTGGGAGGTAACAAATAAAATAGCACACTTTTCAACACTTGAAAAAAAAAAAAAGACTAATTACTGGATAGCCTGGAGCTATGCATGAAGTTGCTGGGTAGATTTAATAATCTAAATTAGGAGGTTAGTGTGGAATTAATTTTACCCAACTTATACATTTACAACATATGCTATAGGCATATAGACTTAAGCAAGTTACTTCAGGCTTCTCTTTAAGGTCAATGGGAAAAACAGAAATTGATTCATTAGGCCTATTATAGAAAATCAGTTTAGAAAGAGAAGATTTACTCCCTATTTCTCCCACTGACCTTGAAGAGAAGCCTCAAGTGACCATGTCAGGTCTTCATATCTGCTTTTGGTGAGACAAATCTCACCTTTAGGCTCTCTACACGGTTAACCTTCATGGTGCAAAACAAAGGAGAAGCCTACTTTAGGCACTTTGAACTGTCCTTTTGCTCACTACTGACAACAAAAGAAAAACAAAGACTAGATTTAACATTTCAGTTAGATATTTATAAATTACACATAGCAAATTCCTCTGTCCTCATTTTCACTGTATACACTGGTGACAATCTAAGAAACAGGAATGTATTGCATGGTAATTAAGTTAGGTGAAAAGGTAGGTGTCATTTACATTAATTATAACTGGAATGGACTGGATTCAAAAAAATGTAAAGAAACTTTATATGAAATGTAAATTTATAAATTGGCAGTATGACAAGCAGAAATCAAGGAACAGGAACTCTGGATACTTTAAAAATTAACATACCAACATATAGATTGTATTACACATATTAATAACTTTGAAAAGAACAGAGCAGTGGCTTAGATATTTTTCTAATATTCTGTTTTATCTTTAAATAGGTAAAATTAACTCCAGTTCCAGAGTGAAGGAACTGCAATGTATTTCCTTTAATATCTTTGGATGCTCATCATGTTTTTCTTAAAAAGGAAAAAAACCAAAACTTCAGTGATGTTACCAATAAGAAAATAAATGCAACCTATTAGGATCTATGCAAAAAATATTACCCTCCCACCCAGGACTCCCAGTGCTGAAAAGTAGTAAAGTAAAAAGCAGTTCAGGTAAAGAGAAACAATGAACAGATTATATGATCATATATAGCTTTAGAATTGTCAAAAAATGGAGTAGAATAGGAAAAAAAATGGTGCTTCATTTGATGTGGTTCATATGTGCTATACGGTTGAATTGAATTTCAGGTAGTTCTAGAAATTAACTTGAAATTAACTGATATACACTGCTGATTAGTAGGAATTTATGGAATACAAGATGCCTAGGAAGGCAATGGACAAAAATAAGAAAGAACAAAAACATGATTTAAAGCATGAAAAATAGCAATCAGGATGAAATGCATATTTAAAACTCAGATATTCCAAATCTAAAGATTGCTTCAATCAGTTCTAATGCAATTATCTTCCAAGAGAGCCAAAACCAGAGATCAACTGATTTTTTTCCCTGTGTACACTTGCTATTGCAGATGTTCATTCGTGGATGTAATACAAAGCAAGCATACAACTCCCTGAAAAGATTCTGGAAATGGCATTTGAAAGCCATTTTGATGGCTTCCAGAGCTACTGATCATTCTAGATGAATTAGTATAAAATGCAATGTCCTGCGTAGATCAGCAGTGAGTGTACTAACTTTACTGCAAAGATGAACCAACAAGCATGCAATGAATTGACCAGTGTACAATGTTGAATTATATGATGCATCTTGCTGTAGAAATCTGGATTTATTCTAGTTTTCTCACTGCTAATTTATGCTATACATTATCATCAGCATGCAAAAAAGAATTTTTATTGCTCTCTATACAATTGAGTCCTAATATATTGATATGCAACAGCATTTGTACAAAAGCTCATGTGGTGATTTTCAGTCAACCTAAATTAGTGTTTCATTCTGTAAAGGAAATGCTACCATAGGAAGAACAAGAATTTTAAACATTTTGGACTCAGCAGTTATTCTGGGAAGGTCTACCACTGCACTGTGATAGTTTAGGAAGATGTAAAAGTGTTCTGATTTAAAAAAAAAAAAAGAAAAAATAAGTATTTAGTCATTATCAGTCTTGAAAATTAGTGTATGTATGTATTCTGATGGTATATTCTGCTACATAGCTACTAAAAATTTTTAAAGGTAAGAACACTATGTGATACCAGCAATCTCAAGAGTTTCAGAAAATCCTTGTATTTTGCTAAGGGTTAAGGTTGAAGGTTTATCAATGTACCAAATATCACAAACTCTCTATGCAGCTAGGAGCATCTTTCTTACCTTTGAGGTCAGCTAAGGTTGTGAGCAGCCTTTTCAGTAAGAAAGACACAGGGGTTTATTGTTTCAATGTAATGATTTAAGTAGAAAGGTACTCATTAGAATGCAACATTGATACTTGAAGGACTGGTAGATTTTTAGTAGAAAATTATTAAGATGAGAGAAGTGATATATACCCTAACTCTCTTTGAGATTCCAGATGTGAAAAGGAGTACCATGGAAAAGTAAAATCTAAGCTTATTGCGAATATAGTAGAAAATTTTTGTAAGCTGCTCTGCTGGATGTACAGAAATAAGCGCCCATGATAAAGACCCCCATTTCTGTGGATTTAGAGGTGCTCTGAGAAGGTCAAAATCATCTTTCTGAACTTGAACTGGTCAAAGAAGATAAAAGCTCTCAAGCCTATAATGAGATTGAAATTTTGATTGATGTCCTTTGGGAATAGCTCGCAGGAATTGTGATTTTATAATGCTATAGAATAATTTTTGTTGCAGTCAGTCATACAGAGGTGATGAAACTGGGGTATGCTCATATTTAGTGTATTCCCTTGATATGTTGAATTGTCATCTTAGTCTACTGGCTGTAGAGTCTTCTAGACTTAATGAGTTGCATAAATTAAACAGAATATAAGGAAGTACAGGGTTTTCTCCCTGCAAAAAAGGGCCTTTGAACAGAATCAGGCTAAATCTAGGTCACTGCCTGAAAAGAATCTGTCAGCCCTCCGCATAGGTTCTAATAGTTAACAGCAATAAGTGTAAAAGCTTGACCTACAAATCCACAGATCGGCTTCCAGCTGTGACCATGGTGAAAGCACTGAGAGGCTGCAGCTACTTTTTGATGGACTCATTTTGATTACACCTTCCAGATGGAGAATGTCACATAAGTGCTGCCTTTTCCTGAACCTTGATCCAAAGAGTTTTTTGAGGAGCCTTCCAGATGAGAGTGGGTGGCTTCTGTGACCTCTGTCATCTGAATAGTTCACCTGTCCCTCAGCATTTTCCAGTGAGAAGATAGCTTGAACTGATAACATTTGATAAATTCATTTCAAATTACCTCTGCTGTTCTCTGCATATTTTCTATAATAGGTGATTCAGTAAGCTTAATAGACACTTTCTTTTTCACCCTCTAAAGCATGTTTATTGCAACTTTGATTTGTGTAGATTTTTAGCATATACCTATTTTACTTTAATTACAATTATGCAATAAAATTATCCAATTCATTTTCTTTTAAGGACAAGTTTAAAGAAGAGAAGCAGTTTCTTTGCAGTAAAAGTTGATTTCATCTTTTATTCATTCATAATTAACCTATTATATGTGTCAGGTTTTTCTGCTGTATTCATATATAAATAATATTAACAGAATTTGAAGCCAGAAAAATATTTTAAGTGTCTCTTTGACCTCTTAGATAATATTAATATAGAATTCCTGAAACTGATTGCTACATCTAACTTTATAAGCTCCATTTGAATGCATCTTTTATAAGGTCATCAATCCTAACTGCAGATGATGAAGAATCTGTCATGTTCCACGATTATCACCCTCACTTTCTCAGTATTAAATATGGTGTCATTTTTTCCAGTTTGAACTCTGCTAACTTCAGACTTCAGTTGTTGATTCAAATTCTGGTTATCTGTAAAATCCCTTAATCCTCTTCTTGACCACATGAGCTTGACAGTTTTTAGGTGAGAGAGCAGTTGAAGGAAACAAAAGACCATTGAATCCTAATAGTTTCAAATCATCTAAAAGGTGATGTGTTGAAAAATCTTCTGAAACAGAAGTCTTTTGACAGTTGGTCTCAGTCAAGATGAAGCCTCTTCCTTCCCCACTAGGAACAGCAACAAAAGTGTTTATAGCTCACTGTCTTGGCAAAGGCAACTTCCCCCCCCCCCCCTTTTGCTTTCTGTTTATCCTTAATTCCACAAAACCACCAGTTCTTCAAAACTAGC
>JAOTQQ010000023.1:38580072-38592398 GCA_026546715.1 Gallinago undulata
AACTTCCCCCCCCCCCCCCCCCCCCCCCAGGTATTTGTGTAGTCTTGAGGCCATGGAAAATCATTTATCTCATTGCCATTTAATTCTTCTGCTCATGGGGATAGATGCAACATAGCGTGAAGTTTATTGTATCACCATTATTTAACTGAATTAGACTAACAGAAATAGCAACAACTTCTCACTGTTCAAAATCATATCCTAAAACACAAGATCCAAATTACTATTATTTTTCTACATGGACATGTAAAATGGGACATGAAGAATTATTCCAGCATTTTAAAGTATTTGAAGCCCATCTGTTTAAAAAACAAAACCCAGAAAGATAGAAATTATGTTCTACTCTTCAAAAAGATGTCAGTTACACTACATGAACATTTTATCGCTTGATAAAGGCCATATGATAGTAGCAGCTTTCTGTTACTACACTAACACAAAGAGATAGTTTGTTGATGAGCATTTATCTAACTCCTAAATTCTTTTGGAATAAAGATGACTCTCTATAGAAAGACTGTCTTGTGATAACATACTGCATTCTGTGGTGCTTGCAGAGAAGCTGAGGGTAGGTGACTTACTTATAAGATATAACTGTTCCAAGGGAAAACTGAACAGGTCTGAATGGGGCTTACTTCAAGAAAAAACTAAGTAGAGAGATGTTCCACCTTCAGCAAGAGTGTTTAAAAAGGGCACAATGGGATATGAGGTTTTTGTATGTCACCATTCATATTTCATTTCTGGCATTTTCAGAGAATCAAGACAGATTCTTTCAAATTAGGTGACTTAGAATGTGTCTTCCCCATCTTTTCTTATATCCCAAAAGGCCAAAATCTGTGTGGTTCTGGCTCCTTGCTTTGCAGCATGCGTCAGGTTATTAGTTGTTTTACACTGGTTTTGCCTTTAAAATTGATCTCTTTGAGTAGCTACCAACTTGCTATGTTAGCGGAACTATCTCTTTTCAGAAGAATTTGGAGAATTTTTTTTTTTTTTTTTTTTACATCTGCTCCTTTTGTGAAGTTAAGTCATTCTTGGGGGTAGGAAACAACATCCTATTTTTCATTTCAGATAGATATAGATATTTATAATAGCCATGCCTAAACTACTGTGCAACTATGAATGTCTTTATGCAGCCAAGCAACAGTTACTGTCAGCTTCTTAGCTTAGTTCTCTTATTCTTATGCTTGTACTTTAACTGATGATCCAGCCTTGATGAATTCAGCTGTTCTTGTTAAGCCACTTCAGGATGAAAGAGGAAACAAAAGTTGTCTTCTCTTCACGTTACCCATATCTAGTGTACATTGCTTTAGATGTCACTTCCCAAATACCACCTTTCTATAAAAATGTGCATTTGTAAACCATTGTACTCAGTTGATCATGAATTAGATAATCAAGGCAAGGTAAACAAGTCAAGAATTGAGGCACTGAGGAAGTGTCTTACCAAAGAAGTCAGAAGCCACTGAAAGATTCCTCATGGAAAAGGAGTGTGAATTGGTATGTGAATATTGCTTTTTTTTTTTCTTCCTTCTCATTTAGAAAATCTTATATATCGTTTACATATACATACACACACAGAGAGATTCCTTGCAGTCTTTTTTCTTAACTGAAAGGTAAATTCAAAAAAATAATTATCAATTAAAATGGTATACCAATATGTGATTTTCAGAACTCCTGGGCTATAGCAAGAAAAAGTCTATACATGTGTTTTCTTTTGATAAATTCCTTCTGGTTTTCTCTTGATAACTTTGGTAAGAGTGAAATACAACAGTGGTGCTACAGGATGAAAATAGAGAAATAAAAAAATATTACAGATGACAACCCAAGAAACAGCTTCAAGACCAGTCAGGAAATGATCTCAGGAGACAGTATATCAGATATTCTTTCCATGCTGTATCTGAGTATAACTAAAAGACCAGTAAGGTGATATGCACAATTTTTTTGAGCGTGTCCTCATGTAGTAATAAGAGAACCTTAATTCTTTGCTTTCTCCCTGATAATACTCTGTTTTTGAAAACTGCCCTCAAATTTACCTTTGCTCCTGCATTCTCTGCAGCACTCTTTTACACTTCAATTTTCCTTGTATGGTGTAAAAGCAATAAGAGGAAGAGAATGAAGGCACTCTTTTTATTACTTGTTTTGGAAACAGCTGTAACAATATATTTCTTTTCTTTTTCTTTCTGGCCTTCTGGCCATGCTCAAGTTTAAAACTTCAATATTGAATAGGTGTCTTTTGAGGATTAAATACTACAGCTGAGGTGACTTCTCAGATTAATACTTCTTTCTCTCACAACTTCAGTCTTTGAAATAAATTGTAATATTTATTTTTTCTCCAGTCAAAAATCCATTTATGGTATTGTATCTGAGATTAATACATATTCTGAAATTATTGCTACAAAGGGACTTGCTACTAATATGAAATTAAACACACTGATTGTAAATGCAATGAGTGTCTATAGAAGATTATGGAATATGTTTTTATAAGCTTAATTTCTGCTTCTGTACTGTACTGCTGGTGGTCACCTTAGATGGCTATACAAAGCAAACTCAAGTTGATCTCCACATAATAGAATGTAAAATATATTCCTAAAATCTTTTCTTTGACAGAGAGCAGACCGGATTATGTTGACTCAGACGCATAAATTAATCCTTATGTATGCTTAGAAGACACGGGGCAAGCAATCAAAATCCATTACTTATGGGGCATTGTTAATCATGGTAGAGAACATTTCTATATTAATCAGTTGTAGGCAAGGAAAAATATATTAAGAATACTCTGTAAGAGATTTATTTATGATGGTAGCTTAGTACTTGCGGCTTAAAGAATAGTGCATATCTTTATTGCAACTATGTCAAAGTAAGTGGCACTGTACTATGGATAAAAACTGATAGAGTGTGTTTTGGCCTTTATTTCTGAGAGCACTGTCAGTATTAACATTAGCTAGCATAAATCTATAGGCATCCGATTAATGCAAATTCTTTCAGGCTATTTCTCCTGACTCTAGGATAATGGAGCAGTTCAGTGTAGCAACAGCAAAATGGATTTGTGTTGTTTTACATGTTTCCTGAGTGTATTTTAAAATAATTCCTAATATTTTTATTTATTTTTCTGATACTAATGGCAATCCCAAAACTTGTATTATGACAAATATAGTAAAAAAATTTTTGGCTACACAAGGACAAAGAACTACCCAGGAAGCTTGCACAACTCTCAACTATGAAACCTGTTGGTTTTCCTGACTTTCTTTGATGCAATAGATTGCAGAAAGACAAAGAATAATCTTCAATTGTTTCTGCAGCTGTACGCTAAGGGTCCAGAGTAAGCAATTAATAGACTCGAGAATTATTAGGCTGCTTATGTCCCTTGTGTAGAGAGAAGATGTGGAAATAGTCTTGCATGAATGCAAAACCTAGCCCATTACAGAATCTTACAAACTAGCATTTCCAGAGAAGCAGCAAGAAACTTCCCACTTAATCCCCAAACTGATTTCATTACATGTATCTTTTTTCTGTATGGCAGTATTTTGTACTGTATGGCAGTACAAGATCGATGTGGCTGCTGGCATTAATACAAACAGGAGCCTGGATTTTTTTCTGAATTTAATCCAGTATGACCTAATCCTGATAAAGAATTCATATCCCCAGTGGAGTTTGGAAAGATTACTAGATTACTACAAAGAGGTGAAGTACCCAAACCTGTGTCAAGAAATCAGAAACATCTCACTGTTGATGCATTGTCAGTAGCAATTTTTTTTTCTGTATGTCTGCAACTCTTCTGCATTTACATGAGATTAAAATTAAGATATGTATGGTTTCTTACTCCAGATATTATTAATATCTGTCTGCTTAATATGAAATGCACATATACAGTGCCTTTGGGTCATCAAAGTGATTCTTTTTGGCTTATGGTTATAATTACACTGATAGTTTGGCCATGAGTCCTAAAAATTGTGGTGGAGATAAATTCAAGGACCAGAACACTGGTGTTCACTAATTTCTCTCTTTTAAATACAGTCTTGAGGTGCTGGGAGAGCACCTTTCCTCCTAACCAAAGCGATAACTAAGACTGTCAATGTGGTGGCCACTACTTACTATTAAGGAGAAAACCCACTAGTATCAGATAATAATTTTATAGTATATCTTATCTGCAAAAAGCACTTTTAAAAATATACTTCACACTACTGCTGAAACATAGGTACCAATCTGTTGCTGATGCTTTTGTATTCTACCTCTTGCATGCTTTGCCTGCCAAAGGGCACAATTTTTTTCTTTGAAGTAGCCTGTGCCTTCCATCATGTTGTCTGTTTTGCAGCCAGTAACTTAAAAAGTTGGACACTAAAACTGCACTTAACTAAAAGTGCCTTTTAGGGTATTCTTGAAGTACAGTCTCATACAACTACAGTTTTGCTGCCTCATTTCTAGCTTGTCAATATACCCTAAGGCTTAACTTGTGATGATAATACTGTAAGGCTTTGGAAAAATGAAAGTAACTGAGAAATTTTATAAACAACATCTGTTGTTCTCATTGGTCAATCCGGCCAAAACTACAAGGATGAGCCTGAGGACAAGAGTAGTGCTGTAGTTGATCCCAGAAGACAGAAGCAGGGAGGAAACAAGCATGTTGCCTCCATATTCTGGGGTTTTGTTTTGTTTATTACCTTTGCATGCATTTTTATTGCTCTGGACAAAACCAGCAATGTCAGAAAAAAGTCAAAGCTCTGCAATTTGTGTTCAGTTTTAAATAAAATTGCTTTCCTTTAACAAAAATGTACAAGCATCTGCACACATAGCCACCAGAATGTAAGGGAAAAAAAGTTTCTCACTGACAGAAACTCTCTTTACCTCATTGGGGCATCATTGCTTTCATTTTCAGAAAACCTGTTGCAACATCATTTGAAACATGCTCTTTCCAAGTCATTAATTTTACTGTGAAAGATGGGTTTACGTGCTGATTATGTCTAGGTCTGATTGGATATCAGGCAAAGATAAGATACAAGGCTACCCCTAAGTGCCTGTTTGAATAGTTCAGTGCAGAATTTTTGAAAAAATACATCCAAGGAAAAATGTGCTATATCTTTAGAGTTACCATTTTAGAGTTCCCATTTTTTTCTGTGAATCCAAGAATGAACTTCTAAGTGCAACAATTTCTAAGTGCCATGGAAACCCCCAAACAGTAAAACTGAGGATCTGTTCTTTGAAGCATCTGTAGTGGTTGGTTTTGAGCTTGTTATAAAGCTGCTGTCTTCTCAGGTATGCAAAGGTCTGTTGTAAACCAGAGTAATCATCACCAGTCAGGAAGAAGTTAAGGAAAACACCAAAGAATTATCCATGAGCTGGATATGGTGAATGAAGTTAAATAGTGGTGAACGAAGTTAAATCCAGTTGGTGACCAGTCACAAGTTGGTGTCCCCCAGGGCTTGGTATTGGGGCTGGTTCTCTTTAACATCTTTGTCAATGATCTGGACAAGGGGATGAAGTGCACCCTTGGTAAGTTCACAGATGACACCAAGTTAGGTGGGAGTGTTGACCTGCTTGAAAGTTGAAAGGCTTTGCAGAGGGATCTGGACAGGCTGGATCAATGGCCAAGTTGAACAAGGCCAAATGCTGGGTCCTGCACTTGGGTCACAACAACCCCATGCAGCGCTACAGGCTTGGGGAAGAGTGGCTTCAAAGCTGCCTGGCAGAAAAGGACCTGGGGGTGTTGGTTGACTGTCAGCTGAATATGAGCCAGCAGTGTGCCCAGGTGGCCAAGAAGGCCAACAGCATCCGGGCCTGTATTAGGAACAATGTGGTGAGTAGGACCCAAGAGGTGATTGTCCCCCTGTACTTGGCACTGGTGAGTCTCTACCTAAAGCACTGTGTCGAGTTTTGGGCCCCTTACTACAAAAAAGACATTGAGGTGCTGGAGCGGGTCCAGAGAAGGTCAACAAAGCTGGTGAGGGGTCTGGAGAGTAAGTCTTATGAGGAAAGGGCTGAGGGAGCTGACGTTATTCAGCCTAGAGAAAAGGAGGCTGAGGGGAGACCTTCTCACTCTCTACAACTACCTGAAAGGAGTTTGTAGAGAGGCAGGGATTGGTCTCTTCTCCCAAGTCACAGGCAATAGGACAAGGGGAAATGGCCTCAAGTGGCACCAGGGGAGGTTCAGATTGGATATTGGGAAAATGTTTTACACTGAAAGGCTTATTACGCATTAGAATGGGCTGCCTAAGGAAATGGTTGAGTCACCATCCCTGGAGGTATTCAAAAGTGACAGAGTGTTTAGTGATGTGGGGTTTTTTGTGTTTTTTTTTATCAGAGTTAGGTCGATGGTTGGACTAGATGATCTTAAAGGTCCCTTCCAGCCTAGACAGTAGTACGATTCTATGATTCTGTGATTCTAATGTAGATATCTGCTGTGCTTGAGTCACCTGATATGAAAGACTCTGCAACATTTCTATTGACTCGGACAAAGCAACCTGCTTTTTGAGCGTGTTTTATAAAAGTTATGTAATAATCATTAATGACAAAGGAGAAGTCATCTAGCATTTAGCTCCTGAGGTACATGGAAAATGTTCTGTAACTGTGCATAATGTTCTAATGTACAAGAATTTATAAGGTAGCAGTTCACTAAACGAGCTAGCTTTAGTAACATGTACAGGCAATCATACCACATGATAAGAATTCAATCTTCTCATTTTATGTTGTTAGCTCCTCATAAGCCTCAAAAGTCAGCAATGCAATCAGTTTTATAACAAATTGGTGGTAAAGTGCAAGCCAATAAAGATATTGTTGAAGAACTTCAATATTTTCAGCATCCTAAATTAACTACTATAGCACTTCAGTGAATATTTTCCAACCATCTTTTTTCATCTGGCAGAAGAAATGCATAGAACCTATTGGGTTGTAGTATATCATGCGTGAAAGAAGTACCAGTGTTACATTCATTGGTGTTTGAATTTGACTATGTTTATGAGGCTAGTAACTGAATGATGCAACTGAATGATTAACTTGAATATAGCTTAGTAATATTGTTTTAACTAATTGGAATTGATATTAAGCTTTATCCAGTCCCATATAGAATAAGGGAAAAAAACCAACTACCTTTGCAAATTGCTTTTCTATAATCGTGTCAGTTGTGGGTTTTTTTTGACTGGGAACTAAAAGTGTTGCCTGTACAATAGTAGGTACAGATGTAATATGCATCCTGTGATAGTGATGGGGGGAACATAAGGGACTGCATAAACCTTTCAGTGCCGTGTGAGCAGAAACTTATGTGTTACATGGGAAATGCAGTTTTCATGGTTCTCTCCAAAGCACTACTCTTTCTCCATAGCTAAAAATGTCCTCACTTCCTCAAGTGTTAAATCAACTACACTAGATGGAAAATGACAGGACAAAAAGAGAGGAGTTAACTTTTTATGTTCCCTGTTGATTAACCTTGAGGGAAGCAGATTTTTTTGGTGTTGCTGTCTTTGGAATTGTATGGATTAAATCATGATGCTGCCCAGAAGTTAAAAGAAAATATAGTCATATTCTTTCAGAAAATTAAGAGATGTGGTTAGTAGAATGCAGATTATTTTGTGAAGTGTTCATGTTAAACTATGTTCAGTTTACATAATGAATATTTCTGTCATTTTTTTATTGTTTATGTTACTTTCTGATAATATGAAAAATATTTGACATTCAAAAATCACATCTACAAAGACTTTGAGAACAATACAGAAAAGCAGTAAGTGCCTTTTTGTACTGATCTCCATAAAAATAGAACTGTGCTCCATTCTGTACAGGAGGTCTTATTCTTGTGAACTGGGAAAGAATACTACTAATCAAATATGAAAAAAAAATCTGGAGTTTGATGCCAAATAAGATTGCATCGTTTTGGGCTATTTTTTTCCACCCAGCATAATTTATAGTCCTGTGCAATCTCAGGGAAAGACAGTTAAGAAAATTTGAGGTTAAACTCTCAACTGCTCTGGGCTGCTGTCATTGAAAATGTAATTTTAATTTGTATATCAGGAACCAGGAGTAGACAAAAGAGACTTTTCACTGAGAAAAAGAGATTGCTTAGAACTTGGTCTTTCCAACTAATGTGTTATTGTGTGTTTGTATTATAAAACTATCTAGATGTTTCTTGAACTACAGCGTAGTGTGATCATTAGTCATTGATTATCAATACTAGCTAAGAGGCCATGTATTTAAATGTAATTTTTATGGAATTTATTAAGCATGAAAAGAATAACATTTCTAACAGAGAAGGTCACTGAAGAAAACTGCAAAGAAACTTCTGCAATTTTTTTTTTTTTATTTCATTATGGTTGTGAATTCATTTTAATTGCTTGAATAGAAATTTCATTTATTTTAGTCCAGAAATGATTACTTAGATCATTACAAGTTCTTACTATGTAGGAAGTGGACAGAAGCTCAGCTTCTGCAAAAAACCCTTTCCCCTTTCTGACTGTAAAGTGAATGAAGATGAATGAAGAGAGAAAGAGGAAAGTATTGCCTTGCTTTGCAAGATTTTCTGCAGAAAAATCTCACTTGAGAAACTCACTTTGAGGTCTTGCCCTCTTTTGACCTGTGAAGCTGTGTCCTACTTCCTCTTATGAGTCTTCGGGACACCAAAAGACACCACAAATGAGATGGGAGCTTGGATGTACATGGTAAGACCAGTATGTTAAAATTAATGGGATCCACAAAAAGGGAAGTGGAATAGGCAGCAATGGGAATAAAATGCCATTTGCTTTCCTTCTGCAGGAATAAAAGCTCAGTAGCATGAAAAATGCGCTGCTGTTGCTTTTCTTCATATCCTTTATTTTTTCTTAATTTGTCCTTTTGTTGTATGGGATGCCCAATGGACAATAGGCAGAATGTTGGTCCAAAGTACAGGAGATGCACCAGGAATTCAAGGAGAATGCTCACTCTGTGCATAGTTATGAGCCCATCTATATTACTATAAGGAGTTGTTGCAATGGCTTTTTTTTTTTTTTTCGCTGCTGCAGAAGTGTCTATCTCTCCATTAACTGCTACAAAAACAGCTTGCCACATCTGTTTACTTTAGTCAGGTAAAACAAACCAAACAACACCAGCACCAACACCGAAACATAGCTTGTTTCTTAGTAACAAAGAAACTAAAACCTGGAGGAAACTGCCTCAGAATTGCTGAGCACCATGAAGCTGTAGTTATCTGGGAAAATTTCTAGCACAGTACTGACTGAAAATCTTCTTGCAATTTAACAGAAACCCATTTAATACCAGCACCACTGAGGTTCTCATGTACATGCAATACTGCATGTTCTTGCCCTTCAGCTAAACTATTTGTGAAAGTCAAACATACTCAAAAGAATTTCCCCTTCAATACCACATAAGTAAATCACTTAAGCTCCTTTCATTTTCTCCCTTGTTTCCACATTTCTGCCAGCTTTCTCATCGGGAATGTGGAAGCTAGGTGGGACTGCAAAATGTAGTTCTGTTTTTCTATATACAGGAGAGGCAATCATATAGTGCAGTTACTGCTCTTATCCTCTGGGCTATTAATGAATCCTCTCTGTTCTTTGTACTTGTCTAGAAACACAGAATCCATATTTCTTCCTCTTTCTCTCCCCCCCACCCTGCCTTTCCCCTCCTTTGCCCTCCTTTGCCTTGCCTTGCCTTGCCTTCCCCTCCCTTCCCTTCCTCGCCCTTCCCTTCATCTCTGTAGTGTACAGAATGAATTGTACAATATAGAAGCATGTGAGATATACTTAATAAAGTTATTGCCACCTCAGACAGCAGTTTCCTATCAATATCTTCAAATTCAAGCTTTCCTGTCTAGTTTCTTCTCTATTTTCAGTCTGTTTCTGTATGTTGTTTCTGTATGTTCAGTGTGTTGTTTTTCCTTTCTGATACTAAATGTCCAATTAATGCCAAGCAGAAGAATAGCAAATGTATGAGCTTTTAAGGCTGGCTCTGTAACAAGCTACTATATGTTTTTATCTGACTGTACAAAACTACAGTCACTATAGCTATGTACTGCAACAACAAATATTGCAACTGTTTTCCAAACCCTAATGACAAGCCATTCCATGAACTACAAAAGTAACAGTATTGTTTCTTATTTCTAAAACAGACACTCTAGGAAACCACGAATCAGTTGTTGAACTGCTTTCAATAGCCTAGTAAGACAAAAGCAAGCACCTTAAGAAGTCTGTATGCTATCCAGAAAAAAATATCTTCTGTAATATTACTGACAAATCCAATCATTTAAAGAGGTTGAATCATAATATACCCAAAATGCCAGAATTCTCAGTAAAATTGACCTTTTTTGTCCTCTGTTTTTCTAAAACTGTGAGGTGCACCTGGGTCATATTTTCAGGATTTCTCCTACAAATCTAGAATGTTACTCCTTTTCCCAAATAAGCAACATAGAAAATTCTCCCTTGTTTATAGAAACTATTTCGGATTGTTTACTTGGTTGCTCTATTTAAATGAATATTTTGAATACCATTAGATGGTCTTCCAACCTTGTATGAGGTCAGTCAGTTATTCAAGGGTCAACCTCTGTAGGTTGAGTAATAAAGACATGACAGAACATGGCTACAGGATATGCTATGTACAGGAGGCTTGATAAAGCCTCCCCTGTAGTATGCCCTAGAGATTAAGGACAAGCTATTCCTGTTGGGTTTTTAAATTAATTTTGAAGTTTTTGTAATTGATTTTCTAAACTACATAGTGAAGGATGGTTCTAAATAGAATAGCTGGGTAGAGCAGCTGTCCTCACAAGTAAGGATATAAGCTGGCATCCTGCAGTTCAGATCCAGTAGTTATGCCTTAGTTCTTGAGATTTCTCTATAATATAGCCCAGAGGCAATGGAAAATGCTCCAGATCTTACTCACTTTTCTCATATGAGGAGTTAGTGAATGAGCAAAGCAAGCAGCATCCTGACCAGTAACAGGTATTAATAGATTAGAAATGGATGTACTTGTATGCAGCATATCAATTCTCTTTAGAATCCATTTTCTCAATTTCCCTCTTTCAGAAATACAAACAAACACAGTTTTATTTTTCAGGGTTTTCTCTGTGCACAATCTACATAACCTGTTGTTATGGGTGACAACTTCAAACACTTTAATGTGCAGCCATTTTGCCAGAAGCCTGTAGCAGAATACCAGAGTTTGGTTTCTGGGGTTGTGAAATAAAGGACTTCAACTTAATTATTATTTGTTATTTTAGCCATCTTTTTCTGATAAAATAAGTCTAGAAAATTGTTTGGATGTAGTGATCAGTCCTACCTAGTAATGATTCCAAAACTTACTTCCTCCAAGGATCCCTTTGACATATTAGGAAATTTCCTGCTTTAATTGTATTTATCTTATGGTTTTAGATACCTCCTCCCTCAACTCTTGACGTCTTCCTCCTTTTTATATTCCCTAGGATACTATTTCTCCCACATGCTTTTGTACATTGCCTTAGTTATCTATTTCTGTCTATTCAACTCTATTTCCTCTTGCCCTCAAAATATCTCAACATTTTTTTTCCTCAGGGGGTGGCTAAGGGAGATAACATGGAGAATCCATGGTCCTACCAGAGTCCTGGCCCTCCCTACCACATTCTCTTTCTCACTCAGCTTCCTCTTGCTGTAGAGAAGGCATAGGCATATTAGAAGAAAGATGGTGCTCTTCTGTACCCACGTCAGCTGTTATTTGAACTGTTTTTAATACTCTTCCTTTAACAGTCAGCTCCTCTGAAGAATTCGTATCATAAAAATTACTATCATAGTATCTCAAGTTCTGAGGCTTCAACAAATTGGAGACTGCTGTCCACAACACTTTCCTTCAAATAACGAAACTGATAGGGAATGAGAATCTGAGACAATATCAAGAACTTCATAATTTGTGTGTCTGCTTTTATCCCAACCTATTATTTAACATCTTTGTTGGAGACATGGACGGTGGGATAGAGCGCACCCTCAGCAAGTTTGCCGATGACACTAAGCTTGGTGGTGCGGTCGACACACTGGAGGGAAGGGATGCCATCCAGAGGGACCTGGACAAGCTTGAGAGGTGGACTCGTGCAAATCGCATGAAGTTCAACCAAGCCAAGTGCAGGGTCATGCACCTGGGACGTGGCAATCCCAAGCACAAATACAGGTTGGGCGGAGAATGGCTGGAGAGCAGCCCTGAAGAGAAGGACTTGGGAGTGCTCATGGATGAAAAGCTCAACGTGAGCTGGCAGTGTGCACTGGCAGCCCAGAAAGCCAACTGCATCCCGGGCTGCATCGAAAGAAGTCAGGCCAGCAGATTGCAGGAGGTGATTCTGCCCCTCTACTCTGTGCTCGTGAGACCCCACCTGGAGTACTGTGTCCAGCTTTGGAGTCCTCAAC
>JAOTQQ010000023.1:38592498-38610681 GCA_026546715.1 Gallinago undulata
GGGTAATGGTTTTAAATTGGAAGAGGGGAGATTTAGATTAGATACCAGAAAGAAATTCTTTACAGTGAGGGTGGTGAAGCACTGGAACAGGTTGCCCAGGGAAGTCGTGGATGCCCCATCCCTGAAGGTGTTCAAGGCCAGGCTGGATGGAGCTTTGAGCAACCTGGTCTAGAGGGAGGTGTCCCTGCCTGTGGCAGGGGGTGTGGAACTTGATGATCTTTAAGGTCCCTTCCACCTCTAACCATTCTATGATTCCATGATTTTAGTAACCTGTCCCTAAACCGTTTTAATGGATGCACTCCACATGAGTCTTTTACAACTAAAATTTAGGAAAAAAACCCAACCTGTTATTTCCTTGCATTACTTTTTTCATTGTTTGTGGCTAATTCTTTGTTACTGCATTGTTCATTTTATCATGATAATATTTTGACTTATATTGTCCAGAACAAGAGAAAATGCACTAAAGCAGAAGAGAATGATAAAACCCAGTTCTATTTAGAAGTTTAATTTCTATTTTCCAACCTGTTCAGGCAACTGGTACCTGGATTAGTTTGTCCTGAATGCCAACTTCCTCTCTGCAAAATCCTACTCTTATCAGATTTTCTCCTTTTGCTTGTAAAAATATCTGGAGGTACATCCCACTGCTCTTTCAGATGAGGTGTATCAGATGTCAGTTATTTCAGTTTTAAGAAAGACATGCTTGGGAAGAACACTGGAGGAATATCGGCTCTCAGTGACTGCTCATGAGCAGCATGTTAGGCCATTAGGGTTTAGCCCACCCTATCAGTTAAGTAAACAAGCAAGTCTTGGATAAAATGGTGCTTCTACATCTAAGTCATAGTTCCTCTGTGTGGATAAGTTACTCCACACAGAAGGTGAAGAAAAGTGACTCGTTACACCTAAAATTAGGCTAAGAACAATATGAACCATGCTGGGAAGACATAGTGAACTGAAAAGGCATTCCATCCTGCTAGAATGGTCTTGTAGGCACCTGTGAGCGAGGGAGAAGATAGGGAGAACATTGGAAATTGTCCAGGTAAAGGTGATAAGATAAAAAGAATAACAGATTACCAAGGACAAGTATTTTTAACAATTGCCTCAAATTTAGAAAATGTGCTGAGTTGCCTACCCATAATATAATAACAGATTAATACAAAAATACTACAATTAGAATTAAAGTAAGTGTAATATGACCATGATTTTTAACTGTCTAGCATACTTTTCTTGTCTCCATTTTGAACTTTTACAGCTTGTGTTATAAGAAGAAATTATATAGGTTGACTGATTTACTAGATTTGCAAGACATATTCATTATTAATAACCTAGTCTTTGAAGAAATTATTCCTTGAAGAATTGTTGAAAATGGATTCCCTTAACATATTCATAAATATTAAAGTTGGGTTTGCTACATTACTGGTACAGAAAACTAAATGTAAACTTCTTACAGAATTTTTTCTCCTTTCTTTTTAGGTGATAACACTGAAGTATATTAAAACAGTGTTGAAGACGCATCTCTACTCTAAAATCAAATGTAAGTAATGACATTCTCATCTTGAACTGTGGATCTGTCACAGCAGGCTGAAAAAGATTAATTACAGTTTGAATAGAGGAACCCCACTTAGGAAGATCTTTACACAGCAGGAATACATCTAAATGCTACGTTATTCTTCTCTGTCTCTCTGTTCACTCTAAGTCCCTTTTGCCCTTGGTCCAATTACCACATTCCATAATGGTGCTCAGTCTTCATCAAGCTAGTCCACCCTCTTGGTCTACCATTCTCAGACTGTGGTCACATGGTCATTAATAGGGTATGACTTGATAAAGACTCCATGATCACTTTAGCTAAGACATATATATCCTCAAGGGGGCCAGCAGAGTGGGAGGTGCCGATCTCTCTCTGGTGACTAGCAATAGGACACAAGGAAATGGAATGAGGCTGCATCGGGGAAGTTCAGATCAGACGTTAGGAACAGATTCCTCACTGAAAGGGTGGTTGGTCTTGAACAGAGTCTTCAGGGAAGTGATCATGGCAGCAAGCCTGTCAGTGATGCTTTTAGTTAAATGGTTTAGTTTAGGTAGCCCTGTGAGAAGAAGGAAGTTGGAATTGATGATCCTTCTGTGTCTCTTCCAACTCAAGATATTCTATGATTCTATATTTGAGTTGTGGGTGTGTTTTTGTGTTTGTTTGGATGGGGTTTTTTGGGTTGGTTTTTTTTGTGTGTGTTTTTGTGGGTTTGGGGGCTTTTTTGGTGTTTTTGTTGTTTTTTTTTTTAATATGGTTGGACTCGATGATCTCAAAGGTCCCTTCCAACTACTAAGATTCTGTGATTCTGTGATTCTGTGATAGTACTGAGATTAGTTTATTGGTTTTCTGGTGGTGCAAGCCAGGCAGTACCACATTTGCCTAAAGTTAAAGTTATGGTGAAAGCTCTTGAAGAAGTACCCATTGAACCAACAGAAGGAACTTTGATTGATCACTTTGATTGTAGGGATGTAGCATTTCTGGGATAGCCTCAGGAGCCCCAAAACAGGATGTACTGAATTGCAGAAAGAAGCCCGAGTCTTCTCTAACAGCAAACTCTTGTTTCCTCTGGTGAAAAGTCTGTGACTGTCTCGATTTCTAGAAAGCCAATCCTAATTAACTCCCACTTTGCACTTCCCATTCTCAGAGACAATATCCCATTTCTAACCTTCCTTTCCTTTTTAAATGAACTCTTGTATCTTCTATGACTTTGTGGAAAACAAGCTTGTGGAAGACACAAGACTTGTATTCAATGTGAGGGACGGAATCAGCATTCAAAATGGTCTTGATAAATTGGAGAAGTACTCTAAAGTGAACAAATTTATATTAGTAAGGCCTTGTATTTGGAAACAAACAAAAAAACCAAACAAATAATCAAAAGTCCACATACAAAATTTAAGTGGTAACAGGTTATGCTATCATCCTGCAGAGAATAACAGGCAGTTTATGAAAAACCACAACTGAAATATAACCCAAGAAAGTGATTCTGGCTCAAGCAAAATGAACCTCAGTGTTGGCTATAGAAAAAGAAGCACTGTACACAAGTAATAAGAGAATAAAAAGTATGTTGTAATTGGCCTCTGCAAGGTCTGAGCTGGAGCATCCCATCAGGTCTTTGGCACCGTATATTAGGGAAGAAGTAGACAAACTGAAGTAAGTAAAAAAGAAAGCAATAAGAATACAAGGTTTAGAAGACATCTATCTTGAGACAAAAAGCTAAAATCTGTTTTGTTTAAAGAGAGAATTGAAGACAGTGGTAAGGAGACATGTAACCATACTTCCAACATGGAAAGAGTACTAGAGAAAGGACAGTTACTGGTTGTTCACTGTCACTGTTGTGCACTTGCTGAAGAAAAAGATAATTTGCTGCAGTGCAGATTCAGGACAGATACTAATAAACTCTTTCAAGGTATAAGCACTGGCAAAGGGAACTGAAAGAGGCTATGTAATCTCCTTCCGCTAAGGGAAGAGCAGAAAACTACATTAAAGACAAGCTAAGGCAAATGTCTGGTTCATTACTGGGGAAGATGTAGATGATCACTTAAGGTCTTCCCTGCCCTGCACTTTAATGATTCTGTGGCAGTTTCACAGGAGCCCCTTATGATTGGTTGCAGCATTGGCATTGCTTATTTGCTCTATTCACTACGCCTGTAGAGGAAATGAGATTTTTGTGGGCCAGGTCTAAAACTGGAATAATTTAACTGCCATGGTGCAGGTCTGTTAGTACCATATTTGGCCTTATGTTGAGTTTATTTAAACATTTCAAGAATTTGTATCTGAGTTTGTAAATTCAAGAACTCCTGATAAACTTGGTTGAAGGGTTCGGCATTTATGTAACTGCTTCAGGTTTTTCAGCTTTAATTTTACATATGCTGAACATACCTATAGTAGCACATTTTAATTATATGAAGATAATTTAATATTTTATAGAAGGGAAGTAGAATGCTCAAATTCACTGGAAAACAAACAAACAAGAATAACCCAGTATACCTATCAAATTCTAAGATACCTTTTACTGCATCATTCTGAATACCTTTTTCTCAGGACTATCACAATTGCAAATGTTTTCTGCATGAAAAAGTGTTACTGACAGAAGAAAGCTAAATATGTAGATAAGATATCTGTCTCGTGTACACTCATCTTTAAAACAAGGCATACTTGCTGCATATCTCAGGTAATAATCTAATCCTTGTGCAGTATAAAATGTGATTATATGCACCACAACAAATTTTCAGTTTGCAATTGCAATGTATCTTGAACATTCATAGTAATTTCTAGCCTTGCAAATGATCAGTATTCTACTTCGAAAAAAGTTCCTTTTTTTTTTTTTTCATTTTTCAGTCCCCCAAGGAAAGTTGGAATTTTTCCTTTCTAGAGTAGAGTATGCAAAATGTGTGATGACTGCAGTTCCTTCCTTGCCTGGTTGCAGCAGTTCTGCTGATTTAATTTAAGAAATGAAGTTTCCCAGTTTCACGGGAGTTTTAATTTTTAATTTCAAAAAGAATTGGTTTAAGGTATTGAGAGTGTTCATAAGGAAAAATAACTATTCCCTTAGAACGCATTTTCTGTGGATTTTTTTAGAATGAAACACATCTTGTACAAGAAGTCAGCAAAGTTCAACAGGAGCGTGTTTTAGATGTGGCTGTGACAGGGTGGAGCTATGGCAATGCTGCCTGACACTGCATACAAGGGCCTAACCAACAGAAGAAACATGGCTTACAGGGAAATATACCCATTTATATGCCCATTTAGCCTTTGTCTGCCACTATATCCTCCAAGCAAGGATACAGTTAAATAAGGATGAACTAAGACTGCTTCTTTAAAGCTATGACTCTAAAGGCAAAATGTATTATGTTTAATTATGTTAAGCTCATGCCAGAAGTTCATAAAAAGAGCTTAGAGACGTATTCATTCCTTCAGGATGATAGCCAATAATAGCCAGCAAAGTATTGGTCACATAACTTTAACACAAGTGCCCATCAGAAAGCACATGCAAGTGCATAAAATTGAGTAGGAACCAACTGCTTGTCTTGGCAGCTCCACCATGTCCCCTTTAGAATATGTTAAATGTAACAGAAGTATATGCATTGGAAAAAAAAATACTTGCTTTTTGGACAGGGAAAAGACTACATTATTCTTCTTCCCCATTTTTCTGAAATATAAGACGCTATATACATATATGTTTTAATCTTCAAAGCAACTTCTGCTGCTCTGGGTGGAAAACAGTCTGTCAGAGATAGTACGTTGGCAGCTCTGACTCTTGGCCCCTAATACAGCAAGCGCAACAATTGAGTTAGCTGATGCAATCTAAACTGCTGAAAAACCTAACACCGAATTTTTATATTTGCAATTTTCCCTTCTTTGAACTAGTTTATCTTGGTAGAAAACTATCCTAGCCCTCTAACAGTAAAAGTTTTGCACTAGAAATGTACTTCAGTTTTGTTTTTTTCAGATTATTGTCAAGGTAGAATCACCTTCCTGGTATCTGAACATCATTTTTATTTTTGCCTTCTATTGTTACAGCTCACAAGCTGGTCCATACTGCCTGCTTTTTATCACCATCTTATTATAAGTTTTTTTTTTCCTGTTAGCATTTGGCACTGATAGTTATGCCTTCCCACCTCTTCCCTGTCTTACAAATAGCACTTGACACATTTTGGATTCTTGTTTTTCTGTACCTTATTGCTCCTTCACTCTGTTTTAGTTTGTTTTCAGACTTCTTCATGAAATAGCATCAGGGCTGTAAAGCAATCAAGAGTCTGAGGAAGTCTGTAATGCAACTGTCAAAATCGTGTAATGAACATTGCCAAATCCAGTTGAGGACATACTCGTTTGACAGCAAGTCTATAGTATTTTCAGCACCCTCACTGGTATGTTAGTAAAGCCCTAGTAGAGAAACACAAAGAAATCATTTACTATACAACCAGTGGGTTGAAATTTCACTCATAGTGTTTAATGATTAACACAAAAGCATGGTGCATCTTCTGGCTAAATAGTGGAATGAATTCCAGGAGATCTTATCTCAATGTCTAGATCTGTTACAGGCTACTTAATAACTTTTTCCCTGTCCCTTATATTCTCTGTATCTCAAATTATAACTGCTAAATTGGAATAACATTGCTCCCCTTTTTGCTGATCTCTGTCTTCTTTATTTGGATAGAAAACTCAAGAGGCAGAGAGTACCACTTAGAATACATCTGTGCAAAACCTTGCACAAAGAGTCCAAAAATCTGTCACAGCAAAGCTGAATGTGACAGTGTCTGTAATTTATGTATATTCTACCTGTACCATAATGTATGCCAGTCACTGATGAATACTAACCTTCAGAAAGCTTATCCTGAAATGTTAATCATGTATGTAGTCCTTATAGGTCAGTGAAGCTTTACATAAGGTACACATATTTTTAAGGACATGGTTCCCTATAAGTTAAATCACTTTAAATCAAGCCTGCTGCAGCCTGTCCTTCTCTCCTGCACCATGTCCAAACATTGTCCTCCCATTCTGCTCTTCTATGTGTAGCTGGTCTGACTGAAAGATAATCACTGTAAATGCTGTTATATCAGTTGAATCTGAGTCCAAAGATAAGCATGAAGTTAAAGAACTCATGTCGTATTGTCTCATGAGTCGTATTTAATCTTCTTTTAGGTGCTGTTACATCAATAAACGTCTTTCTGGTCACACAAGTAAGTCTGGTATCTGATGTAACATGACGTATCTCTCTTGGGGGAAAAAAGTTATGACTTTTGTGACATAACTTTCTACTTGCTCTCAGTGGGAAATATTTCATCAAATAATGACCCTTTCATCTGTATTTCACTGGAAGCCAGTATCCAAATGCTTATAAACACATCAGTGCAAAATGTTTTAAATCATCTGTATCTATAGTACACAGAGTGGCACAAAGATTAATCACTTTTATTTCTAAATTTTATTGCCATTAGAAAACAGTTTGTGTTAAAGCTTCTGATACTGTAGCTTGCAGCTTGACATTATTGAGCCAGGAAGTTTTCAGCTAATTTCCAAAGGGCAGTTATAATTTAGAGCATTTTTCTTTGGTTCAGAGAAATAGCTTCAAAAAAGACCTGAGCTATGAAATTAGATAGAATATATTGAAGAGGCACACAGATTTCTGTGTTAAAGGATTTTGGATTATTTTAAAGTATAGTCTTTTGTATGGTAGAAACCAGATTTTAAAGGGATGGGGAAAGTCTTACGTGGAAGATAGCTCTTTGGACACTTCCTGATCTTTCTTCCTTTGTTCTATATTAATGCAATGTGAAAATAAATTTGCAGGAAGTTTCAGAGTGCTAATCTTAGAGCCTGCTCTTTCTGTGTATGGCCCAACCAATCTAGCCATAAAAAAGCATTCACAAATGTTTTCTTCTCTTTGTTTTACTTCCTCCATCTTCTGATTGGATTTTCTTTTCTTTATATTCTTTATATTCTTTATTGTTTATGTAGTAACTTTGATGAAAGGTTGTTCAATTTTTCTCTCTCTTCCCTTCCTACACTTCATATTGTGTGGATGTAGAGAATATATACCTTGTGATCAACCATAATTAATGTATGTGTTGAAAATAAAAGTGAAAAAGCATTCCTCTATCCCTGGAGATCCCTTCTTCTACTGGTACACATCCCTCACCTGCTGTGCTTTCAGTTCCAGTTCACTGGGAAAAATGTTGTCCCTTACAGTATTTTTCCTCTGCTGACTACCACTCCTCTGGAACAATTATAACTACTCACTTCAGAGCAAGAGTTCTCCAGAGCTTGGATCTTGTCAGCAGTCTGCCTATTGCATTTAGCTGCACCAACCAGATAAATTCAGCACAAAGAACTCAAGCTGAGATAGATGTGAACTTACCCAGTAAACAAAAAAACACAACCCAGTGCCCTTGACACAAACACAAAGGATCTCATTCTCAGGGGAGATGGACAGGCATTACTTGCTGCAGATTTATTTTAAAGAAATGTAGGCCAAATTTTGCCCCCTGGTTACACCTTCATTATACAATTATTTTTGTCTTGTGACTCCAGTGGGGACATAGAGGTGTAATGGAGGACAGAATTTGGCCCCATTAGTATGTGCCACTAATGAATGTTATTTTAAGGTGCAGGATAAAATCTTGCCTGGACAAGATTATTGAGACCCAGAAGTGAAAATGTTCTTTGGCAATGTGTGGATGGGTGCGGAGGGAGGGATAAAGGAGAGGAGAAAGACAGAAGGCAGAGTTGGATTTGAGATGAAAGATTATCATATAGTCTGTCACAACCCCTGGTGAAAGCGAGAACATCCCAGTCCACACTGGTATGCATTTAGCGCATGATGGATCCAAGGGGCTGGTTTGGTGCTCTCTTAGATTATATGGAGGTGGAAAGGATGTCACAGAAGAAAAATTCTAGCCCTGGAGTTCTAGATTAATTGGAAATCTTTGTGATATTTACAGGATAATATTTTAAACTAGTTGATGTCTTACATATTTTTATTTGGTTTCTAAAGGAAACAAATCTTATATTAGTCTTTATGCAAAGAAGAAAGTGTTTGAGGTTAAAATTTGAGGCAAGGGACACAGAAGAGTGGTTAATAGCTGAATCTAGAAAGACATGGGGAGGCTAAGGTAGGGAACATTGTCAGTATTAGACAATGTTATTTCTGATGTAGTTGTCCAATACATTCATAATCTGAAATCTGAAACATCTCCAACTCCAAACCTTCACTGTAACCTTAGTTTTGACCTTAGCATTACATTGTGACTGCAACTCCTGTCCATAACTGAAGATACAGATACTCTGTACAAAGGTTGTTTGTTATGGTGCAGAGGATTTGGGAAGTTAACAATGTAGAAATCATTTACAACTCTCCATGCAGCATTCTAGCTTTTTTCTTACATTTTTCTTATTTTGTATCTAGGGAATTTTACTATTCTGACCCTGTGCATGGTCCTGTAGGATACTGCACCGTGAGGAAAAAGCTTTTTCTTTTCTTTTTTTTTTTTCACCCCTCTCTGGTACTTCCCTATGGCAAACACATTTTTCAGTCAGCAGCAGCTTCTTCCAGGTGGCAGAAGCAGGTAGGCTGGGAGGCATACATGGCAAGTCGGTCAGCATAGAGGAAACAGGCTGCTGCAATGGGTTTTTTTCTCTCTAGGCTGCTAAAATTTGGGTGGCTAGGCAAGAGCTGGTGGTTGGGTAATTCTAAAATTGTTTGAAAGACTAATGATTTTATCTGGGACATGGCATTGTTATTAGGAGGTTACAAAGATCTCCCCAGCTGAGTCTTGTTGGCAATTGCTAGATGAGAAAGCAAGTTCAGCTGAGCAGGGTAAGAAGGTGGCAGTTACCTTCCTGCCAGGCTGCCAGGCGCAGTACTGCTATGGAAGCTGGTATCAGTCACAGTCCTCTGACTCGACAACAGCTGAAGCCTCCAGGCAATTGTTGCTTGCTGTTTCAGTCAGGTGTAGTAAATTCTAAAAAGTGGGTCAGGGCTTGTGTGCACTCTAACTCTGCAGCATAAATTAGTACTTTGTAAGGAGGCCTTGAAACTATTACAGATGCATGCGTGTATATTAGCTATCCAGCCATATTAAGTTTTGCCATGGGAGTTTTTCTATTTCTAGGTATATGGCATTTTTTTTTGTAAAAGGCCTAATGCTCTTGTATAAGTGCTTTATTGCTGGAACTCCTTAATAAAAAAGTGTTTAGAAAGCTGAAGCACAGGGAGCAACTCCTTTATAACTTGTCTGGATAAGATTATTGGAAGAAAAAGAAGTTGTCTTTAAAAAAATTGCCCTAACACATGTTTTCAGTTATATCCTGCTTATTTTCTTTGCATTGGCTTGAGTTAACTCTGCCCCCCACAGCGTTCATCTTGTTGGTATAGAAAATGGAAGTTTCTGTAGATTGCCTAGATTGAGTTTCTCTGAGTCTTGATGTTAAGATGGGCAGAGAATTAGAGAAAATTGTAGCGTGAACCACAGTAAAGGGAAATCATGATATGCATGACTTGCATCTATTGCTAATGGTGTTAAGTATGATGTTTGTAATTTCAGTCACCCTTGCTGCTGTAGTTGTCTGGCTATGGAAGCAAAGGGCCTTGACAGGAGCAGGTGTTTGGGTAGTTCTGAAAATTGCATGACAGAGAAAGACAGCAGTTTAATCCAGCTCATGCAGCCAATTGGAATTGCTGACCTACTACAGAACTGATTCAATTTTAATAAGCTGAATTATCTCTGAATTAAGCTTGTTGATATGGTTGTGGTTTGAACAAACTTGGTTTTCTTTCATAGGTCCAAACTGGAAATAAAATAGCAGATAAAAATATGGGAAACAGCTCTTTAACTCTTTTCAGATTAGATTAATGGCCATGTATTCACTAAGGTCTGAGGTTGTATTCTTATCTTGTTACTTCGTCAGAGTAAAATTTTTATGAGAACACAAAAATTTACATTCATTAGACTGTGTTTTCCTGCTCAAAATCTTTTTTCCAGCTTGGGGTTAGGAAGCAACAAAAGTTTTTTAAGTTTAGTTTGCTCATACAATTTTAATAGACTTGTTTAGGGCTTCTTTTTTCCCTTTTCTCTCTCATTCCTAAAGAGAATAGGACTGGGGTAATATTAACGTTGGCAGCAGCAGTAGGAGTAGAAAGGCACATGCAGCATACCGAGGTGCCAAACAAGAAGGTGTATAGAAAGATGAGCAAACCCACTTTATTGCATAGGGGTTAAAAGCAACTTCAGCTCTCCATTTTGTGACTATTCTGGATAGGCAGAAGTAAGTTCATCTGGCAGGTGCGAAGGCTGCTGGCAGTATAGCTAGGGAAGATAAGATAAACTAAACCCTACAAAAAACCCCTACATTTAAAAAAAAATCCAAACACAACATATTTGGAAGAATGGGACAATCTATTGTACTGAACTACAGTGGCATATTGGTTTTGGTCTGTCATAGTATGAAGGGACAGGGAGGAAAGTAGGTGGCAACTGTGGAACTGTGGAGTGCTATGAAAAAATTTTTTTTTTATTTTTCAGTATTTGCAAGCAGCATAAACAAGCAAGCCAGAAGAAGAAATAAGGAAAAGACTGAAGTGCTTTATATACTAGTAAAGAAACAATGTGAAACTTATCCAAAACTAGCATAAAGCAGGCTCTCCTTATTGTGAACTCAAAACTACTGCATCTGTGATGCACCTTGCATTAAATCCCAGTGTCTTCAGGTGTGTCCTTCATGCAGTAGAGTCAAGTGGTCCTATATTTTGCTCCAGGTGTTCTGAGAATGCATTCATGGTCTTGGAAATGCATGGATTTACTCTACTACCCAAAGAAATTAGAGAGAAAGTTACAAGAAAGCAAGCTGCGAGTCCCTTAGACTGGTGAGTAAAAATTATTTGCATATAACATTAGTGGCTCTGGGTGTTGTTGTTTTGTTGCACTTTGGTAACTTTTGGTAGTATTTAGGTAAGTATTATGAAATTGCCTTTTTAGTTTTAGAGGAAAATGCTGTACTTCATGTTCCTACCAAACCTCTGCTACTGTTCAATTTATTTTTCTAGCTTTTCATGAAGATACTAGTATTACCTATTAATAATAATCCTCCATTATGAGGTATGATGTGGCTTTTGCCTTTATTCTTAGGACTTTGAAAGGAAAAACATTATTTTTCTGGTTTCTGAATTATATTTTATAGTAATACATCTTAAGCCTGATGATAAGGAAATTTTAAGTCTACCTTTTGATAAGATGTAGCGTTCACATCACGTGGTTAGTGAAGAGCTCTTCTACAATGTTCTCACCAACTACTCTGAGTGAACAGTTATACCAAAGGCTATTTTCTGTTAACTGGATTCAAGTGCAGGCTTTTGGTTCAATATCACTTTATTTGAGTAACTACAACAGTTTAGTTCTCTGGTAAACTGCAACTTGTCTGACAGCAAATATTCATCAGAAATTTAGATGCTGTTCTGAGCTCCAATAATTATTTCTTGGTGCCATGTGAGAAAGTTTTCTTGTCTGTGCTTAATATAGCTTTGCAGAGTGTGTGGGCAATTAGCGAGGTGGCTTTTCATAGTGCGAAAAAGGAAAATCCTTTTTTCTGCTGAAACAAGTTTGAGCTAAATAGCAACACATACCAACTTCTACGAAAAGAGATGGCAGTGGACTATAGAAGCCATCCCGAAACATCTTTTATTTTATGAGGCAAATACAAGGCTGTCGGGTATCTACGAGTGTGGGTACTCCAGGGATATTGTCCAGGCGGCACCATAGAAGCGATTTGATTTCTAAGGTTTGGCGCTGGCTGAGCCGCTGCAGGGGACGAGGGCTGCCAGGCAGCAGCTGGACCCGGATCCGGGCCCGGGGCTCCCGCCCGCTCTGTGCCCGGCTCCGGCGGGCCGTACCGAGGCTCTCACCTCCCAGCCAGGCGAGGTGCGGTCCAGAGCGCCCCGGGGAAAGGACCGGCAGCTCGGCCGGGTTACGCTTCGGAGCACCGGGAGCCCCTGCCCAGGGCGGGAGGCGACGCGGGGCCGGAGAAAGGCGGGCGCGGTAGCCCCAAGGCGGGCGCGGTAGCCCCGAGGCCCGCAGCCCCGCACCTCCTGCTCAGCGCGGCTCGGGGGGCGGCCGGGGGGGCACCCCGCTCCAGGCTGGGCAGGGCGGGGAGGCGGCGCCCCAGGAGCTCCGAGCTGGGCAGGTCGGACAAAGGCTTCCAGGAGAGGGAGTGGCAACCGGTCGCCGAAGCCCGCAGCGTGGTCCGGGAGAGCGAGTCGGTGTCCGCCGGGACGGGGGAAGAGGGGACGAATGAACTTCCCCACGGGCGCGGGGTGTCTTCTGCCCCCCAGGAGGACGCGGCAGCCGCTTGCTAGAGGCAAAAGCGGGGCTCTCCCGTGCCGCTTTCTGCTTCCCCGAAGGTGGCTGCCGGGTAGGGGGAGGCGGGGGAGGAGCCGGCTCCATCCCCGGGCAGGCGGCGGCCCCTCCACTGCGCCAACCTGCAGGCGGGCTGGAGGCAGCAGCCCCGCCCGGCCTCCGTCTGCGCCGGGCCGCGCCTCCCCTCGCCGCCGTCCCGGGCAGAGCCGCAAGCAGCCGCTTCCCGCTGCGCCGGTCCTGGACTGCAGCTTGCTGGCGGCGAGGGCAACAAGCAGCGGCATCTTGGAGCGTCTTCTTTCCCGAGTGCCCTTTCATCTCTTTCAGTCCGCTCCTTTCTCGTACCTGCAGCCTTCCCTTCTCCTTCCGCTCCTCCTACCTTGTTATCTCTCCTTTTCTTCCCCTCTCTTACCGTTTTTTGGTTTTGGTGTGTTTTTGCTTTCTTTCCCTTCCTTCTTCCCCCATCCTAATCTTTTTTGGACCCTCTTCGTCTAGTGCCTCTTAATTTCTTGATTTCTTCTGATTTTTTCCTTGGACTTTGCCTTGTCATGTCAAGATGGAAGTCAGACATGACTGGCTCTCCTCATCCCCCCATGAGGGCTTCGAGCAGATGAGGCTGAAGAGCAGACCCAGGGAGCCTTCCCCAAGCCTCACCAGAGTAGGTGCGAACTTCTACAGCACTGTCAAGCAGCAGGACTACAGTGCCAGTGTCTGGCTGAGGAGGAAAGACAAACTGGAGCACGTAAGCCAGCTTCTATTTCCTCCTTTTTTCATTCTTTTTAGACCTCTGTCTAGCTACTCTGTTAGGCTGCCTTTCTGCCAGCTTGGACCCCAGAAGAAAAGTCTTGTTCCAGTAACTGGGCATGGCATTTCCCAAGTAACAGAGAAAGGAGCTACTTAGAGGTCCCAGACTGGTCAAATCTGAGGTAAATGCGATGTCAGTACTGTTCCCAAGCCACATGCAAGTCAACTGGAAATATTTTTTAATGTTCTTGTCATCTATTCCTGCAAATTCAGCACTGATGTGGGAGGAGAAAGATTGGGATGGTGCAGATGGAGGTTATCTCATTTTCTCATGATGATTATAATGTACTTCTAGAACTGCTGAAAGAAAATAGCTTTTTTAAAATTCTAACTGTGATTCTCCCTACCTGCCCTTTCTTTTTCTTCTTCTTTATGCATGGGATTTTGAAAATATTCAGTCTATGTGGGGTAGAGGAGATTTCCTTCAAGACGTCTATTTCTGCAGCACTAGTATATGACTTAACTACATGTGTTTGGGACCACAGAAGAACTGATACCGTGGATAGATCTAGTGAATATTTAATGAGATTTTTAAGGTGCTTCAAGTATTCCTGTCTTAAATGATGTTTGAAAGCATTTTTCATGTTACTTCTATAACAGCAAGGAAATGGGTTGAGATGACCTGCATACTGTGTAAGAGTTTTCTGAATAGCTTATTAGGTGAAACCCATTGTTACAGGTATCAAAACAGGAAAGTAGCTGCATTAAAAGAATGTGGATAGGTTTGCATAATGCAACAGTCTGCCTTTCTTCACATTAGTAAGCAATTTGCAATCACAGTCACATTGGCCTCAAGATGCAAATAAAAATATTTTTTGTGGTACAGCTACCTGAAGTCTCTTTGGATACTGATGGTCTCATTACAAGGGTAAATTGCCTTTATTACATGGAAATCCTAGATGGCATAGTAGAGTTCTTTAAAGATGAAACCTGAAAAAACCTCCTGTATCAACTAGTTCATGGAGTATTACTCTCCATTCCCACTAGCCTGCAGAGTATTTTATCCCTATTAGTGAAATCTTAAACTTGAGTTGTTTACACTTCTGGGGAAATGACAAGAACTGCTGAACTGTTGGAAATAACACATTTCAAATGTTGAGAAACATGTTGAATCCTATCTGCCTTCTTACACATGTTTTTGTGCTTCTTCACGCTAACAGGGCTTCACAGTAGTAAGCTTGTAAGCAGAGTATTCTCCCATTGTGAATCAAGAAGAAAGGTCAATGCTTTATCTCAGCACAGCTGAAACAGAGAAAGCACAGAAATCTGAGCTCTGACTTTTATAACAGGTTTTTGCTATATATGCTTACCTGTTGGTATATGTTGTCAAATGAATGATTATTAGTTGGGGGGAATAATCTGTTAACAGTTTTATAGTAACTACTTTTCTGGTAGCTGAATATTAGCATGTTCAGATATCTGTGTTTTAAATCATACCACAATATTGGCATGGACAAGGACAATAGGCATTAACTTGTCTGAAGATCACAAATGCAAAACCTTTATTTAGTGTGTGGTTTGTTTGGAATCGATGAGGTTTTTTTGGATGAAGTCGGTATTTTATCACAATAGTAATCTTTAATAACCCTGCAGCATTGGTGTGAAAAGCTTTTTCTGTAATCAGTTTGGTATGAATGCATGTTCTTCTGGGAGTTTTCCTCTCATTTGATCCAGTTATTTTTATTTCCAGAGCCTATTAGAACAATGTAAAGAAAAAAATTGTAATATCGATATTTCTTGCTTGCCATGAAGTATTTCTTTAATTGACATTTGTTGTGAATACCCTGCAGTACATTAGATATGCCAACAGCATATATGTGAAAATACTTAGTTGTTATAATTTAAGGTAAATGCATTACTCATGACTGTCGAAACAGACAGGATATTGGATAGCTCCCCTTAAAGAATGTAAATAAAATAGGTGTTAATTTCTAGATTGTATTTTACTTAGACTTGGGAGTCTATTTACTTAGGTTTGGGAGTAAGGTTGTTATTTTTTTATACTTTCAGATAAATCTTTGAGGGTTTTGACTGTTTTCTTGCCAAAGAAGTTACTTCCTACACTCTTCCATTCCAAAAGACAAGCCAATTTATTTGAGATGCATCATTTGAATAGTATAGTTATTGACATACGATAGCTTATGGTTGATATTGGATAATGAAGATGCACAAACTTAATGAGGTGGATGCAGGACATGAATAACATTTCATTGCAGCTCTCTCTGAGATAATCATGTTACTTAGTATCTACAAAGAAAGTAAACATATGTGGAGTGAGCGTTTATGGAGGCAGTGATTTTTGAAAGTATGTTGTCATAAGTTTGATGCTGTGTAATGACAGAAATAGGTACAAAAAGGGAGTATAGTGAATGTAAGTCAAGTTTTGAATGTACTCTTTAGGCCTTGTAGAGGGGGTTGGTTTTTGCTTCATTGAAATTATTTTTTTAATTGATTTCAGTGTGGTTGTAATAGGGATAAAATTGGGCCATTATATCTTGTATGCTACTTCCAGTAAAAGCTAGTAGACCACAGTAGATCTATTATTTTGACTTTCGTTGAAGTGAGTAGCATGCCTAATTAAGGTGCGATGCTTCTTATGAATCCATATATAGTTTGGGGGACTAAAAAACATCTTCTGAAGCCACTTATTATCAAATTGTTTATATTTTAAAAAATCAAATACATGAAAAGTTTGCTTCTAGATTTCAAAACTGTAACAAAATTGTGGGGTTTGGTTGTGTTATTTTTTTGAAAAATCTCAATTTGGAGAGTGTGGTGAAGAGGTTCAAAAATTCAACTGTTGCCATATTTCTCCTAAAAGCACAGAGCAAGTTCTGTTGCAAAAATACATTACAGTTACTTTTAAATTGTTCACTACTTAATTATTGACCATATAATTTAACCATAGAGGAAGTAAAAATCTGGAAAGTATTGTTGGCGTCTTGCTAATTGATTGTTCTTCAAATGGATCTAATATAGTGTCTCCTCATTGACTAATTGTTTATGTGTTATCTTTTTCCAAGTAATACAGTAATACAGTTTGTAACATACAAGATCTAAACACAGTTCACCCTGTTTTCTTTTGTGAACTGATGCTGTATTTAAGATTAAATGGATCTGCTGTAACATGTTTAAAGAGACACCAGTGAGGAGTTTTTGCTGAACTGAGGCCTCAGTGTACATGTGCTCTGTAGCTAATGTGTGAGAGCCATACTTTTAATGGAGGAACTTCTAAGAGGTGTGAGGTACTCTGAAATTGCAGATGTGATCACAGTGATGTTGCAAAGATTTGGCTGAAATTCCTGCAGGGTTGAGATTGTCTGGTTTCTACGTATCCACTTCAGCTGGTTCCTCCTGCCTTTTTGTGAAGTTGTTTGCCTGGTACTGGAAGTGTTGGAATGAAAACGGTTGTGTAAAATATTCTTAAACTCTTGTTTGCATAGTGTTTTGTATTTGTTTATCTTGTGTAGTCTGTTTTAATGAAATGTGAATTTGTTAAGAAAAAAAGGAGGAGGAAGTAAGGATGGGAAGAAAGAGTACCTGATAGTCTTTTACCTGGTGGTAGTTGCCTATGTCTGGTTTAATTTTCAATGACTCTTCATTATGTCTTTGTATTCTTTAGTAATGACAAGCACTGTATAGCTGCTTTCCTGGTAATCTCATTAAAGAATTTTAGAGAACTTAATTTTAAATAATCAAACCTTTTTGTTTATAAGCAGAATAGATTTCTTTTTAAGCGACAATAGATGTAGGGGTAGTCTTTCTCTAATAACTTTCAAACTTAATTATTTACTTAATTATGTTAAAACATTTAAAAAATTGTTTGCTTCAAGACTAAAACTTCTTGGGAGACCTGGTATCAGAACAGTTTTATTTCCTACAGATCCTCAGTCTGTTACCTTTAGTATTACCACAATTAGGAGAAGTTACTTACAATTTTTGCATCATCTCTTGTTTTTACTTAAGTTCTGATCTTAGAAAGATCAAAGGCAATGTTGGTATTTTCAGATTCTAAGTACTCTTGCTGTTATGAGAGTTGACTTGACCAGTTAATGTTACACAGCTGATCACATACTGCTATCCCTTTGACCGTGTTGCTACCCAGAGAGAAAAGAGGCTCTGAGGCAGAGGGAGGTGAGTGTCGCATGGCAACAGAGGCAGATATCTAACGTGCAGATGTTGGGCCTAAGACAAATTACAACGCTGCTCAACAAGCATGGCTGTGGCACTGCTCAGAGCCTTGTGACCAAATTTGAAATAGAATATATAAAAGTTGAAATCCCAAATTCAATTCTGCCAGTTATTTTTTATTATTGAAGAAATTAGTATTCTCTTAAGCAGCCTTTTTTTTAATCTCTTTTTTCTTTTTGTCTTTTCTTACAATGCAGAAAATTCTTAACAAAAACATTGTGACCTTATCAATGCCTATAAATATCTAAAAGGTGGTTTGAAGGATGATGGAGCCAGACTCTTTTCAGCGGTTGCCAGTGAGAGGACGAGGGGCAACGG
>JAOTQQ010000023.1:38616523-38693230 GCA_026546715.1 Gallinago undulata
TTTTTATGTGGTTGGACTCGATGATCTCAAAGGTCCCTTCCAACCACTAAGATTCTGTGATTCTGTGATTCTGTAAAAATCATTTAGCTTCAATGTCCTTTCCATGGGCAGGGACACCTTTCAGTAGACCAGGTTGCTCAAAGCCCCATCCAATGCTTCCAGGGAAGGGGCATGCACAACTACTCTGGGCAGCCTGTTCCAGTGTCTCACCACCCTCACAGTAAAGAATTTCTTCCTAATACCAAATCTAAATTTACCCACTTTCAGTTTAAAATGGTCAGCCCTTGTCCTATCACCACACTCCTCATTTTTCCTGTAGACCCCCTTGGAAGGCTGTTATGAGGTCTTCCCAGAGCCTTCTCTTCTCCAGGCTGAACAACCCCAACCCTCTCAGCCTGCCTTCATAGGAGGGGTGCCACAGCCCGCTGATCATCTTCCATGGCTCTTCTCTGGACTTGCTCCAACAAGTCCATGTCTTTCTTGTACTGAAGGCTCCAGAGCTGGATGCAGTACTCCAGAGGGGGTCTCACGACCTTGACAGGCTATGAAAAGGACAAAAGGCATCCTAGTATAACAGATGGGATATAAGAAACAGTAAGGTCTACGTAAGCATACAAAAAATTATATAGATCCCGTTGTTTCTGAAGGGAGAATACAGAAAGAAGAAAGTCTGATAGGTGCATGTGAAACTTCAATTATCTGCCAAGACTAATGAATGGATACCTAATAAAACCTAAGAAAAACAAAGCTGTGAAATCATTTATTTGCTCCCAATCAGAATACTTCTGTTCCTCATTAGAATGCTTGGGGGGAAAAAATGTTGTAGCAGGGGATGTTTAGATTAGATATTAGGAAGAATTAGTTTGCTGAGAGAGTGGTCAGGCACTGGAATGGCCTGCCCAGGGTGGTGGTGGAGTCACCATCCCTGGAGGTATTTAAGAAACGTGTAGACATGGCACTTCAGGGCATGGTCTGGTGCCTGAGATTGTTGGTTTGTGTGGGGATTTTTGGTGTGGTTTGGGTTTTTTTTGGTTTTTGGTTTTTTTTTTTTTTTGGTTGGACTTGATGATCCCATCATGCTAAAAAACAAATCAAACCTAAAATAGATTATGATTTCAGTTTTATGATAACAAGCATCGTGATATGTTTTCATGTTTTGTGTTTGTTTAAGGAGAAATGTGTATGTGCTTTAATGACACTAATTGAAAAAAAGATAATAAGCCTGTTGCCTGTTGTGGAAAATTAATTAAGTGAGCAAATAGAACATGCATAGATGTGACTGGTGGCTACAATAAAAATGGAGACTTTTATTAAGTTCTGTTATTTCCCCATATTTGCTTATGGGGGAGGAGCCATAAGCATCTGGCAAGGTTTGTGTTTCTGGAACTCTAAGAAAAGCCCCAAGTGATAAACCACTTCTGAAATTAGATTAGAGGAATTCTGAAACAGCATCTTTCCTGAGGCTTTCTGGTGGCTGCTGACAGAAGCTGGCCTGTTTAGCCTCTTTGTGGGCAGTGATAAAATAGCCAGCATAAATTGGGTTGGGAAGATGAGTGGAATGGAGTAAGTTAGGGCTAAAACTCTGTCTGGACCTGAGCAGCTCTAGGAGTCTATGCAGTATGATGGGTGGGGATTTTCTATCTTTATAAATAGAAGTGGATGCACATTTGTAACCTTGTGGTACGCATTCACTGTTGCCTTCTGGAATAGAGTAGTTCAAAGATTTCAAGCCAATGGGATGGCTGAGGTAGCAATCACACTTTTTCCTTTCTTCCCCTGGATCAGTACATTCAGTAACTTCTTCCTGCTTATTAAAGAATCATCTTATGGCCTGCAGCAGTGCGTTTGGTCCTTTCAACTCTAATATTGAATGTATGCTATATGCTGACCCTTGTGGTCTTTGATGCCTTGTAGTTTCCCTGTTTTCAACAGGATTCATAATGCAAAGTTCTGGTAGGATGGTGAGCCTGTCCTCCGTATCATTTAGGCATGGCTTCAGTCACAGTTTGAAGCATTTGCTAAACTGTGCTTTTTCTCCATGTATCTTTTCATGGCAGACCAATATGTTTTGTCAAGAGTCTATTTTTATTATTTGCTAGATAAAAGGTCATTTGGAGTCATGCGTACAGTCAGTCCTGTGCGTAAGTGCTGCTTAAAACAATATGGAATTAAGCATATTCTTACTGCCTCTATTGGATTTGTGATTTTTTAGATTCCCAAGAAGATGCATCTTTTGAGTAAGCCCTGTTACATCAGTAAAGATTCGACAGCCACCCTGCTTGGTGCAGCTGATAGGATGGTTCTGAGGAAACACAACTTGAATGGCTTAAAAGAAGTAAAGAAAAAGAATACCAATGAATGAAAGCATCACGACTTTGAAATTATTTGCAATTTGAAACTCTTTTTGGAGCGATTTGTTTGTAGAATATGACTTCTATCAATTCTGTGATGCTGGAGACTGGTTGGTGCTTATTTGGGTTGCTGTGAGCATCAAAAGATATCAATACACCAAATGCTGTTTCAGGCCCTTAGAAGTGAACATGATTTATTTTATGAATAACAACAACAATTCCTTTGGGTCTAGCATGAAACAAAGTCTCTTAAGTGTTTTGGAAAATATTACCCTTTTGAACAAAGCAATTTCCTTTGTAAATGTGAACTGCTGTCCCTGCAGACTTTTGTTTCAATTCCCTATTGGGCATGTGGCAGGCAGATAGCACCTATCCCTTCATGTATTATTTTATCCGATTTTATGCAGTATTGTTCTCTCTGATGTTTGTTGTTGTGGTTTAGTTGCATCAAACTCTTGCTGCGGAAAGCTGGAATATGCCAGGCTGTATTCTCTGACTCTGTGGCATATGGTCGTAATGCACATCAGCCTAAATCAATTTGTTTCTGCAGCCATATGACAGCTGAAACCTTAGACTGCTGGAAATTTCAATTTTTTAAAAAATATTTTCTCTTCAGTTTATGCACTTTGTTCTCCTGGTCTGTCTGTGCTGGAGCTGTTCCAAGCACTGTTTGGCTTTAGATAACTGCTGCTTCATATCCAATTTTTAAAAGCTGCTGTATTGCACAACTGTTTCCCTTTCTACTTCTCTGAGGTATTGGACTTACCACCCAAACCAAGGCCTTTTTTTTTTTTCCTTTTTTCTCTAATTATCTCATAACTTATTTCATTAAGTGAAATTTCACTTAATTTTTAAATTATTTTTCTTTGTACTCTTGTCTGTACCATGCTGCCCTGCTCCCTGAACTTCTGTTACAAATCCACAGCCCTATTTTGGTGGATTCCTACTGCAGTGCACCTTGTGTGGAACACCCAGGGGAAATATGGTGAGCGGATTATATGTAAGATTTGCAAGAATATGATTATCTTACAAGGTTTACGTGTAATTTTTGTACTGGCAGGGTAGCACTTTCTGAAGTTTTTAATTGATTTAAACTTATAAGTCCTTGCACCTTTGAAAACCTTGAAATTACAGTGAAAATGGAAGGTTTCTGAGTTGTGTGACACTTTAAGTTGGGAAACAGCCTTGCTAGTGCAGTCTATAGATCTAGTAATATAGAAGGCAATGATTATGCTAAGAACAAGAAAAAATTTGCCACCAGTGTGACTTTGTTGTGTCAGCCGCCAACAGCTTATTGTTTCAGAATCTTCCCTCCATGTAGTTGAATGAGAGCTCAATGTTTTCAGTGCAGCGAAATAACAAACAACTGTACCACTGTACCTTGAAAGGGATGTGAAAACTTTCTCAGTATCATGGAACCTGTTTTCCCAGAGATTGCAGACTCATTTTCATTTTTCAGGCAACTGAGAGAGTGCATCTTTTGAAGTAAGTTTGTGCAGAGAGTAAATAGGATTTTCTCTAACCTAGGGAGAAATTTGCAGCAGATGTAGAAATGCTTGTTTATTATAGGAGCACCACTGTATAGTAATACTTTCTGATTTACAGGCCTCATTACATAAGACCGACATAAAGTATTTGAAATTTGTGTATGCTTTAGCTCTCAAGTTACCACTGGATGTTATGTTTGTGTTGTTTTGCTTTTTTAATGCATTGCTTAAACAAGAGGGAGTGGTATTTTTGAAAGACTGTAAGATCCCTTCATTTTTGAACTAATCTGGTTGACTATTTGAGCTGTTGCTTTCTATTTCTTTTTTGATAAGAGTCCCTTATCTGCATTTGTGATTTTATTTACTTTTTTTAAGTCTTGTTTCTCCAGTATTTAGAAGACTAACTTTTTTTTTAAGAAACTTTCAAATACTTGTTGCTTTGTTTATTCACTGTATGATTGTGTTTGGCATTAGATGTTCCCAGTTTACTTCTGGACATCATTGATTTTTGATAGTATATCTGGCTAATTTCTTCATGCTCTGAGCATGGAAGTTCTTAGTTGAGTATAATAACTTTATAAGGAACCAGCTACTGATGGGCATTTGATTATTACTACCATGATGGAAACACCTTCCGAAAATACCATTCTGGATAATAATTGCATGTCTAATTAGAGTCATCACATCTGAAAACAAGATAACTGCTCTTAGCGACCTCTCTTCTGTGAGTTATATTTGATTTATAGTAGCTTGTTTTAGCTCTACTTAATTAACTTTATATATGTGTATGCTTTTACGTATTGAGTTTGATACTGTAACTGATAGGTTTGTTCAGTTGTATTTATTGCATGTTAACCATGCGTTGTGTTGTTTTTTCCCTTTTTGGTTAAAAAAAAAAGGGCTTGGCATCAGAAAGGAAGGTTGTCATCTTACATTGTCCTGGCTACTGTGCTTTACAGGGGTGGGAAGATGAGTGTTTTTTGAGAGCAACTGAGACATGAGACCTGGAGAAGCTTTTAGGGTAGAGTTAGGACAAGCAGAGAAGTAGAGGGACTGGGAAGCTTGAAGGAAACTGTAGGCTGAAAGATTTCTGAAAGAAGCAGAGAACTTGCTTGTAGTAGGATGATGATAGGAAGATAAAAGCTCTTTTAGGGCTCTGGAGCTGAAAACATGAGGAGTGTTCAGCTCATCCTTTGCAAGCTTTTGGAATGGATAGCCAAATCAGATGAAAAGACCTGCCCTGCAAAATGACAGGACTAGAATTTATTTTCAGGGTTTTTTTCCATGCAGTTTGAATTCTGAGTTCTGTATTTTTGTGCTAGTAATGACAAAGAGAGAGGTGGGGGGTTTTGTTTGGAATTTTTTGACTGTTTGATTTTGTCTGTTCTTTTGGTATACTCACTTGGTATACTCAGTGATTTCACCTGAAGTCTCTGACTGAAATGAAGCTCCATCACAAATGTCCACGTACTGGCCAAACAAGACAAGAACCGGAAAAGCAACTTCTGTGCTTGAGTCCTTGAAATAGAGGGGCCTAAAAACATACATGAATGTTGATGCAGGGATTTTTTTGATTTTTTTTTTTTTGGTAGTGTAATAAATGAATGTATATTTGAATGATAGACTTTAATGTCTGCCTGGGACATATGGAGTCATTGGCTCATTTAACTAGCTTCTGTTATGTAGTGAGTAATGTGGGAGCTACATAGACCACCAAAAATGGGAATATGAAATATTTAGACTGAATAGGAGCCACTCTTGTTTTCTAAAACCTGGAAGTATTCTAATTGTGAGTTAATTTTACCAAAATCCCAATGCAGCTGACAAGTTCTTTGGTATTTTTTTATTGGTTTAAATTTTTTACTTATTTGCAATTCACTGTGTATGACTAGACACAAACAATGCTGTGTTCAGATTGATTTATTTTTTAAAAAAATGTTTGCTGTCTTCAGAGAAGGCACATAACCATCCAACCATTATTTATGCTAACGCTTTTGACATAAGCCTATGAAAATGGATATTTGCACAAATAGTTCTAAGGTGAGCTTTTTCCAACCCAAAAATGCCCACTCCAAATGTGTGTATGTCACCTGAAAACAGGTAAAATAGAAATGGGGCTTTTTTTTTTTTCCAAATTTTGATTTTCATACATAATGAAAATCATCTGATTTGTTTAAATATTCTGAGATGCAGTGGTTTTAGTTTCTTTCTGCAGTCTTTGTCAGGTAAATTGCTACTGATTTATGTAAAGATTCAAGTAGTTTTCATACCATTTTGCAAAGAAAAACTCCATTAAAGGTGGAATACTTTCCTGAGGATTCTAAACCAAGACTGCAGATATTAAATAATGTTTTTTATTAGTTATTGGCTACCTCTAAGGGTGTTACGTTTAGGGAGAACAATGCAGTCACCTCAGTCGTAATTTTTATCATGTGACTAACCCATTGCAGGCTATGACTAGTCTCCATTTGTCATTTGAGTGACAGCGCTCTCATCTATGTGAAATTCTTTCCTTTCCATGGTGTTTTATGAAGGTATAGGAAGTATGGATAAGAGCATCAGGTCCAATGGGGACAAGTGTTTTAGGACCTGGTATTGCCTCCAACTACAGTATTAATTCCAGGTATAGCAATAGCAACAGATTACATTCTCAAATGACTTTCACTGGGTTTTCCTTGTTGATAACTCTCATTTCCAATTGCAGATAAAAAGCATTGGACTTTGGGCACTTTAAGTAATACCAGTTCTTTCAGTTTGTCAACACTGAATTCATGATCATACATACATCCTAGTTGAAAACGCAATATGGACAAATTTCAAAGAGAGGAGAAGGTATTACTTAAAGCTCAAACTGTCTGCAGGAAGTTCTCTAACATTCTTAAGAAGCTGCTTTTCCCTTTGTGTTCAGTTTTGAGGGAGTGGAGGTGTTGATTTTACACTTGCCTTTTCATTTTTGTCTTATTTTTTGGGCTCTCAAATATAGGGCTAGTTTCTTTTCTTTAGTTTTCTAGAGGCAATGACAGATACCTTGTTCTCGTGGACTTCGTCTGCTTGGAAAACCTATTTCTGAGCTGCCTTTTTGTTGTTGTTGTTAATTGATTTGATTTGGTGTGGTTTTAGGGACATTTGGTTTTTAACCTTTTTCATCACCACACCTTTTTAACTCTTAGTCAAAGGAAGAATTAAATCCCTACAAACTTTAGCTAAGAATTTAGCTGAAAAGCTGTCAGACTTTTGTTGCACTGGATTTCTAGACAAGAATGATTTTTGCATGACTGTCTGTGTAACCCTTTATCAATGCCAGCTAATTAATCCATTTGCTTTTGCTCTGCACTAAGTTTGATTACTTATTCATAAGGAAGGTTATTCTTTAGTAGTTATATTGGTCATGTCTCCAGTGTGGAACATCACATTTGCCTTTGACCTTCACAAGGCTCCTGTCTGCCCATTTTTGGAGACTACTGGAATCTGTCTGAATAGTAGCTTTGTGTTGTCTGTGAATGTGCTGCAAGTCACTCTGTCCGATTGTCCAGGTCAGTAAAGAGACACTAAAGAGTATTGACCTTGGTAACAATCTCTGAGGTACTCATGTAATATCTGGCTACCAGCTGGATACTACGCTGACCACAACCCTTTTAGCTCAATGGGTGATCAAGTTTCCAACCCATTTTATATGGTTATTCAGTCAGTGTGCATCTTGCCAATTACTCTGTAGGGATTATATGAGAGACTGTCAGAAGCCTTTCTAATGTCAAGAAATGCCATGTGTTCGGCTTTCCTCTAGCCTACAGAGCCCACGGTTGCCCACAGAAGAGATTCAGGTTAGTTGAATATAATTTGCTCTTGTTAAATCCACGCTACATTCACATCGTCTTCCTCAATTGCTGTGTTCCCTTTTGAAGTATGAATGGTTTGACCACTTGGGCTCTCAGTGGATGATTCATGAGTTTGGTGTCGTTTTGAATATGGGAACCGTCTGCTATCTCAAACTCTAAGAAAAAAGTGAATGTAAATTCCTCTCCTGTATCTGCTCTTTAGCAAATCTGGCTATTACCTTCAAAGGTTGACGCCCAAGACATACTGTCTGCAGTTAGACTGACTGTTACTCTTAAAGATTTGAGAACATATTTGTGACTAACTCTTTCACGGATTCACGGATTTGACAGGGTTGGAAGGGATCTCTAGAGATCATCTAGTCCAACTCCCCTGCTAAAGCAGGATTGCCTAGAGCACATCACTCAAGACTGCATACAGGCAGGTCTTGAAAATGTCTGGAGAAGGGGACTCCACAACCTCTCTCAGCAGCCTGTTGCAGTGCTCTGTCACCCTCACTGTAAAGAAGTTTTTCCTCATATTTGAGTGGAACTTCCTATGTTCCAGCTTATGCCCGTTGCCCCTCATCCCATCACTGGAAACCACTGAAAAGAGTCCGACTACATCATCCTTCAACCCAACCTTTAGGAACTTGTAAACATAGGTAAGGTCTCCCCTCAGTCTTCTCGAGGCTAAAGAGCTCTTAGAGTCTTTCCTCATAAGGGAGGCGCTCTAATCCCTTAATCATCTTGGTTGCCTTACATTGGACTTTCTACAGTAAGAACTGGATGCAGTATTCCAGTTGTGGCCTCACCAGTGCAGAGTAGAGGGCCAGGATAAAGGGGAGAATGACCTCCCTCGACCTGCTGGCCACGCTTCTCCCTATGCAGCCCAGGATTCCATTGGCCCTCTTGGCAACAAGGGCACATTGCTGGCTCATGGAGAGCCTGTCATCCACCAGGAATCCCAGATCCTTTTCCTCAGTAGTACTTTCCAGAAGATCCACCCCTAACCTATATTGGTGCCTGGGGTTCTTCCTCCCCAGGTGCAGGACCTTACATTTGCCCTTGTTGAACCTCATTAGGTTCTTCTCTGCCCAGCCTTCCAGCCTGTCCAGGTCACGCTGGGATGGTGGCACAGCCCTCTGGAATTTGTATTAGAGAAAAGATTATCTAACAGTAGCAATGCTACTTGAGACTCAAGATGTTGACTAAGTTTCCTGATCTGCCAGAAATCTCTTATGTTGCAAAGTTAGCTTCCCTGAAGCTTGCCTGACTCCAGGAAAAATGGTCACTCTGAAAGAGCAATGGAGCTGAGCTGAGGAAATGTTGTTGAATTTTCACTTCGCGTTTATAGATTGAATCTCATAAAGTTAGCCTAACCTAAAGAAATGTCTTGGGCATAGACAGGGAATAAGATCTCAGGACAGCATTTGACTTACTACCCCTTTTAAAGATAGAGTGAAAACAGGCTTTGTGTTTTCTGTGTGACCTTGGGCAAGATACCATACTCTCACTTCAGCTACTTTCTCTGCATGAACAATGGGCTGATAGCATTACTCAGCATTCTATAAGGGTTGTGAGGATATGTCCAACGAAGATGATAAAATATATGTATGAGCAAGTTGTGAACCATATGAATACTTTAGATAAATGATAAAATAACTGTTTTCATTTCAGCAGTCCAGAATAGATGGGGCACTAGCAATTCTAGATGCAATTCTACTTGCATCTCAGCTGGTCCAGTGGCAGGTTGATATTGAGAAATGAGGCCCAGCTTCCTGAGTTGCAGGGTCTGCCATCTTCCTTGTATTGCTGCTTATGATCGTGTGGCCAGAGGCTAAGCTGATAAACTTGCTGATTTTTACAGAAAGTTTACTTACCTTTCTTCCCAACTGAAATTATTAGCTTTCTTTCAGATAAGTGAGCTGATCTAGCAATCATGTTGCTTCAGGGTGAGCCAAATTTAATGTAGAAGAAGGAGCAGGAATGTGAGAAGGGGAGCCAATCAGAAAACCTCCCTTTTGGTAGTTGGTATACTTGGGTTGGTTGAAATGCAAAGCAAAATAACATTTTTAGGGATGTATTTGACTTCATCATGGCCTCTTACATAGTGTTCTTTGTTGGTCTCTGTCTCTTTCAGAGTAGGAACCTAGGCGGCTGGGGCCCAAGGTTGCAGGTTATTGCAGTACACAATGGTATCTGAGGACAGATTACTTCAATTACCTGTTTGTTCTGTGTCAGTATCAACATTAACCATTATCCAGGGAACTTTAAGAAAGTAAAATTCTACTAACCCAAATCCAAAGCATTACAAAACCAATATTTCCCAAAATGACAGGACTAGGTTATTTCTGTAGATCTGCCTTTTTCTTCTGAGGTAGGACTCCAACTTGCTTGGAGGTTCTTGGATTCAGATGATGTGTCCGCACTGTCTTGCAGAAAATAGGGCCAAGAGCAAACTGAAGCATGTCATAATATTTTTGACAGGTCGAAGCTTAAATACTATCATATTACATGTTAACATTTTGTTAGGGCTCCTTTTTAGACTTGTTCACCTTGCTGGAAAGTGAATTTGAGCTCAAGGACAGTCTGGGTCCTGGTTTTGAAAGGCAATATTAATATGAAGAATTAACAATAATACCTGCTTCAGATATCCGTCATATGACTCTATGGAACTTCAGATATTTTTTTTGTCTTCATTTTTTTAGCATACTGACTTAGCTATTTTTTTTCCCCTCAGGAAGGGTGAAACTTTGAGGCATGTGTTATTAGACTTTTTTGACTAAACTTCTGCTCTTAGTACAAATTCCTAATGTTACTTGCCAGTCACTTCATTTACCACATAAAGTTCTTCTTATCTGACTCCTTTAAGGAGTGCACTTGTTAGAACATATGTACAAATAATACACACATTGCAATAATTCTTCCATAGCATTTATTACTATTTGCATACTCTTAGGAGGCTTATCCTCAAATATTTGTATAAACAGTGCAAGATGTTATTGGATATGCTGGAATAAAATACTTGTATCAAGAAATGTGGAATTGCAGGTACAGTGAATATTGTAAAAATTGATTCCACAGTTTATGGTCTTCATAATATGAGATGGAAAAGATGATGTTAAGATGAAAAACTGTAAATTGAGCTAGCCTGATCTGTTTCCTCTAGCTATTACTAATAACTTCATGCAAGTCCTGTTTTTTAAAAGAGTGCAATCCTACAGAAATGGAAAAATCCAGAAACATGGTAAAACTGGTTTGCTCTTATGCTTAAGGGGAAAAAAACCTTCTAACCTCTGAGCTGTTCTCTATTTAAATACCAGATTAGGAAAATGTTTAACATAGTCAAGTTCTGTATGTGGGTTCTGCTCTCAGAATATACAGTGTAAAATATACTCATTTTTGCTAGGTATCTTTCACAGAAATACCCGAAGAAGAAGAAAAGCGCAAGGAAAACTTAGAAAACTCAGATCAAAGCAGGTTTGGGAATAAAGCTTCTGCAGGTAAACTCACTGCTGTGCTTTCACAGAATCAGAATGGCTGAGGTTGGATGGGACCTCTGGAGATCATCTTGTCCAACCCCCATGCTCAAGCAGCATCACCTAAAGCAGGCTGTTCAGGACCGTGTCCAGATGGCTTTTTAATATTTCCAAGGATGGAAACTCCACAATCTTTCTAAGCATCATTTGCCAGTGCTCAGTCACCCTCACAGTAAAAAAGTACTTCCTCATGTTCAAATGAAGCCTCCTGTGTTTCAGTTTATGCTCATTGACTCTTGGCCTGTCATTGGACACTGAGAAGAGTCTGGCTCCATGTTCTTTACGTCCTCCCTTCAGATATTTGTGCGCATTGTTGAGCTTGCCTGCCACACCACTCCCTACCCTCCCTTTCTCATCTCCAGGCTGAACACTGCTCCAGTCCCTTAGCCATCTTCATGGCCCTTTTCTTGACTTTCTCTGGTAGATCTATATTTCTCTTGTACTGCAGAACCCAGAACTGGACGTAGAGTGTTACAGGTGTGGCCTCACCAGTGCGAAGCAGAGGGGAAAGATCACCTCCCTTGGCCTGTTGGCAGTGCCCCTTCTAATATAGCCCGGGATACTGTTGGTCTTGTTTGCTAAAGATCACATTGTTCAACTGGCTCATGTTCAACTTAGTGTCCACCAGGATCCCCAGGGCCTCCTCTGCAAAGCTGCTCTCCAGTTGGGTACTATACTGGTGGAGTTCCTCTCCAGGTGCAGAACTTTGCATTTCCCATTTTTGAGCTTCATGAGGTCCCTGTCAGCCCATTTCTTCAGCCTGTCAAGGTCCTTCTGGATGGCAGCGCAACCCTCAGGTATATCAGCCACTCCTCCCTATCATCTGCAGTCTTGCTGAAGGTGTAGTCTGCCCCATCATCCAGATCATTAATGAAGCCCTTGAATAAGGCTGGAGCATGTCACTAATTACTGGCCTCCATCCAGACGAAGTGTCACTGATCACTGCCCTCTGGCCTGGTCCTCTAGCCACTTTTCAGTCTACTTCACTGTTCATCCAGCCCATACTTCATCAGATTCACTGTGAGTATCTTATGGCGTACTGAATGATCATGTATAAAACCATGTTTATGCTTGATTAAATCTGTAAAACCAAAAAAAATTACCATCTCATTTCATTTTTCTGAAGTCACTGGAGTAATTATTTAAACCAACAGGCAGTCTTTGCCAGATCATTACTAAAACGTTCAGTTACATTTCTATGTAACTTTATAAAATACATTTTTTCATTAAATTGTAGCCTATATATAAAATATCTAGGCTATGTATGTATATACATACAACAATGTGGCACAGAGACCTGTTAACTAATAGCTGTTACACTGGTGAAAGATCATTTAAAATATTCGTGTAATGTGTGTATTTTATACCCTTTTTCTCAGAATGTAAAGGTTGATTTGCTGGGAAATGTGAAAGAAAAATGGTGTAATAGGATAGTGTATATACTTGCTATCAACTCTTACAATAGTATATGTTTTATGGTTGGATCACTGGAACATGGCCATGAAATATGTTCCTCTCTTAAGTAAATCACAAAATACCAGACTGAAAGGACAATTGAGTCACATAGTCCATGCTTGTGCCCTGGACTGCATTATCTATAACTAAGTGTAATACTTAATTGTGGATGAAGTCATATTTTAAGCATCAGGATAAAGAATGAAAATAGTGGCATCTAGTAAGAAAATATTTAGAACTTCCTGTTACATTTTTGCAGTCCAGAATTATGACTGGTGTGTCTAGTCTTTTTTATTACAGTTCATATAAAAATTATGAAATTGTTATTTGCTTATGAATTTACCAAATCCCTCAGGGTTATTAATACTTTTTTTCTCTTGCTTTTACTGTTATCTTGAAATAAGCTAAAGAAGTTCAGTTCAAAGAAAGTCCTGCCTATTGTATGCAAATGTAGCCTGCAGTATAATTGTATTAAGATTTTGAAATAAAGCAGGTGTGCAAATTGTTTCTCAGAACATAACGTAAGCTCACCCTTACTATTAATGTTTTTCTGCTAACTCACCTTGTCTTCCTGTCTGCTTGTGCCTGTTTATTTCTCTGGGTCATAACCCAGAGCCGCTGTTCGTTCCAATGAACTGGTGATCAAGGCCTTGCAATTCTCACTTTTAAGTTCTGCAGAAAGAAATGTTGATGTATTATGTAGTGCTGATGAGTGTGAACCCCTTCTTTGAGGGCTTTAGGCTGTACTTCATTTTTAAGAGTATATTCAGCATAGATACTGACTTATTTTAAAGTTCTTTAGTCTGGCATAGTTTTAAATAGAGACGATAAGTATTACAACTACTTGAGAGGCTGGGGTTTTGGGTGTGGGGTGCATTTCTTTTGCTTTGCTTACAAAGTATATCAGACAACATCTAGTTTATATTCCTGCTCATCAGGCTTCTATTACAGAAATGTTTGTTTTTAGCTTTTGTTGCTCTTCTGGTTTTGTTATGGTTGGGTGTTTTTTTTTCTTGAATAATATTGATTTGATTTCCACCTGTGTGCAGGCACATATGGAAACTAAAACAAAAGCAACCATTCTTTTCTTATTTAGTAATGCCTTCAGACTACTTCAGGTTACAGTCTTCTTTCTTCCCTTTTAGGATGCAGTTATAATTTTTTTTTTTTTCATGCATGTAAAATATATGTTTGGATAATACAGAGTTTAACAGTCTTTTACATAGTTACAGATTTGATTATGCTATGACAGATGTCCAAAGGATAATTTTACAAATATACATAGAAAAGTATGAAAACCATGTCTTTGCTTTGGGTAGAAGGAGAATCCAAATAAGGAATTTCTGATGATTCAATTTATCTCCAAGCTAAGAAAATCCCATTGATTCAGGTGACTGTAATAGCCATTTTATATAATATTTAATATGTGTTCAGTGGTTGGAAAATGTGAGGTGTGACATTAGAGCATCTGCTTAGTCTAGTGAAGTTGTGGTTTTAATCCATATAAAAAAGTTATTTTGGTTCAAACTGAGTAATCAACATGTGGTGAACTCACCCCACCTTTGAAGACATGTAGGTATCTATCATCACTTTTGCAGTTCTGGTGGCAGTGAAGATGCAGAGACTTGGCTATGGGCTTACCTCGTGAATGAGTATTCAGAGACTTGGACTGATGTTGCAGATTATAGGGACAAAGCTAGTCAGGTTCTAGGATCACTGTGTGACACAGCTGTACTTTATGAATACAATATGGATGTGCCCTAATCCCACAGAAATGAATTTTTTTGTCTGAGAGCGCAAGTGAAAGATGGAGGTCACCTTTACTTTTTTAACAGCATACTGTATGGTAATAGTGATTAGTGCTCTCTACTGAGATTAGGGCCTTTTGTGCAGTGCAGTGTACAAATGCAGTGAGAGGTCTCTTCATGAAGGCTAAGGAGATTAAATAAAGGCACAGAATGGCAATTCATCTTGCTCAGTTTGTTGATTTTGGATTTAAATTAGTTCTCAGACTCCTAGGTAGGTGTCCTAGCCACTATATTTCATTTTCTGGCTTGTCTTTTTTTATTGCAAGTGTCTGTAAGATGAGACAGCCTGGCCTTAGTTTTCATCTGTCCCTGACACTTGCACAGACTGTGTCTACAATAACAAAGAGTACAGCAATATAAACAGATCTTTAAAGAAAATACTTGGTGCTAAGGCTGAGTGTCCATGCTGTACACATTTGGGAGATTTAAGCAGGATTAGCTCTAGTCTAGGAGCTAGGACTGGGGGAGCAAAGTTGCCTGTGCTGTAAGAGAAGATCAGGCTTGTGACCACCTGAGGAACCTCAACATACATGGGACCTGACAGGTTGCTTCCCAGACTCCTGAGGGAATTGGATGATGTAGTTGCCAGACCATTCTCCATAATGAGTGAAGTCCCTGGGGACTGGAAAAAGGGAAATGTTGCACCTGTTTTTAAAAACGGTGGCAAGGAGGACCCTGGGAACTACTGACCTGTCAGCCTCACCTCTGTGCTTGGGAAGATCTTGGAACAGATTCTCTCTGAAGCTATGCTAAGGCACATGGAGGACAGGCAGGGGATTCAAGACAGCCAGCATGGTGTCACCAGGGGCAAGTCCTGCCTGACCAATCTAGTGGCCTTCTATGATGGAGTGACTACATGAGTGGATAAGGGAAGAGCTGCAGATGTCATCTATCTTGGACTTCTGTAAGGCCTTTGACAGTATCTCCCACAAGATCCTTCTCTCTAATTGGAGGGATTTGGATTTGATGGGTGGATGTGGAATTAACTGGATGGTCTCATCCAGAAGATGGTGGTCAACTGCTCAATGTCCATAGGGAGATCAGTGACAAGCCGTGTCCTTCAGGGGTCCATACTGGGACCAGTACTGTTCAATATCATCATCAATGACATAGACAATAGGATGGACTGCACTCCCAGCAAGTTTGCAGATGACACGAGGCTGAGTGGTGCGGTTGACATGCCTGAGGGACAGGATGCTATCCAGAGGGGCTGGGACAGGCTCAAGAGTTGGGCTTGTGTGAACCTCATGAGGCTCATGAAGGCCAAGTGCAAAGTCCTACAGCTGGGTTGGGACAACCCTTGGTATTAATACAGTCTGAAGGGATTGAGAACAGCCCTGTGGGAAAGGACTTGGTGGTACTGGTGGATAAAAAGCTGAAGATGAGCTGACAACGTACGCTTGCACGTATGTTGCACGGACAGAAGTGATTCACGCCTGGTGAGACCCTACCAGGAGTACTGTGTCCAGCTCTGGAGTCTTCAGTACAGGAAAGACATGGACCTGCTGGGGTGAATCCAGAGGAGGGCAATGAAGGTGATCAGAGGCCCGAAGAACCTCTCCTGTGAGGACAGGCTGAGAAAGTTTGGGTTGGTCAGATTGCAGAGTCCTTATTGCACCTTCCAATACTTAAAGGTGGCTTGTAAGAAAGATGGGGACAAACTTTTTAGCAGGGCCTGTTGCACTAGGATAAGGGGTAACGGTTTTACACTAAAAGACGGTAGATTTACACTAGCTATAAGGAAGGCATTTTTTATGATGAAGGTGGTGAAACAGTGCAACAGGTTTGCTAGAGAGATGACAGATGCCCCATCCCTGGAAACATTCAAGGTCAGGCTGGACAGGACTCTGAGCAACCTGATCCAGTTGAATGTGTCCCTGCTCATTGCAGGGAGGTTGGGCTTAGATGATCTTTAAAGTTCCCTTCCAACCCAAAGCATTCTATGATAACTATTCTAGTCTGGTTCCATTGACTGAACACCAGTTCATCAGCAGTTTTTGAGTATTAGTTACACTCCTGAAATGCACATGCAGGTTTAATCCAGGGAAATCTAGCTGCGTATTCCTAGATCACTCTGTGAAACAAATTTAAGTGGAGATTATGGTGGCTAGCCCAGAATACTCTTGTAGGAGGAGTTAGTAATCTATATGGTAGCAAATCCAGATGTACGCCTCCCTGTCATGAATAAGGTTTGACTCCTAGCTACTTGAGATGCACATTTCATCAATATGCAAATATTATATGTACCTTCTCTCAGGAACTGTTCGTTTCTTAATTAGATAAAAATATCATGGTCTACTACCAAGGTGCTCTTCAAAGCTAAGTCCATATTCCAGGCGTGATTGCTATTAGTGATAGGTGAAACTGTGTTGTAAGCAAGACCCTACAAGAGTGCAAGGGAATGTGGAATTTGTCAGCCTCACCGTGGAGAAGATTAGTGCGTTGTGCCATGCCCTGACCAGAGGTCCATCCAATGCTGTATCATCCTAGGGTTCCTAGCATCAGGAAGGACATGAGATTTTTTAAATTTTTTTAAACTTTGTTCTTTTTTAACAAATAGTTACCTGTCTTGAAAGGGTTTGTTTCCTGCTTGCTTTAGATATAGTCAAATAGCCAAAAAAAAAAACACACAAAAAAAAAACAAACCACAAGAAAGAAAAAGAATGGAAAAAAAGGAGAAAAAAAGTTTTTCAGGAAAACAAAGTAAGGCTTACATTTGCATAATACATCTTTCAGTTTCACTTACTGGGGTTGACGCTTTGGTCCTTTGGGTTGGGGAGGGTCTGTTTTCTTTCAGTACAAATATGTTCAGTTTTCTTCTCAAATCAGAACGGAATTAGCTGGAGATTCTTCAGTGTTCAGAGGGCTCAATAAAACTTTTTGAAAAATGCTCACTGAGAATTGGTCAGAAGAGATTTCCAAGGGGAGTATATCCAAGTATAAATTCCTTTTCTGAGATACTGTTTTTCATGAAGGAATGAACTTTTTTTTGAGACTAAGAGCAAACCCAATCTGTAGGTTTTGTGGGTTTTTTTAATTACAGAGAAGAGAACTTTAGAGGTCCATTTGGAATGTGGAATGTTGCCCTGGGAAGAGAGATGTAAAGATGTGCTTCCTGTAGTTGCAATCTGTTTCTGTAAAAGCCTTAAGTTGCTGAAAGCCACGGTAATGTAGGCCTAAAGAGAGGTAGAGACAGAATGTAAAAGAGGTGTCAACAACTACCTCCACGTGTTAAGAGATCAGAATGTAATTCAAATGTAATTTATTTAATTGTAAATACTAAATAAAGGGGGGGGGGGAAAGAAAGCTATAGATCTGTGGCAAGAAATTTGCAATTCAATCTTGGCTGATTCAATTTTTTAAATAGTTCCTGTAAACTATGTCAACTACGTGGACGTGCTGTGGCTTTGTCTCCAGTTAGCGGTCAAATTATTCATAGCAAATTCAATGGCTGCTATCGTCTTAAGGGAATTTATATATTCAGGAAGCTTTATTCTGTTGGCTACAGAAATGTTATGTGTTATCTCTGTAAATAATGGAAATAGTTAAATTTTTCACTCTTCCGAAAAAAAGAATTTTCAAGGTAGAAAGTGTTTTGTATAATATACAAAGGATTTTAATTAATTAAACAATTAAATCTGAGCATTGGATCTTCATTCAAGAAGAGGTGTATGTCTGAGGATGCAGTGATGCTTTTTGGAACAAGTTCTCTGTGCTGTAAAGCAATGAGTGTGCAGCAACCAGCTGCAATGTGAAGGTGGCTCCAACTGTGTTCTCACTACTCAGATATCTGGCTTGAACTCCTTGTGTGAATAATTGGGCTCTATTCCTACTGAAGCATTTCCAGATGAGGCTGGAAAGAAGATGCCGATACTCAACAAATGTAACGTGGAGAGCACTGCTGGATACTAGTCTTGCTGTTTAGTACACTCCTACATTTAGTAGTTATAGTTTTTCCATGATGGCAGGGCAGAATCTTCCAATGCTTTATCTGTTTTTTCATTCCCAATTAATTTTCTGGTTTAGAGGTACTTTGACCCCTATTTTATACATAGGTGAAAATAGTTTACTTTTCCTATTGCCTGTCAAGTGTTTTAATCTGTCAAAGATAAACATTCAACATGGTTAGTGTATGTCTGGTACATAATATGTTGTAAGTCATTCTTCTTTGTGTTCAGATGTGCTTTTCCTTTTCCTGCATTTTGAAATTGCGTAATTCTTAATAGTAGAATTAAAATATCTCTTCAGGAAAGCACTAGATTTGTCAGTCAATAGTGGGAGGCAGCAAGGATGTGATTTAGTTAGCACGTTCTTAGCATTTTGCAGGTAAGCAGATGGCATCAGTACGTCTTAAATGGGGGGGTGGGGGTGGGGGGGTGGGAGAGGGAGGGGTATTGGTTTTGTCATCTGAAGAGTTTCCCAAAGAAAGAAAGGGAGTAGCTTAAGACTTTGTTCCTGCAATGCATGGTATTTGCTATATGTTCGTCAAAAATGATTTCATTTTTTTTCTTTCTAACAAACCAAGCTGAGGTCACTCTTCAGTCTCCTCAAGGCCATGTTTTTCAGTTGTGTAAACAAGTGGAACACAGCAACAAGTGAATTTTTCAGTTGCGTAAACAAGTGCAATGCAGCCACAAGTGAAACACAACTGGAACTACTGAAGCTGTATGTGTGCTACAATAGCAAAGATTTTGGCCAGAAAAGATACCCAGGCCTAAATTATCTCTTGGAACTAACTTGATGCCTTAAAATCATTAGGTGATTAAACCATTAATGTACTTAAGCTATGCCTTCAGTTTGACTGGTAATAAGTTCATTAGATTATTCATTGCCTGACATTAAATTTCTGAACATTAGCTTTCAGCTACACTGCAAAAATGTGGACATTAATCCAAATTACTATAAATGCATATTATCTCTTCCTCTGCCAGTGCAGTATAATGACTGTATGCACCAGGTACACAGTATATTCTTGTTCTATCTCATGCTTCAGCATACAGTGTTTCTAAATTTGCTACTCTAACCATTGTTTCACAGTCCAGTCACTTCCTGCTGGCCTGAAAAACACAGCCTTACAAGCAGATGATCACTTTTCATCTGGAAGATGTGTTTAGAGAAGCCAAGCTGCTTTGGGTTTGGGGTTTTTGCTATCTTATTGATCAGTACTTTCTCACTCTTGTTTCCTATTTATATTTTACCATCTGACTCCAGGCAACTATTAGAAACATTTCATTTCAAAAGCAAGCAATGTGTTGACTACCAAGAGCAAAGCTGAGAATATTCATGTCTTAAGTTGTATCTGTTTTTAATCATTTACTTTTCCATACTATCTTTTGAGTTAACATCAACTCGTACCTATGATGACGTCAGGCAGATAGCAACATTCTCATGTTAAGACTTCGCAAGTACCTGAAGTTGTCCATGTTATCCAGGTGGCTGCCTTTTGCCTGTCTCCTGAAGTAAGTCAACTTTGTTGCAAAATAGTTGTACTACGTCCAGCTGGGATGTAGTTGATTTTCTTCATGGCACTGTATGGCACTGTGTTTTGGCACAGCTAAAACAGTGTCGGTAATGCACTAATGTTTTGGCTATTGCTGAGCAACACTCAAACAGCACAAAGGTCTTTTCTGTTTCTCGCCTGCCGCTCACAGTGAGTAAGCCAGGGTGGGAAAGAGGTTAGGAGGGGATACAGCAGGGATGGCTTACTCAAATTGACTAGAAGGGTATTTCATACCATATGACATCATGCTTGACAATAAAAACTGGTGTTAGAGGAAGAAGGGAGGTGGGTGGGTGTGAGTGACTTTAATGGTGGTCATTGCTCAAAGACAGACTGGGCATCAGTCTGCTTGTGGTAGGTAGGGAGTGATTTCCTTGAGGTGTCTCCTCTTTCCTTCACCTGTTAACCTGTCTTTATTTGAGCCACTAGTTTCCTTGCTTCATTCTTCCTATTTTCTCCCATGTCCTACTAAGGAGGAAAAATGAATGAGTGGGCTGTATTGCTGTTTGTCTTCTGTCCATCGCACCACACTAGTTTATCTAAGTATAAATCTCACTGCAGACCTGTTTTGTGTGTCCACTAAGTCTAAATTATGTGTGCTTTGTAACAACAGATTGTCAGTCTGATTTGCATATATATTTGCTTTAAAGCTTTTGGGCAATGGATTGGCAGTTCTGTCTATCAGTCTCAAGAGTGAGATAACCTATTATTTCTGATTTTTTTTTTATTTTAAAACTATCAATTTGCAAGTTTATTGTGAGATTCTTGACTTCACTTTTTCATAGGTAGGAGCATCATATCTCTCAGGACAAGAAATAGTCTATCTTGTGATCCTTTGTTAAATGGACCTTTTTAAAGCTTGGTAAAATGAGTGAATGACTTTTTCTATTGGTGTCACTATTTGCCCACAATTAATTTAGGGCAAAGCCTCATATGCATGGTCCCTCTGTCTTTTAAGAAAACAGTCCATCCCTTAAATCAGTTTTCTCCTTTTTCCGACATGGGTAGGATTTTAGTTAAAGAATGTAGTTCAGAAACTTGTGCAGTTTTTTCAGAAGCCTTTCGAAGTCCTTGTCAGTAAAATAGCTCTTGTGTATTCTTCTTTCACGTATGCTTAGCTGCAAGTGGGCAGACTATCATCTGCTGCTATCATCAGTTCTTCAGGTGTTCTGTCATTTCCAGAGGAGGTTTATGTTCAGCCCTCTGACCCCTTGCTGTGGCTATTCACAAGATGCTGTCAGGTCTTGTTTTGGTAAAAGTTCTGGTAAGCCTCCAACCACCTTTTCAGAAAGTTGTTTTATCAGAGCATCAAGAAAGATTTTTGCAATATGGGAGTGTTTTTCCTGGCTATTTTTACTAATATGAGTATCTTTGTTATTTTCTGCTCTAATACTGGTAAATTTGAGGTTTTTCTTTGTTTTGGTGGGGAGTTTTTGTTGTTGGGTTTTTTTGTTGTTTAGTTTTTGGTTTGTTTGTTTTGATGTTTTTTTGAGGTAGTTCTTACCCACATTCTTGACTTTTTGCAGTGTCTATCATATACGTATGATAGTATATGGCTACTTGATAGCATCTGTTTGCTGTTGCTTTTTTGTTTTCACTTTTGGATGGATAGAGACTGAATGTGGTATCTAGGACTTCTTTGATAACTCCCTAGTGCACCTCAGATGACTGCTGTTTAGGATTCATTTCTTGGCCAAGTCTCACAGCATTTTATTTCCATATTCTTCTAAACTTCTCACTGTCTCCACGTTGTATCTTCATCTTTCTCACAGAGCTTATAGTGGGAGAACAGTAGCTTATGAGTTAGGAGTCCAAGTATATGTTAATGCTAAGGTATTCCTTGCTGCTGCTGTTCCTGTTTCATGGTAAAGGAAATCCTGATCTCGTATGTCTTTCAGCACTGTGCAGGACCATTTCTTGTTCAGCCTGTGCTGGAGACGCATATTGTATACACCTGCACTTCTTAGGTTTTCACAAATCTGTAGCAGCCATTTGCCTGCTTGATTTCTTGCCCATGGCTCTTTTAATTTGGAGGTGGGTTTAATCAGTGCTGTCTACTTCATTTGGCATTACAGTGTCTGGTACCTGAATGAATGCTGGTGTTGTTCAGATACTTTTCAGTTCTTTCTTAGGATCAATCCCTTGCCTGAGAACCGGTTTGTTGAGCTTCATGTGCTGGTTTTTAAAGTAGGTTGTATATGTCATTGAGCTAGTTACACTGGAATAGTTTGGCACTTTTTTGGCCCTGTTGTTTGGGATTGCGCCACCATGCCTGTCAGCTACTGTGTCATGCAGGAATGTGAGCTTTTGCCATCCAATGCCTTTCTGAGCATTTTCTTGTCCATATAACCTTGAAATAGTACTCTTCTGCACCTCTCTGTTTTGTCTGGAGTTTTCCAGAGCCATCCATCTCTAGCATGTATCCCTGCATTGGGCACTGGCTTTCTGTGTTCAGCTTTGAAGAGGCATCATGATGAAGGAAGTCCAGCATTTGTAGGTCTGCCCTTATCTATTGTAGGGCTGAGGTCACACCAAGTTCTGAAGATCTCCTTGGATGCTGCTTCATTTCTCCACTTCTGTCTCTAACTATTCTCAACCTAGTGGCAGCAGCTTTTATCTTTCTACCATTTCTTTCCTCTTCTATCCAAGTTTGAGACTGGTGTTAGGCAGACTACTGCAGCAGAATTAGATGTCTTTTATAATCTAGGAAAATTATATTAAATGTAATTTCACATGGAAACAAAACTGAATTACATCAACACAGCTAACGTTGTTATGTAGGAGGTCAAATCCTAAAATATGTATAGTGATTAACTGTTTTTAAAATTGGCTGGTTTTCAGTATATACATTACATATGCTTTTTGTATAAGAATCTGTTTTATTAAGTACTCGATAGCATATATTGTGATCATTCTTGCTTAGTTTAATTAAGTTAATTCAAGTGGTTGTTACAGGATAATGATGTACTTCTGCGGTTTGTGTTTATTCTGTTGCTGGAGCAATGCTGTGCCTCCCCCTCGTGGCCAAAGGGAGGGAGAGAGGGCGCCTGGCAGGCGTCGCCTGGAGAGCAACGCGAAAGCGACAGATGCGCTGATTTACGTCGACTCCTACGTGTTTTCTTCCCATTTTGAAAATGGGCAAGTATTTCTTTAGGAATGGAGGTTAATGCGCAAAGTAATGTTCCATTAACCATATTTCTCAGTGACAGAAACAGTGTGTTTGCTGGTAAGGTATTGTACTGGTGGCAATTTTTGTATTTAAAGGCTCTGTCCCATTTACACTAACATATATGAGATGAGGCAATCTTTTTTTTATTCTTTCTCTCTTTCAGCTAAAATCATAATTTTCACATTTGGCTTTTTTTTTTTTTTAGAAATATCTCTTCAGTTACTTTGTGATGGAAGAGTGCTTGGCATGGGTATTCTCTAGACTGTCAAAATAGTGATCTGTGGTTCATGCTGAAAACACAATAGACTAAACCCCAAACTTCTTTAAATTGAACTCCTTTTGCTTCTTGATTTAGAATGTGATTACAGGTGGGTGTCTCTTAACACAGGGTGTCTCTTAACTGTATTTTCCTTTGTGAGGTTGTGCAGGCCACCATTCATATGGATATGAGAGAGGGAGATGGATTCTGCTCTGTTCTGAAGCTGTTACATGACTGTGCTGTTTGGGCAACATAGAGGCCTAGATCTGTGCATAGCTCAAGCTGGGGTGGTCCAGTGCGACCCCTTTGGTACAATGGTTGGCAGAAATAAAGAATCCAGCTGCTGTTTCACAACCCTTGGAGACTGTTTCCTTGGGTGCTGAATCAGTGTACCACAGCAAATAGAAAGAATTGTTTCCAAGCAGCTGGACTCTGGGAGGCAGCACTCATATGTTTTTTCAGCTGCATCTGATAGATAAGATGGCTTTATCTCTCTCTCTTGATTTTTGTTTGTGGGTTTGTTTTGGTTTTTTTTAAAGAAAATGTTTTTAATGTGATGGTGTTTCTTTTGCAACTGTTGTTACCTTTACCTCACACTTTCAGCTCTTCGCAAAATGATGGGAAAATATTTCTTTGAAACTTAAATGCAATGTTTGGTCTCGATGGCAGTGAAACCCCATCAGTCTCTGTGTGTTCATACTGCCCATTTAAATACCAGGCACCTGCTGTGAACAGTTCCAGTTATGACCTGTGAGCTCACACATCGCTTTAGGACTAGGTAATGCATATAGTCTTTATGAGAGAGATTAGTATTTAGGGCCATGTTTTGTCCTTTGGCTACTGCTGAGTAAAGTCTTAATTGTTAAGTAGCCTCTGCTAATCTACATATGCTGTAACAGTTTTGTAATATCTGAATGTATTTACACTGATTTGAAATTAGGACCTCACACTAAAAGGAATGTAGTCTCTACAAACAGACTGGTAGAACTTCTTCATCCTCTATTATTGCTTCAGAGCATCATTTGAATTATTTGAGGCTGTGCTTTTATATTAGTCCTAGAGAACAGGATACTACCAATGGAAAGTCTCATTTGTGTTATGTGTGATTTGTATGAGTCAGGGGATTTCAGGATGTAGCTTATATGTGATGTTTTGGTAAAGCTCCTTGCAAGGTGAAATACCGCTGTCTCTGTGGAGGAGTAATAGACTAATAGTGATGTCTTTGATTTTGTTGGTGTTGGTTGCTTTTATTTTGTGCTGGCTGTTTGATTTGTAGATCCAGTGAGCCTTGAAGAGGGACTTTGCTGTTCTGCCTATTCCTTCCTTTTTTTTTAATCTCGTCCCCATCTCTTCTCCTTCCTCCTCTCTTTATTCTTTCTCTCTTTACAACTTTTTATCCTGCAAATTCTGATGCTTTCCTGTGTCACCAATGAAACTAATGAGTAGTGAAAAACTAATACTTACATTTATAGTTCTGTCATTCAACTTTGAGTTTCTTTGCTACTTAGATTTTTGAAGAAATGGAGAATTCCTGTGTTTCTGACCATGTGCTCCTGACTCTTTTTAGCATGTAGAAGTACAGCACTACCAATTTACATTCAGTGCACTTTGGATGTATTCCTTCATGTCTCTGCTGAATAGGGACTTAATTTGGGGGGAAAAAACAACTTGAATTTAGAAAAACAGTTTGGATAATGACGGCCAAAATATACAACAAGACGACGGGATGCTAGAGAGAAGCTATCTTGAAATAATGGGCCTGGTGAAAAGACTCAAGCAAATGGAGAAGGTACTATCTGAGGTGCAGTGTTGACATTTGTTGTATGAAAATAATGCCACAGTAAAATAAAATAGGAATACAGTTCTTGGTCCCACAGAGTAGTGGGTCTTGCGGCTCTGGTCATCTGCCAGGCTTCTGTACCGAAATGTAGAAAGCACAGAGATATTTACTGCCGTATCCATTCTCCTGCCTTGCATTACCATCTCCGTATTATCGCTGTACTTTTTAAGAGCATTTCTGCTCTAAGCCTTTAACAACAAAAATCACAATTCTCTTGTTCAAGTTCATCTGGCCAAGACAGGCTAAACTCCGTACTGAAAATATTTGGGCTTGGATTTTAAGATGCTTGGGTGCCTTAAGATCTTGAGAAGTCTTATCGTGTTCTGCCCTGATTTACTGCTTTACTATTCCTGATGAAATGGAATATCCTTAAAATGGTAAAGTGCATGTTATTATTTTGTATGGATTCCAAGTATTATGATGAATTAGACCTTTTCTGGGAGTGAATATTTTGGAGAAAAAATGGGAAAAAATGTATTTTGTGATGTATCAAATTATTTGAAAATTCAGGCTTTTGTTGATGAATTTCCTATTTGTGTAGGTGTCTGAGGTTTTGTATCTGTTTTGGTTTGCTGACTTTCAGAGTTCCTGCAGATATATGTAACCTAGTTTATCTTCATTCTGTGAAGTCAAACAATATTGCATGCTGTAGTCCTATTACTCATTAGAGCTGTGATTTATTTCTATTAAATATATAAATTTTATATTATAGCAAACTGTTCATAGATAGTTTCATTATTTATTGCAACCTATGAGGAGAGATGGTGCTTCATAATGCTAGGGACAACTTGGATGGACTTATAGAGTGCCTTAAGAAGGCCGTAGATGCATGACCCTTAGGCTTTGGGGTGTCTCAAGCAAATCCCAAATGACTCAACAGTTTTGCATTTACATTTATTAAGACTTTTCATTTAATAAAAAATTGAAATACTTTGATTTTTCCATCCTGTCTTCAGACAGCAATCAAATGCTAAAATAAAAGAAATTCTGCCAGGATAAAAATTCAGTTCTTTGATTAGTTGCTTTACTTAATACAACTGTTCAATTTTTGTGGATTGAGAGCTCTAGTGGGAAGGTTTATGTGCTGTAAAGAACATACATGTGTGAAATAGAGTATATCTGGCAAAGCAAGTTATTTTTATCACAAAACCAGATTACTTTTAATCCAATTTAGTTTTTCAGCCTCCTTGTGCATTCTGTAATCGTTCAGAGCATTCAAGGACTTCCTTATGTCATTCCTTAAGAAAACTGTCTAAATAAATGTTTAAACTATGTGGCCTGCTAGCTACATTTCTACAGGTACCTGAATAATGTGATCAGATGCCTTTGAGAACTTTATTTTTTAAATAGCCTCTGAAGCATTTGGCTCCTGATGACAGTTAATCTGCAGAGAGGTGTAAAATCTGGCAGTATATACCTGCCCCTGCTTGAGAGGATTGTAAGTAGTCAGTAAGTATGAAATTAAGGAATTTAACTCCAACTTGGGAGGAAGATGGTTTCTTCTTATAAAGAGGAAAACTTCTAGACATGCCCAGAAAGTTTAAGCTCCCTATTGCTGGGGAGCCTTTAAGAACTGAAGGGGTAAAAAAAAAATAATCTTTTCGGCTTATTTAGGTGTATTTTAGTATTTTTAGGCTTATTTAGATGTAAAAGTTGAAGTCCACATTTAAACTATTGCAGTTATACCAGCATGCAATTCTTTCCCTTGGTAAACACTCCTTTTTCTGTGTGTGTTGGGAGGAGTTTCAAGTAAATGAAAAAGGTAACCTTCTTTTGAAGCAAGACTGTTAGTGCTAAAATCAGTCAGTTATCTTGAATTTTTATTTTATTTTTTATTTTTATTCTGCCTGTATAGGTGTATTGATAGAGCTTGTTTTGCATAGAAACGTCTTTTAATTGAATTAAGGAGATGATATTTGAACTTGAATTTGGGGGGGGAGAGGGAGAGTGGGTCTGTTAAATATGAGAAGACCATGCCAGAATTTGCTCTGAAATTTGTATGTGTTCAATTAATTCTTAACTGTTTGGTAAAAAATGGAAGCATCCTGGCTTCATTGCCTGAAAGGCAGAGTTGAAAATTGCTTGCATGTTTGCATAGGGCCATATCACCCTGTTCCATACACTCTTTGTGTAGAAATATACAGGGGGCAAGACTTGGTTGCACGTCTTCATACTCAGTTTCTGATCACTATCCCAACTGATATCTTTGTGAATATAAGCATTTCAGAAATGTCAAGGGTTGCAGGATGGTTTGCACAGACTAACAAAATCACGGAAAATGTTATGATGCAAAAGTTTTTATTCCTAAAAAGAGCAAGTTCTCTGTAGCCTGATCATTTCCATCGAATTGTTTCACAGCATAGTCTATTGGTTCCCAGTGATATTACAAGTTGAGCCCCTTTGATGAGAATCCCATTAGCAGTCTGACTAACATGGCTGTATAAGTTGTTTACTGTCACTGCCAGAATTACAGAAAGCTTCTTGTGGCTATTCAGCTAGGTATCAACAGCTCAACATGACTGAAACAGACCCCTTATAGACTCCCTTACTGCTTCTTTCTTGTCACTCTGGAAAACAACCTAACCTTGCCGTGATTTCCATAACGTGTGTCATTTATTACTTTGTTCTTTCTCTAAGTTCCGGAACAACATAGTCAGTGCTATTGATGACTAAATCTTATTTCTCAGAATAAGTTCATTGCTGTTTCAACAAACAATCAGAAAATCCACCCACCTCTCTTTACTTTTAAAACAAGCTTGCCAATTAGTCCAGCATTCGTTCCTTTGTTTTCCTCACATCAGTCCTGCACTTTCATACCCACTCAGATTCAGTGAAAATCATTATTGTATCCTGTTGCAAATAGAAGAGAAGAAAGCTATGACCATCTCTTCTGAATTTCTTTTCCTTCCATGCATAGAGCATGGTCTTAAACTTTCTAGACCTTGATAAACTCTCAGTCATTGCAGAAGTATCACTCCATACTCTTTGACCCATTCATTAAAATTTCAGGTTCAGTTTTGTGCACTTTTAGGGCCATAATATGCTTTCTCCTTGGAACATCTCCAAAGCAGTCTCCATAGCCTCTTGATGACCCTTTCTTTAAAACTTCTTTATTGGGATGACCTTGATGAGCTTAGAAATGGTCAGATTGCTGGAGTATTACTCTAAGTAGCTATCAAACTAGCTAGTATTGTAAGATTTGGTTCCTTCTTGCCTCCTCCTTTGTTGTCTCTTATTGTGTTCTTTGATGGCAGTATCCATGGCAAGGAGTCAGGATTGTCTTTGTTCTTTTTTTTTAATTTTTTTTTTATTTACACCCATCACAGCAGCATCCTCAGTTGTAACTGAGAACATTAAGATGGTTAAAATATTAACTAAGTAATTAGTCATAGTTACAGCATTGAAGAGAGATTTGCAGAGAGATTTTCTGTGTGCATATTCTTGAGAGGGATGAGGGCAGAAGCATGTAGTAGAAATGCCAGTTGATCATTTAATCCTTTTGGAACTTTCCACCTTGTCTTCACTAGGAAAAAAGTGGTGTTTTGGTTTTTTGGTGTGTGTGGTTTTTTTTTTGGTTGTTTTTTTTTTTTTTTTTTTTTAAAGCCAACAAGGAGCAACCACATTGCAAATAAAAGTGCTCTTAGCTAATCTGAAGGGGCATTTGGCTGCCTCACAAAAACACTGTGAATTTTGGCAAAGTTAGGAGCTTTGGCTTAGGAAGATTCGTGTTTGGAATAACAGGGCACGTTGCAAGTCAAAATTCAGGTATCTTGGCATAGATGTACGCATAATCTGGCATGATGCCTTTCTGCACTGTGCCTAGCTGTAGCAAGTGCTAAAGGCCCTTGTGAACAATATATGAATCTCATTTTGAAGGGGAGGGAGGGGGGAAAGAAAGAGGAGGAGTGAAGAGGAGCTAGGATTTATTTTAACATTTAGTGGATATAAAAAACAAGTATCAAGAAGCAAAACATTTCCGTGAAACATTCACTGTGAAAATTCTGCAACTTCTTTTTGCAAACATCTCCATGTCTTGGATTGGCTGATTTCCAGAGCATCAAGGCTAGGATTGAGGGACTGAAATATAATCAGTGGTGATACATTTTAACCACATAAAACATTCTCTGCTTCCAAAGCCTCTGGTGTCTCTAGTAAGCAGTGCAACAGCAACAGCTCCTTGCTGCTGGACTCCAGAGACAGGGAAAATACTGGATCACAATGGTAAGAAGCTCTTTAATTTTCACCAGATCTAGATTATTACTTTGAAAAGAATGTTTAAAAGGTGATGATGAAAGTAGTAGGGATCAGTATTTAAACCAAGAAAACAGGGTGTAAGATACAGTGGCATTATCGATGTTTTACTGAAAGAGATCAGCAAAGCAAGTTGGTGACAAATATCTTTGGCACTGAACATGTTGTGCAGCTTATATAAAATCTTTTATAATTGGGAAACACTGCTGACTAGAATTTGATGTAAAATGTAAGCCTGTCTACTTGTTTTATTGCAGAAGGACAATGGACATGGGCTTTTAAAATAATTTTGCATTAATAACCACTGACATAGACTTAATACATATAAATAAACCTGTTCTGATTCCTTATGCAGGCTGTATATTTATGTGTTTTATTTTGTTGGGGCTTTGTTGGGGTTTGGGTGTTAAGTTTTTGTTTTTTAGAAAGGAGCAGAGATGCTAACTACATACCTTTGACTTTTATGGATGTATGAAGTTTTTATTTTCCTGGGGTTTCAATCTGTGAAGACCTGTTAGCCACACTGTGTTTCTCTGCTGTACTTGGTGGGCAAAATAACCAAGGAAAAGTTTTCTGGATAGTGATTTTATTCTTTGTAAGAATTTAAATATTCTGATCTGAATATTAAAACAATAGAAGTAGAATAGTTATTTCAGTAAAGTCTGAAATATTTTTAAATTGATACCAGTGCTATTAGTAGTTTAAACAATGCCTGAAGATATAATAAAAACATTCTTATTAGCAGTTTTCTATGTGTTAAAGAATTGAAGAGGGGGATGCAAATCTTGGGATTTACTCCCAAGACTCACTGCCAAGACTGGGCTTGATGCATATTTCAATTAAAAAAAAACCCAATCTCCTATATGGGAACTATATATGCACTCCTATATTTTAAGTGCACGCTAAGTCCAGGAATACATTGATTATGAAATTATAGTACATCAGGGTGAAAGGAAATAAATTACTAAATAAATCTGAAGAGTACTGAAATATGCTTACTTGACAGCCCAGCTGATGTGTGGAAATCATTCTCTTTGTGATTCAAATGGAAGAGGAGATTTTTAAAAGAGCAACTATGGGAGTTTGAAAAGTGTACAGCAGATGTGAGCCTATATCTGATTTGGTATTTTTTATCTTTCTTGTGTATTTGTTGTTGCTCAGCAGTATGAAAATTAGAATGCAAGAACTAAAACTATCACTGAGTGCTTTCTGATCTTTTCCTTTTCTAAGTGGTTTAACTGAATGGCAAGAAATAAAATACTGAAATACAGTAGATATTAAATCATGTTATCTGGGCGTATATATTCCAGGATATGACTATAAACACAGTTTGTGGTAAAGTTTTATGTTTTCCTTCTCAACATGCAGCATAGATTACAAAATCAATACTTGAATGGCAACCAGGCTGTAAGCTTCTTGAAAAGGTGTTTAGTATGAAACTAAGCATGGTGGTTTTTATAATCTACGCATACTCAGTTTTCTTGACAATAATGTCCGATGTTGAATATCCATTAAGTACTGGTGTGGTAGTGAAGGAGCTTCAATATATTGATGTTTCTTGTCAGAAAAGAATGTGCTCATAGTTAGTATTATCCTTTATCTACATTTTGGTACACGAAAACATTGGAGACAGGAGATCTGGCAGCTTTTCCCTAGTGAAAACACAGAACTTAACTGTTCTGTTAATTGGGTAATTGTTATTAACAAATGAATTTACATATTTCCAGGTATGTGTTTCCTTAGTTTGTATGTTAGTCAAATGCAGTAACTGCAAATGAAGGAAAACATTTTCTACTAGAAATACAACATTCATGTACTGCCACGTATTTGCTCTTGATAAAGTTTAAGCCAAAGTAAACTTGCTTTATGTACTGCTTGACATGGATTAGTTGAGTAACTAGTGCAGGTAGTTCATAAGGGATCTATTTCTTTCAATTTGGATTGTCTGGGCAAGGGTCTTGCATATGTTGTTGAAGGGAAAAAAAAATTTTAAAAGGGAAAAAAAAATCTCCCCACAACTCTCAAAAGATGAACCCGTAGAAGTAATCAGTTATGTAATAAATGAATTTAGGTTAAATATTTTTTAATCCCAGTGATTAAATAAACATCTGATAATCTACCTGAAAAGGTAATCCTGTATTTAAGAGGTATACTATAAATATGTAAGCTATGTAGTTTATATGTAATATAAAGGATGTTCAGGGAAAGAAAAAATAGCTTTGTATCTGTTATGAAGTTGATTCAAAACTTAATAATATTCTCAGGTTTTACTGGTTTAGTTTCTTGCTTTGTTCTCCTGCCAATTTTTTGCCAAAAAATAGTTTGTTCATTAAGATCTAGTTATGCTGGCTCTCATAATGGTACTGCTGAAAAAGTTTTGAAGGATTTAGTCAAAAGAAATCTGAGGCAATACAATTTCAGTGAAATCACAGGTTTTGTATGTGTGTTTATATGCCTTGACTGACTTTTGGCACAGTTTGGTTCAGGTGATCTGTCATAGCTGTGTGACAGGCTGTTTACCACACCAGTAAGTCTGTGCATGATTCTAGAGTGAAATACACACTTGCACTTCTTCCACAAAAAATATTTTTTTGTGAAAGAAAGAATATCCACTTTGATCTTTAATTTAAATGTAATGCTGAAATATCTCCAGGTATATATTAGAGTTTATTCATAATGAAATAAGCTTGTGTTTTGAAATCTCAGTTCGTGTTTATGGAGCCTGAATACTTTCATTGAACAAAATATGACAACAAGCAGGGTTTATGCAAGAATTCCTAAACTGGAATAGTTTGGTGGTAGTGGTAGGTTATTTTTTTTTTAACAATTTTCTTTTGAGTCATTATCAACTTACTCTGTAGATCAGGTTTTGCTCTCTGAAATCCATCTTTTAAAGTGTACCATTACACTGGCAATGCAACTTAAAATGAGTTCCTTTCAGGAAGTTATAAATTATTTGCTGTGCTTTACATAATGTATTAGCATGTCTGCTGCATCTGTGTTCAAGTCAGGGTTTTATTCCTTCATCCATATGATATACAAAAAAAACCCCTCTTAAAAAGGATGCTTTTAGCATTAGTCTGACCTTCTGGCTTTTATCCTGTCATGCTATCAAAAATGAAGGTTGGGGTAAATGAAGGCGGGGGAAAAGGTCAGCCTGGTTTCTAGGTGAAAAAATTGATGGGACAAGCTTCCTGAGGAATAGAGCTAAAATGGAAAGGTGGCTGGATAATATATACTTTTCTGCATCTGGTTAATGTTTCTATTGAAGCATTTGCAGTGTATTAAAATATTGGGACAAAATTCCGTTGCCCATATAACTTATGAGTCTCATAGCAATGAGGTATTTTGCTGTGCATAGTTGTTCTACTTCATGACCATATTGAGAATACTGAAAACCATTAAGGTTGAGACTTACTGTGGACTTTTTACATAAAAATGGTTCAGAGAAGACAAAAGGGTACTGACAACTTTATGCCCACTTAATAGTATGCAGATTTAAGTTATGCAGTTGTGTCCTGAAGGATACATTTCCAGCACTTGTGTGGAGTGTGCTTTGGTCAGAATTGAGTCTGCGTAGTATGTGGTGGTGGAAGACACGATGCACAGTTTGGCTGGATTTCCAGGCTTGCTCCATTACACAAAGTGGTGATGGGAACCTGCCATACCTAAAGGAATTTTCTAGATCTTGTGCATGAGTTTTCAGTCTACTGTAAAACTGTTGTTAAGAATGTTTTATTTAAACATATTTTCCAATGTTGTTGTGTCACCTGGACATACAACTTCATAGTCAGCCTTATTGTATCATCTGATAATAAAGTGGACAGCTTGGAGGTGAGTGCCACCTACTCCCCTGGAACTGTGCCAAAAGCTCCACTTCCCCTTTGCTCACCAAGATACACCTCGGGTATATGATTAAAGCTATTGGATCCACAAAGATTTTGGAAGGAGATTCACAGCAGAGGGTTGGCAACCTTTGGTGTAGATACTTATTCAGTTGAGAGGGTAGAATAATCCTGTGTTTAAACCCACAGCACTTCTGCCTCCATTGCCATAGTGGGTTAGCTTTCTTAGTAGTCATGGCTTTAACTCAATAGTATTAACCTTTTGGGTAGGTCAGAAACATTCTGGGACCATGTGTGGCAGTCTTTTCTCCCCTTATGAGATGGCATGTGACCTTCATTGTATGACTTTTATGTGATACTTCTCCCTTTCACAGGATATGAGGTGGTGCGTGTGTGTTAGACTACTAGGCTAGAGGCTTCTGACATGTTCCTTCCTATGACTGAACATACTCATATCCAGTAATAGGGAGAACTCTGTTTGGGTCATATAATGGGTATTTGTCCAAGTGATGACTGAGACTGGACATCCATTTGGGGAAAATGGCAAGGTGGAGGATGCTGTAGGACTGCACTTCTGATTTAACTTTTGCCCTATTTAATAGTTTTTGTTGTGGTCCGTCCTGTTCAGAAAGGAAAAAAAAAACTGTGTAATGTGGTATACGTTTTTATCAACGTTTGTTCTGGAAAGAAAGTTTGGAAGAATATGTTCTTGATTTGGCCCAAAGTAGCCAAAGAGCTACTACTCTGCAGACCTCTGATACATTCAAATAAGAGTGAAGGATCCTCCATTGGCTGAAAGTAGCCTGATTTTTTTTATTATTTTTTTTTTTAACTCTCATTGGAGAAGTAGAAGGGACTAATTTCAGAGAGTGCTGAAAACCTCCATGATGAATAGGTCCTGTAAGTCAGTTAAACTTTGATAGATTCTTTTCTGACTCTATTACTTGTCTTATGCACTAGTGTTAATTTTCTTACTTTCTCTTTGTAGGATTGTCAAAAGTGATAGGCATGTTAAAAAAAGACCTTTTTTTTTATCCTACTCTTCATTCCACTATTATAGAGGATCAATCATAAAAGCAGCACTTCCATCTAATAATTCTTCCACTACAGCACAGATAGAGAGAAAATTGGTTTCCTTGCACGTGCAAAGCATGAGAAAATGAATTCTATGTGAGGGATGAATGCAACACACTAGGAATGCTATAGGCAGAATGTATTAGGTCTCTGCTAGCATGTTTGCTGCAGAGGTCATCATGAAATGACGCTTGTAGTTAGGTGCTTCCTCTTTGTGCACTTGGGCTGGTCCTGGATTGTATTTTCTCTATTCCTCAGTGTTGGTGTGGTCCTGTAGCCAGCAAGATGGAGAGTTCCCTCATCTCTGGCTGCACCTCATGTATACCTTCTATTTCAAGACTGTTAACAGACTGATCATCCAAAGTTATTTGCTCAGTTTGGGCTCCTAGGAAGTTTCAGACGAGCTTGAAAGACTGAGTCATGAAAGAATCTTTTGTCTTAGTGATCCTGGTGAATTTGATGATTTTGGAGTTGTCAGGTAATTGTTGTATTGCTAGGCCTTGAGAAAGGAGGCAGTCAAAATTTTGGGTTAAAAGTTTGTTGGAAGGAATAAAACCATTCTAGGAAACTGTAATGATGGATGTAGATTTGGATGGATTGAAAACACGTGCTTTAGAGTGACAGCAGTTCATTCCTCTGATGCTTGGCTATAACAGTCATGTGTTTGTCGTGTGTGCCATTGCACAAACTCATTGTTTGTTCTTTCCTTTCAAGAAAAAATAAACCAAACAATAAAACACTTCCACGGGGTTAATATTTATAACTTTTATCAAATGTGTATTTAGGTATTTTGCTTCATATGGGCAGCAGTACTGCAGTCTAATAGGACATGTGCATGTATAGTTAAGTGCTTGGAAAAAGTAAACAAATCTAAGAGTGTACCAGGATAAACATGAATCTTTCTACTGTATCAATTTCAGAGCTCCCTGAAGTCATGACAAATGCATACAATCTAACTGAAGAAATTATTTTTGATGCCATGCATCCTAAGAGAGAACATGCAATTTCTTAACTGTGTTATAAAAGGAGGTTTTGTATACAACACTTCAGAATTTATATGACTCTGTGTTGCATTAATGTCTGTAGTTGTTTTGGGGGTTTTAGCATATCACAAGTCTCCAGAATGCTATATTTCTTTCATAAATTTACTAATGAAGCTGACTTCACTGTTGATTAGAGTCCCTTTTTTAGTAAAAGGAAATGTAAAAATATTTGTAGAAGAATCTGAAAAGTGAATAAAGGCTAAAAGACCACTAATGTACGTTGATGTAGAATGACCATAATATTCTTCCCAGTTATAGCAGCCTTCAGGATTCTCTACTGCAAGATAATGGAAGTAGTGTGTTTGCTGTATATCATTTTAATTGTCTAAAACCATTAATGTGTCAATGGTCTAAAACCTAAAATGTGTCAGTGGTGGTGGGGAACCGCTTATAATATATGCCTCTAGTCAGCTTTAGAGAGGGAGTAGGAGGATTTTTCAGGACCAAAGTAATTAAATGCATGTATGTAAAAGATACCTGCAAGATGCTACTTGAGAAAGTACTTTATAGAACTAGATAATTATAGGGAAAAAATTGCTTGGTTGGAATGATAGGATGTGTTATTAATTTACCAGTGGTGTAAAGGTTTTCTGAGTAGTGTTTCCTATTTATAACACAGTATTTTTTCTAATGATCTTTGTGTCTTCAGAAAATAATTTTAGATCAAAATGCTTTATTGAGCATATTACACTGGGATTTTAATAGGGAACTAATACAGACCACTGTTGTAAAGGTTCATTTCATCACTCCAAAATTATTTGCTTTTGCAGAAGTATGGGAACTATGAAAACTTTCTGAAGTCATGGGTTTTCTTGTCTGTTTACTACAATTTAACTTGTGTGCATGGTTGACATGGTTGTGAATCATACTCATATTTCCTTAAAAGTGTCCGGAAGAGGCGATGATATTAATTCACCTGCTGCCGAATACTATCCTCCTTAGAAAATAATTCAGAAGTGACTCAGACATCAGAAATGAAAATGCAGTCAGTTGCTTAGGGCTAAATCTTGCAAGTGCTTACTACTGGGTATGGTGTGTTGTGACTTTCCTGGGATTAATCGTATCCGAAACAGACAAAAGAATATTCCAGTTCCCTCTCCTCCTCCCACTACTCCTCCATTTTCTGTGGAAGGAAAAAGGTTTCAGTGGATTTTGTTTTAACTATCTCCAAACAAAGCTCTAGACGGTGTGTGTGATAACAGTTGTTTGCAAGAACAGACAGCTTAGATGCACCTGAAAGCTCTTTGTAGAATCATAGAATTGTCTATGTTGGATCCTAACTCTAATTAAAAAACAAACAAACAAACAAAAACAACAAAAAAAACCCCAAAAAACAACAAAAAAAACCACCACAAAAGCCCACACAAAAAACCCCACAGAAAACACATCACTATACCATGTCACTAAGCACTATGTCAGCTCATTTTTTATCTCCGGAGATGGTGCCCTCAACCACATCCCCCGGCAGCTCATTATAATGTTTAATAACCCTTTCAGTGTAAAACTTTTTCCTAATATCCAATCTGAACCTCCCCTGGTGTAACTTGAGGCCATTTCCTCTGGTCCTGTCGCCTGTGACTTGGGAGAAGAGACCAATCCCTGCCTCTCTACAACCTCCTTTCAGGTACTTGTAGAGAGTGAGAAGGTCTCCCCTCAGCCTCCTTTTCTCTAGGCTGAACAACCCCAGCTCTCTCAGCCCTTTCCTCATAAGAATTACTCTCCAGACCCCTCACCAGCTTCGTTGCCCTTCTCTGCACCTCAATGTCTTTTTCATGGTAAGAGTCCCCAAAAAATACTGCTCAAAAATACACATTGTCGGATATGCTCATAGTGTTGTCCAAAGAAACCTTTAGTAGGAGGACCTCAACTCTCCTGAGGATGCTCTGTGTTTTGGCCCTCAGCTAGGAGCTCTGATTGGAGGGCTAGGGCCAAGGCTGGTGCTCACTGCCCTGCCCCTGCCTGTGCCTACTGCTGCTGAATATTTTGCTTCACTAGGAAGTTGCTGTGTAACGTTTTGTTTCCTGGCCTGATTGAGGAAGTGCAGTGAAAAGTAGATAGTGAAAATAATTGGCACAGCAGTTTACTTTGGGGTGTGTGTGTGTGTGTGTTCATTAAAGCTATCAAATAACTTTCCTCAACTGTTATTTAAAAAACAAAATCCAGTGTAACCATCTCATTGTAGCTGAAAAATAGGAGTTAACCCACTGTTCTCTGTTTTAAAGCCAGTTGCTTTCCAGTTTGCTTTACTGTAAGCTTTCCTACTGAGTAAGAATTATGTTACGATATCGCAGCTGACTGCGCTATATTGAGATGTCATAGTAACTGGAGTCGAGTGTTCTTGCCAGTTCTGCTTTACTGCTTTACATTGTGGTATTAAGTGTTGCACAAAAAAAAAAAAAAAAAAGAAAGACTTTAACCTAAACTGCGTTTTAGCAGTCGGGTGAAGGATGGTGCATTGAGCCAGATTAATTTCAAAGAGAACTCCCAACCAAAACCATGAAGCTGAAATTCTGTCAGATACAAGAGATTTCATAACCTAAACCTATTAACCTATTAATTTAAAAAAAATTTATCTGCTATTGTTTTTAATGGTCAAAGTGAGACCCACAGCTGAATATGGCAAACTTGCAGAATCTAGATATGGAGTTTGAGTTTACACAAGTCTCTTGCATTTTCAGTAGTGGCCTGTATATTTTCTGCTGAGTCTCTGATCTCAGGCTATGTAGTGTAAATCACAGAATCACAGAATGATATGGTGTTGTAAGAGACCTCTGGAGATCTAGTCCAACCCCTCTGCCAGAGCAGGTCCACCTAGAGCACATTGCACAGAAACGTGTCCAGGCGAGTTTTGAATGTCTCCAGAGGAGACTCCACCTCCTCTTTGGGCAGTCTGTTTCAGTGCTCTGCCACTCTCACAGTACAGTTCTTCCTTATGTTTAGATGGAACTTTGTATGCTCAAGTAAACATGTATGTATTTTTTAAAGCAAACCCATAATTTCTGAATGGGCATTGTACTCTAGTGAAATGGATACTGGACATAGAAGACTGTGCTTATTTTAAAATTTTTACTACCTTTAAGCCCTGAGACTCACTAGGCTGCAGTGAGAAGCATATCATTTATTGTGTTATAAACACTCTTCAATCTTAAATTCTAAAATAGTTGTTTCCTGGAGGAGGCTTGGAATATAAACTGATGTACCTGACAGCTAATTAAAATTCAGTGTTGTTTGTTCTTGCTTAAATTAGTGAAGAAAAGCTTCTAGGAAACACCATAGAGAATAACATTCTGAAGATTTCAAATTATTTTGAAATATGAGAAATCCCATGACACAATTCCTTAAAGAGTGGAAACATAATTCAGATGCTTCTTTACCACCTGTCACATTTTTTTTTATTTTTTTTTGCATTTTTAGAGTATTTTCTCTCTCTCATAAATAAATAAAAGGAGTGAACTGCAGAGAAAACATCTTATTTCCTTTTTTACCCAGCAGGTTGTTTTCTGAATCCTAGTTAGTGAACTGCATGCACACACTACTTCTGTTACAGTATTGTAACCCACCTGGACAAATGCATACCTAGTGGGAGTCCAATCGTCTCATTAATTTACACAAGGTAACTTAATGGCTGGTATTGTTGTACAAACCAGAGAAAAGCATGTGTAATTTCATTTGTTTGTAATGTGAAATCACTGATTAGCCAATTAATAGCATTTTTTCCCATGCACACAGCCTCCCACATGCTGAAAGATGAAAAAAAAAATAGTATAAAAATAAGTTTTAAGCTGTGACAATTAGGTCTCCAGATGTTTGATTCCTTGCTTTACAAAACTGCAGAAGAGCTTATCTGTTCCTGAAATAAAAATTATTTAGATAGTCCAGACCCTCTTTCATGAATGTCCATCTGCCAGTGTGCATTTCATTTTTCATGTGGTAAATAAATTTTCTAAGTAATTCTTTAAATCATTGCTGCACAGCTCATTACAGAGATCTCATGCTTGCTAATATTAACAAACAGAAGGCAAAAAGACTGGCAAAGCATGCCGAGCGCACCCATACTAGGCTTGCAAGGCAGGAAGTCTATCATGGAGAGGGGAGTAGTTAATTGGATTTATATAAGGTATTAACCAGTTGACCTATGTTATTTCTCTGTTGCCCCTTTCAAGAAATGCAGATACATACTGAGGGGGATGGGAAAGGCAATTTTCCAAGCTCTCTTGTTGGGTTTGTGCCATTAATTTCCCCTCTAAATCAGGCACTCGGATTTTAACCTGTCCTTTCGTGTTATGTACTCTAGTACAGCAGACTGCATTCATACCTGCGTTTAGGTAGGCACACATCTCTAGGTCTTCATGGTTATATTTAGAGTCTCACTCTGGACAGAGTTTTGAAAGGTTACTTCTGCTTGAGTCTGAAAGGTTGTGGGTACATATTGGCAAATCAAGCCCTTTCTATACTTTTACTGAAGTCACAATGGGAAAATCTTTCTGACTTATGTTCTCAAAACTGTGGACTGACTGTTGCATGCTTTCCTGGAGGTATAGTTAATCAAAAAAGCTGCAACTCAGGATACCTGGAAGTTGTGCAACTCTTAAATGTCTAAATGTAAATTTCAGAATCTAATTTTAAGCAGGCAGATCTGATCGTTTTGCCCTTGGTTACCTAGGAAACCAGTTAATTACTATGTATTTGTTCAGCACTCTGCATGTAGCTTTTAAAACATTTTATTATAATTTTTCTTTTATTTTGTCTTAAGCTAGTATTTGTAGAAAGGGCTGGCTTGACAGCTCTGGCAAATGAAATAGTCTGCCTGCCCACGGAATATGTGCTCCCTAGACAGTGGCAGTCCAAACTTCCTCATGCTGTTTTGTCAGTGTGCCACAACTTTTCTTGAAGGGGGGGAAGAGTGGAATAGTAGGAGGGGGAGGTAGAATCCTTGTACCATCAAGTCTTTGCCACCAAAACATGTAAGCGTTGTCAGAAAAAATGACCCTTCTATTTTCCTTCTAGCATAGAAAACAGTGCAGCTAAAAACTGGATGAACTCAAGCTCTGGAAACCAATCGCCAGTCTGCAAACCATCATCAAGATCACAACCTTGATCCTGCTGCTGTGTTGCAGCTGGCACTGGTGACAGATGGTCTCATGAACTAAGCAGGTTTTCCCTTGCTCAGTGCTGAGGCAAAAGGATTTTCAAAGAGTTCTGGTGGAGAAGCTTTCAGCAAAAAGTCCTGGGATGATATTTGCAAATTAGAGGTAGAAGTGGGAAATCTGGGAATTTGCTCTAAAATGTTAAAACTGCAGCTGGTTTTGCTTCACTTTCCAAATGCTGATCACAGTATGCACCGTTTATTACTTCAGTTTGTCTCAGTAATGACTTGCGTTGAGATAGATGTATACTATGAATCCTGATAGCTACAAATCACCTAGCACTCCTAGAAAAATCATCCAGGAAGCAGTCTTTTCAACAAAGAATTGTGTATTTGCTTCCCAAGTGGTTTACAGCTCTTCTGGTTCATTTGCTTAGTAGCCTAAAAATCATGGAAGATCACTGGCAGAATCACACTGCTATTCTTTAATGCTCACCGTGAATTAACAAATGCTTCAACAAAAAGTCAGTAAGAATGGAGCATATCATAGAATCATATGATTCATATATCATAGAAAAATATGTCATATGCATGACATATTTTAGTTCCACAAATCTTTGCTCTATTATGTCTAAAAGCTGAAATATAGAAGGAATGTTCACATCATCCAACTTCAAGCATCTGGCTTAAATAGCTACATTGCTTCATAATCACTTTTTTTTTTCTGTGCAGCTTCTGTAGATACAAGAGTTGTCAAGACTGTCGCTATTCAAGCTGCACTTCCAAGGCAGCTTAAATGAGTTGAGGCTGCATATTGCTGCCCTGTCTCAGGCCGTGCAGCCCCATTCTTTTCCTCCAGCGAGTGCCATCACTTGTAACAAACCAGTTCCAGGAGCTGCTTGCTTGGAAACTAACCAAGAGGTTTGGACTTCTGCGGTGGAAGACATTGTCTGTTGCAGGGGAGAGTTTTGCAGGCTTTGATTTGGCAAAGAATCTCTGAATTGGCTCATAGAAGAAAGAGTATTGTTAAGCATAAATGAAAATTACAGTATGTTAAGACTGAGAGCACAGAAGAAAGCACAGGAATTTACACTCTGGTCACAAAAGTCGCTTGGGAGACCCTTGTTCTTTGAATGCTGTTTAGAATTACAGAATCATTTTCCATAGCTTTCCCTATCAGGTTGTACTTTCAGGTTCATCACTTAGGTTTTGAGAAAGAGCTGTAAATTATAGTGATTTTCCTCCTGCAGACTGTATTATACAAAGATGCTTATGTTACTGGTGCTCTAAACTTATGAACCTTTTCGGTATCTAAAGTGAAGATACATTGCTGCTTTTAATGTTACTCTAAGAAATTCATGATGCGTTGGTGTAATTCTAATTGTGCTGTAAGCATTGGTCTCATACATGTTGCATGTTCTTAAGAGTATCAGGGAAAGTGCACAGAAGAAAATGGAAAATATCTCATTTGTCATCTGAATTAGAATAACGTTCTTCCTACCTTAAGAATCAATATTTTAGAAGGCAAGGAACACTAAATTTTGCTGAGTATTAGGAGTTCTTAAGTTTTAGAAACCATTAATCCAGAAAAGAATTCTGTAGTGGATTTGGATTTGTAGGTGTAAGGAATGTGGGTCTGTTAACAGAGATGTTTAAATGCATTTATAAATTAGGAGCGAGATGTTGCTTCATAACACTGCAAGATTTTCTCAGTTTTGAAACTTAGTGAACGTTCTTTTACTAGTGTCAACTGATTTTATTATTATTATTATTATTATTATTATTATTATTTTCTTTCTATTCAAATAACTCCATTTTTTTTCATAGCTGTTTTTGTGGTCCTGGAATCATGGCTTGGTAAACTCTGAATTATTCACAGAATAGATGTAGATTGTGTATTTTTACTGCTGGGTGAATTACCCCCTCAATCCTGAATAGGGAAAAAAAGGGCTAGAAGTAAGCATGAGAACGATGTCCAATGGCAGAAGAGACTAGATTCTTGTTTACTCTCTTGAGACTGGCCAAAGAAATAGCCAGAAATTTTCCAGCTGCGATGCATTGCTTGTATTTGTTTTTCCTCTGTGCTGGCCAACCACTAACAAACACATTTTACCTAGGTGTAAGATGGTGAGGACTGTTATCTTCCCTATGTGGTTTATTAGTTGCTAATCCTATTTAGTAGAAACCTGTATCAACTACAGCCTTGTCAAGTTTCCAGTGGGACTAGCAGAACATTTTCATTCTCTTTAATGATATCAACATACCAAATTTTGTGCCAGTTCCATTAGATTCAATGGATGTTGCTTCACTCATTGACATTGAGTGTATATTCATCCTTATTTACTGAGAGTCATACAAATCTTTTGTAATTTTACCAACTCTGGGAGCTTGAAACCTTTCCTTTTTACTTTTTTTTTTTTTTCAGTGGTGATAAGGATATGTACCTTTTGTTGAAATCAGAGTCTGTTCAAAACAAGCAAAAAATAACTTACTAAAATATGTGTTAAAGGCAAAATAGCGATAATTCTGAGGACTAGACTTCCTCTCAAGTGGCTGTGAGGTGCTGCTAGAATACATTTAACTTCCATTATTATTTGGGAAAGAGGAGCAGGCTATATAGCAAAAATACACAGTAGCATTGTGTATGTAGTTATGAATACTCGTTTGCCTTGCTGCTTGTGTTTACATGAAATATATACGTATGAAATCACATAAATCCACAGATACAACAGCTATTCTTACAGTAGAAATGCACTACTTTTTTCTAGATAAACTTAATTCTTAAAATAAAAAAACAATAGAAATTCAAACTACAGTCTTCATGAATCTAGTGTACTTGCTATGTGGAAGCTGTGTTTTGACACACAACATGTGGCAGTGTGTGGGACTCGGGAGCTCCAAGGTCTTGTACGATAAAGAAAAAGCATATGGCTCTGAAGGCTAGAACTAATACATTACCAAGTGGGTTTAGATTGATAGCATTGCTTTTTCAATTGATTGGATTGGATGTTATTTGTATTTTGTCAGATAGTGCTAATACTAGGTTTATGTTTTAACACTGCAGCCAGTTGTCTGAATTCGTGTTGGTGCAGTTGTTTTTATTGAGGTCATTAATTTTATTAAGCTTAAGCAACACAAGTAAGTTATTACTGTCATAAATTGAAATATAAATGGCCTTAAATTATTTTAAAGATCTCTGCAAAGGAGCATGTCAGTCTCCCTTCTCTTCCTATGTCATGAATAAAATTTACTAAAGAACCCAAAGGTTTACATTTTTTTCTAGTAATACATCTCCTTTGTAAAAGTGACTGGATAAAGCTGAAAGATGTATGTTGGTATTCACTCTGTAGTGATCCACAAGAAGAAAGAAACCTTGAAAAAGTCCTTCAGAATAGATATTCCAATGAAAGTCTCCTAGATAGTGAGAGTTCAGGCTCATAAATTCTGGTAAATGCAAGGTAGTTCTACTAAACATGCAGGTTATTACAATTAAGGGCATACAGTGTGACTTTGTTGCTGTATTTTAAGTCAAATAGTGACAGAATCAGATTTTATGGTCACTTTTTGCTTAAAACATTAGGACAGCTTACATGTGATCACTCAAAAGTGACAACTCTGGTCCCTGAAGCAGGCACAACTGAGACCCTTCTGTCGTGGGTGACAGCCCATGTGCAAGGCAGTGGTGGTTGGCGAGGTTGTCCTTTGGTGTAGATTTTGAAGCATCCACAACCTGGAGCTGGGGGGCAGCCCTGGTGCCAGGCATTAGGCCACAGGTGTCCCCAGCTGAGCAGGGCCCCTGGCAGGGCAGGCCTGTGGGGAGCTGGTGACTCTCCCTGCTGCAACATCGCTGGGGCAGGGGCTGACAGTCTCAGGGGCTGACAAGTGGCACTGGCCATGGGCAGGTATGGGGAGCTGCAAGGGGCTGGCCAGGACCTGTAAGCCATGTGGGTGCTTTCAGGGCCCTGCTATTACCTGTGCTTGTGGGTACTTTAGTGCTGTGTGTACTGTCATCTGTTACATCCCTTGAAGATATTGAACTTGAAAGAAAATACAAGTGGTGCACATTCAGTATTGTTATTTTCTCTTATAAATGAATATATTACTAATGTTGAGCAGGCAGTGTCTTACAACAGTAATGACCTGAGATATAGTCCTGGAGTGTTTAGCTAGTGTTATCCTCCAGGAAAGGTGTACCAAGAACATGGGAGCAGATGCACGCTTCAGGCTGAACATCCAGCCAGCCTGGTGTCCAGTCTCTGACGGAGCCTGACAAAGGGAAGAAACAAAGCCAATCATTGTAATCTCCAGTTACTGGAGTTAGTATCTTTACATGTGACTAAGAAAATGAGCAATGAAGGCAGTAATGAATGTTTCTTCAAAGTGCACTTGCTAATGTTGGGGGAGGAAATCTTAGCTTTAGTAAATTGTTACTGTATTAGACTTTTCAATGATGCACTGTTGTGATTTTACAGGTTATTTCTGATAGGTTTCCTCTTAAAGATAAAAGGGATATAGAAATGGTTTTAGCTGAGAATCACTTTTTCAGTGTTTAGCTTTACAGTGTTTTTGTTAGCTTACAATATTCAGAACTCCCTGAATTAAAAAAAAAAAAAACAGCAACCTTTTTCTTCTCTTAACAAAATCCCTAAATCTCCATGCATTTTTTGGGACAGAGATTAACAACAGGAATTATAACATTTGGAGGGGTTGGAGCCAGGAGGATAAAATGAAGGAGGGAATTCCTTTGCAAATTCTCTGTTACTATCTATGTATGTCTGCAATGTATGTATTAACCAAGTCTATCTGAAATATTAATTAATAGAATTCCAATGTGACTAGTGATTAAAGAAAACTTGTACCATGGATGGAGGACTCATTCAAGAGGAAAAAACTCTCTGTTCCTTCTTAAACAAAGACAGAGAAAATTACTTCATTTAGTAGGAGGGAGGGAGGCCTTCCTGGCAACCAGCATGTAGTGTTTTAATATTGGACTCGCATTTTGGAATGATTTATCACAGTTGCATAGATTTTTATATGTATTCTAGGTGGAATAAGCCAAAATAAGAGCCACAGTTAGCTGTTTGTCATGGCTATGGGCAGGGACAAGCTGAAACTATTGAAAGTTTCCGAGCACATACTGGAAAATGAAGACAATCTAAAAAGGAAGATGGAAATTGCTTCTGTTGCTCCTTCTGCTTTTGGCACCCTCCCATATTTTCAGGGGAATTTTATGTTGTTTTCTGACACTTCTGACAGCAGTCAAAAGATTTTTGTAGAACACACTGAAGCTTCCCTGGATTTTTGAGTAAAGGTGTTGGGGCATGCTACAAAGTCTAAAAGCATCGTTGTTCTCAAGTGCAAAGATACCTTTTCAAAGATGATACAGGGAACTTGCTGAAGTTGAGGGAGAATCAGTGAGTGGTAGCAAAATGATAGTATTATTGCACAAGAAAAAGCGAAATATACTGCCACTTTCATATAAAAGATTGGGTTTTATTCCTTATTCCAGACACTTAGATGATAAAGGGGAAAAAGAGATAGAAGGATTTGAGCATAGCTTCATTATGGAAAGGGTTTCTGAATATCAGATGCAGCATGATAGGGTTTTTTTCTTCATTGTACTCTGCACCGACATCAAGGCCATGGAGGGTAAGCACAAGTACTGTAGTTACTGTCGTGGTGCTGGAGCACTCACCCTGGGTGGTGTTATGGATACAAACATGACTCCTTAGGCCTTTTGCTATATTTACATGTGAGTCAATGTATCATTTTCAGGACAATTAAGCATCAAATATTGGTAATATTTTTGTGTTACTTGTCTTATCACATTTCTAAAAGGAGTTATTTAAATTCCTCTGACTTACTACTCTATGTAGTGAGCCTCCAATTTTAGTCTTCATTTTCTGTCCTCTATCCCATAGGCCTGCCTCATTCTAGTCCATAGACCTCTCTTCTATCAGAGAAGTTGAAAAGGGCAGTTTGGATCCTGTAATATTACATTATCAGAACGACATTGTTCTGGCTGTGCATGTACATTGGAGAAATAATAAAGATTTTTTAAAGTTTTTCTTAGCAGCACTGTCTGTTACAGACAGCCCTCTATCTGCCAACTCAGTTTTAATCACTTTGTACAATATGCCAAGATTGTTGTTGAGAAAAGTGGCCTTAAACAGCTTCTGCAATCCTATTATCGTCGGTGTCCATCATCTAGTGAGCACTAATTCATTTTGATGGCATTGGTGTTGCCCTGAAGCCATTCCAGCTCTTAGAATAACAATAGGATGAAAAGTAACTGTGCTTTATGGCAGCCCAGCTGAAGGATGAGAACACAGAGGCTGGAGAGCAGAGGAGATAGGACTTGCTTTTAAAAAAGGATACCAGCCAAACCATTAGTTACAACATTTAAATGACTGTTAGATCACATGCTGTGTTCAGCATGTACTTATCTAAGGTAAAATAAGTATGAAATGATGGCAAAATTTTTCAGACTTCTTTTGGTTTTGCTTTTTTTTTAAAAAAAAAAACCAAACCTTCAGATAATTTCTTCTTTATCTCAAACTTGTAGATCTTAATTTAATTCAAGAAGTTTGCTTGGGTACTTTCAGCTTTCAACAGGAAAAGTTGTGATTGTCTGCAGAAGAACAGAGCATTGGAAAATTCTTTCATTGAGCAAAAAAAACTTGAGAGATGCTTTTTGTCAGATAATAATTTACAGTCTCAGAGCCCATTCTTGTATAGTAAAGAAATAAATTGCCAAAGTTGCCATCTACAAAGTAATTTGTACAGCTACAAAACATCAGAAAGGGAATATATTAATTTTTGCAGATAGAGCAAATAGAGTCAATGTCCTTGGAGGGATCTCTGGCTAAGTGCAAGCATATTTATTGAATTTATGAATTGTTACGTAATTTCCTTCAGCGTAAACTATTGTGGCTTAGATGGAAACTAATAACTTTTTCCTCTCATTTTTAAAAGCATAGTTTTTGTGTTTCTTAGGCAAAACTGTTGAGCTTTATAATAATTTTTTGCAAAGTATCTCGGTTTATTATGAAATTATTAGTCTGTAGTTGAGATAGCAAGCTCAGTTAGTTGCCAGTATACCCATTTTTTTTTAAATGTAATAACTAAGACAAAAGCCATGCAAGAAACAGATATGTCAGAATGACATGTTTTTAAATATTTTCATCTTCACTAAATAATTTTGTAGAAGTTGTCAGCCATGGAGAAGCTAAGAACAAGGGTCAAATTCTGTTCATGTTTATATTAGTGCAAATTTTGAAGAAAGTCAATGAACTTAGGAAGATTATTTTAGCAGCATGTGTATGATAATAAAGCAGAGCTGCAAGCAGAAAAAGAAGTTATTGTCATTGCTTTGTTGCTGAGTAAAAACCTCAGCAGCTGAGCACAAGGCTAATTTTTAGAAACAAATCCAGCCTTGCAGTCCTAGCAGACAAAATGAGGTGTCTTCCCATTTGGTGTGTCCTCTAGGGGAGCATAATTGTCATAGGAGGGACAAAATCTAGAGCTGTTGAGTGTTGTGGAAGGGTCTTTGAAGCATGGCACAGAGTAAAGGGACAAAGAAAATTATAAATCTGTCAAGTCTTAGCAACAATGGAAAATCAAAATGCTATCTCTTCCTGGTAATATGTAATAGGATAATATGTGAATATTATATAAGGTGCCAGATGCTTTGAATCATCTATGAAATTTTGATCAAAACTTCTGTATTCAAAGTCTAAATCAAGCTGATGACTTTATACCATGTCTGATGTATGGATAGCGTTTCTTTATATATTTAGAACAATCTCAAAATCAGATCAAGAGATCTGTCTAGCAGAGAACCATAATAAACAGGAGAAGTGCTTGAACTACAGGGTTGCTACCTGGCTGTACATTCTGAACATGGCTAAATGAATGTGGTAGATTTTAGTTGCAGTTTTATGTCCTTGGCAAAATCTGAATTTGAGCTCAGTAAAGTGGATGAGTTTTGGCCTATGTGCATCTCTAATTATGTCTTTAGGTCCATAGGGAACTGGAGTTTTCATAGCCAGACAGTGAACTGAAGAAAAGACAAAGTTTTTAAACAGTGAAGTGCATATTGTTCCTAAAAATGGTTGTCATGAATGAGTGACTTTTATGTGATTAAAGTCTGCATTTTAATGCTCCTTGAAAGAAAAAGGCTACGGTTTTATTATTTGGAAAAAAAATTATCAGATTTTTTATTCAAAATTGATTTTTTGTTTTTGCAATATAAAAACAATTAAATATGCTTTTTGAATATTGAGCTAAGTCTTGTTCCTTTTAGAGGCAGTGTTAAAATTGCTATTATAGACAGCAGCTTGTTGAAAGCCAGTAGCAAATTCAATAAAAAAGAAAGGTGGGGAGCAGAGAAGGGCAGGAGCAGATGGGAAGTTTGCCATCAGAATGAAAATGGGGAACATGAGTTACATGTGCATTGGGAGTGTGCTAGCAAGCTTCGTGGCTCTTTTGTGGATAAGGGTAGCGTTTCAGAGCAACCCTCTCTCTGGCAACTCTTTTCTAAACAGTGACAAGTGTGGCTCATTTGGAAGCTTACTTGAAAGCATTTGTCAGTCTTAGTGGTATAAGACCTCAGTGTGTTCATGGACATTTATGCCTATAAAGCATGCGTATGTATGTCTTTAGCTCAAAGTTTCTATGAAATTTTGTCCTTTGCTATATATTGAGAATACATATTCCAAACACCTCTGCTGTACGTTTGGAGAGTTAGGTTTGAGCTCTCTCCTCTATAGGACAAGGTAACTTTGACTCCAGATCATTAAGCTCTCTCTGTCTGTGCCATTTTATAGGGTGTAGTCCAAACAGCACTGATGACCTATAAAAATTAGGGTAGGTGATCTGTATCTCGCCCGCTAAACTATATTAAATATTACTGTTTACTTCACTTTTATAGCAATTGTGTTGCATTGATAAGTAGGTATGGGTTTCTATTACAGCTCTTGAGGCCTGGGAATGTTTCAGTGACCCAGAAAGTTTGGGAAATACTATTCTCTGCTTTTGATATACAATGGCATTTGCCCAAAAATAAGCTTTGTAGGACATATAAGAGTATATGTCCATATTCCTTACTAATGCCAGCAAAGATATCTATTAATTTGCTTGGCTACCATTAATTCATTCAATGTGTCAATTCATTCATTGTCAATTCAATTCATTCATTCATGTCAGTTAATAAAGTTAACCTTTTTAGTTTGTGGAGCAATGCTCTCTGTACTTATTTTTGTGGAAATCACTGAATAGATTCATATGGGTATAAATACCTGCAATTTAAAAAGAAAATGTACGTAGACATGAATGTGGAATATCAATCAGCTGATAGTATGAGCATATATGCAGCCTTTCGTATAGCTTTTGCAGTAGGTCTCTTATTCTGATATTGTATACTCTCCCAGAAAGAAAGAATCAAAATATTTTGAAGAAGACACATATGTAGCATATCTATACCACGAGACATTTTACTAGTTTTCTTTAAAAATGCTAGAAAATGAAGAAAGCAAGCCCATTGCCATCAGGCTTACATTTCCTATACAGAGGGGATCTGTAAGTTAGGAATTATGAAAGCCACTGTTTTCTCAACAGGTATGTACAGGGACACATGGTGACACAGCATAATCTGGAAATCTTTTCAACCTTATATTGTCTGAGTTTATTGTTTGTAGAGTATCCATGTGCATTGCTTAGAATTTTATATGTTAAAATGATACACATTCAGAAAGCAAACGTGCACCTAATTTTACTTGAATTTCATTTATTATTTTAACAGTACACAATAAGCATTGTATTGGGTTTTATTCATGTGAAATACGTTTCAGCCTTAAGCAATGCATACAAAAATTATTTAGAATCTAAGCTTGATTTGGTAAGTGCAGCATGCATGTGTTTTACAGCTATTGCTTTCAGGAGAAAACTTAAAATGCAAATTAATATGATATGACAATGTAAGATCTATATATCTCAAATTACTTCCTAGGTGCTAGCAATTATTTAGCATTTTTCTACCTTCTGGGAACTTAGCAAAATTCCATATGTTGAGACTCCTGGAACCTTATTATATGAAAATTTGTGACAGTGTGGCAGATGAAATGGAGATGAATTTTATAGAACTTTACAAAATAGAACTTTATAAAATTCTGTGAATTTTATAGAACTTTACAAAATGGCTACTTTTTTGTGAGAGTGCTTCTACTAAATTATTGTTAGATTGGGCATGAAACTGCCATCTTGAGACAGTGATTTTCCAGATAAAGCTGTCTACCTTTCTCTAGATGCTTCTGCTGTGTTAGGGCCTTGGTGTTAAACTGAAAACTTGAGCTGCATTTTATTTTGCAGTTTAGAAAGGCTTTGTAAGGCATAGTGAGTATAAACCTTTGCCCAAAACAATTTTCCTCAGTTGATTGTCTGCTATGAGAGACTTTTATTGCAAATAATTTTGTTTTCCTCCTAAGAGAGTATTCCCAATGAAGTTTGTTGTCAAAAAAGAAAATTGTTCAAGAAAAATATTGGACTTCACAGTAGGATGAAAGGTGATAATGCTTAGTGACACTCTTTGGCATGCAGATACTCTTTCCTGGAACTTTCTCTGATACATAATCACTTCTATTGGTGAGGTGCAATACACCTCCTCTCCTTTCAGGGTCATTGAAACATCAGTGACGGATGTGTGCCTCCACCATGTCAAATTACTGTGTGGTTATTTTGTATTCAAGGTTCGTCTTTATCTCAGTTTTTAACTTTATTGAGAAGCCAAGCTAACATTTTTTAATGTATGTTCAGTCAGTTATGAAGTTGACAGATAATCCTCATATATAATGTTGTGGAAATTTATTTTTTTTTTTTAAATCTCATATAAACAGTGTAAGAAAACCAAAATAAATGTTTTGACTAGATAATAGAACAATAGGCAATGGCCCAATTCGGCAGAATACTACTATAATATATTATTAGACTAAGAAAGAGTAGGACAAAAGCCTTTCCACAAAGGTAGTAAGTGAGAAAAACAAGGCAGAGAAACAAAACCTGATGAAAGGCTGTAAATCAGGACACCTTCATATCCTGACATAGCAGAAGGATTCTGGCCTTATTAATATGGAGATTAGAGAGCACAGGACAGGCTTATGGGGAAGCACTGCTTCTGGTGAAAGAGGTGAAAAGTTAATCAGAATAGAGTAGTTGTGCACTCTGCTGCATGGTTGCAGTACTCTCTAGTAATTATAGGTTATAAATAATCTCTATCTTATAAATTTAGACTCATCCTAAATATTCAAATCTTTGTTCTGTCACTGTGATTCAGATTCAAAGCCTTTCTGATCAAGTATTTTTGAATCAGTAAGACTTATCATTAAAAATTATTACATGTAGCTAACATCAGATGTTCTGGTCATTGAAAACTTTGAGGAATTTATTTTTTCCTCACCTAAATCATTCCTGCTTTGCTAGGAATTGCTTTCATTTAAAAACAAAACAAATCAAAAAGCCAATAAAACCAAACCCAAAACAAAAAACAAAACCCCCAACATAAAAACAAACAAACAAACAAAAATGTACCAAAACCACACACTAAACAAAACCCAGAAGAACTGAACTGGAATGTCCCTCTTGGTTGGAGAAAAGTGAGCAAAGCAGAGACCTTGGGGCCCCTCCAAAGAGAATTAGCTGACTTTGGGGGATGCATGTGGAAGCAGATACTTCCAGCCTGGCTTTCTTCAGTTGGAGCTTTGCATGCAGATTAGGGGATAGTGCTGCTTCTGGTGGCATCCCACTCTTCAGTACTCTGTTCACCAAAAAAAGTATAATTTGGAATCAAACAAATGTTATATACAAGGAGGGTGATTTTTGCAGAAAATGAACAAGAGACAAAATTCAGGGATCTTAACATAGGGAATTTCTTCAAGGCATTGGGCAGGCAAGGAATGATCTGGACCAAATATCTTTGTTTGCTATTTCCAAAAATAATAGTAGGGATCAGTTATGTATATAATTTTGAGTTCCCAGAAACCAAAGTCAATAGACTAGTCCCATCTTTGCTCATAGTGTTCTGTATTTTCTAGTCAGTAAAGGAACGTAGAATCAAGTAGAATTACTTAAGATATAAAGTTAGAAATACTGTCTTTTAATTCAAATACAGAATTTTATAGGATAAAAAAAAGGTAACTAAATTAGCTCTCATCTGTCATAAGAAAGAAAGCATAGATCAGATACACTTAATCACTATAATTAGCTAGTTTACCTTTATATCTCTAATTAGCTATGGATCATAAGGCCCTCTTTATTTCCATTTCTCTCTTTTTAAAGTAGAATATAATTCCTATTGTGAATGTCACATTGGTTGTGTTCTCTGTGACAATGGAATTAACTTGCTTGGCCAAATGGCGAATCTATTATTTCAATATGTACTCACAGAGTAGTTAGAAATTCAGAATGAGCTAAAAATAATTGCTTCTTGTACGAGATAACTTCATTTCATGAACTTGTGTCAATTTATAATAGTGTTAATAAAACTTTTTCCTTAAGCGTGTCTAATCACAACAAGAGCAAACTCTTACAAAAAAAAAAAGTCATTGAAATCTTTTACTCTTTATGAAAGGGAAACTGGCAATTTATGATTCATGTAACAGATGAGGTTAGTACGTCTGGGTTCAGCTGCACCACCAGCATTTGACTGTAGAATGGTTGCTTTGTTGGGACTTACCATGATATTGTTATTGCTGATACATACGCTCTTAGCCTGTCCTCAATCACAGTTTGAAATGCTTAAAACTCAGTGGAAAAATTTCAAGGTAATGTATTTTGCCTTGTTAATTTGGCTACAAAAAAAAAGTGCTCCAAGTAGAGTGGTGAATTTGAGCTCAAACTTGTGTCTAACAGCCTCCCTGATGACGCTGATGTGCCAGTGTGTGGGGGTTTTTTGTCTTGTCTCTTTCTGAAAGGATCTTAGAAAAAACAATGAAAGGCTATATGCAAGAAGCTTGCTGTACATGTGATCATTTAATTTGCCAAAAAGGACATATGCAAACACTGGGAAAAAAAAAATTCTTCATTACTTTTAAATTTCAATTAGTTTATCTTAAAGTCTTATTAGCAGCATTTTAGATCAAACACTTTTGAAAGAAATGTGATATTTATTTATTTTTTGCAGTTGATGTGCTGTTTGCAAGTTTTAGGTTACTTAACTAAGTATGTCACTAATTTAGGGTTTTTTTCCCCACAGTTACTAGAGTCCTGAAATAAATTATAGTTACTTTTAAACACAACAGGGGCATTTGCACTTGTAAATTAGAGATGTGTAGTATGAAATCAGTGTATTCATCTGTATATAGTCTGGTTTGCCTTCATGAATAAACATATATAACTAACCTAACTTACTACTAATTTTTTCTTGTAATTTATAAACAGATTTATGTTAGCTGTTAACAGTCATTGTTATATATATGTGGGGTGTCTGTGTGTATAAATACACCTATTTAAGAAAATATATACAAAAAAAAAATTACACATTTAATAACTGTCCTGGAACCAGAATCTACATTTCAGATGCTCACTGATTTCAGGGAACGTGGCATAGATATAGGTAAGACCCACAGAGATGTTTAGGTGCTTTTTGGTTGCCAAAGTGTTATGGGATGATCTGTAGTGTACATACTTGCACTGACATTGTTAGACTTACTGTTTTTTCTCTAAAAAGGTCCTTTACTCATAAAAGTTTGTTTATTGTGTTCTGCTGTGCTCAATCCCAGTTTTCCAGAGTACACCCTGTCCTGTCCTCTATCCCCAAGTGCTTCTTGTCCTGGATTCAGACTGTTAGTGTTCTGAATTGCTGGATGTTACCATCTCAACACATTTTCCTTAGGCTGGAACGTGCCTTAATAGCATGACAGGATTTTTCTGAAATTTAGAACATTTGTAGCTGTTATATTTTGCTCCTTTTGGAGCTTTACCTGAAGAGCTATAGCTGTCTTACAGTTGCCACAGTCCTGGCTAGTTTGGTGCAGAATTGTGCTGCCAGAGCACTGTGTATTAGACTGATCCTGTGGAGTGGGATGGAATTACTCTGGAGTCATTTTAGCTGACTTGTGCTGCCACTGCAATGCTCCAGCTCATTTTGGTGTTCAAAGGTGACAAAATGGAAATAAAAACTGAAATTATGTGTTAGGCCTGTTAAATGCATGACTTCAGGTACTTCAAATGTGGGATGCCCTTCCTTTCTTGTTGAGATGTTTAAAATGGACCTGACTGTCTAAGGGGAAAAGTTTTGAGCATGTTTCACTGGCAACTAATAAGAAAAAATGTAATTTTCCCTTCTTTATAATTTAAAATGTTCCATTTCACTTTAGAATAAACATGATTAGTCTTTAGATTAAAAGTTCAAAGAGTACAATTAACAGTTCATTCTAGAAGAGATTTAAGAAATTCATGGGTCAGTGTTAACTGAACAATGTGATTATGATGAATGCATAGAAAATATGGAAAAGATAGTAGTAATGTGGAGCATTTTTTTTTCCCTATTGAGTGAAAACAAGAGAATTGCTAGCTAGAGGCAGATGCAATATGGCAAGTTACTGCATTTTCTTGTTCAGTGTCTACAGGCGATTCTGATTTGTGGGGATTCTGATATTTCAGTCTAGTTTTCCATTAGGAGGTAAGACAATCAATGTAAAATTTAAACTAGGTGTGGAAAGAAGTAAGGTTACCAACTGCTTGGACAGCTATGCTGTACACTCCAGAGTCATACATAAAGGGTGTAAAATTGCAAAGGTCATTTTCTGCTAGCAACCAGACAACCGCACCACCTGCTGATACCTGGACTTGTAGACTATAGGCCTCATCTGCTAGATTCCCCCAGCCACCTGTCTTCCGATGAGTGCAACTGATTTTAAATGGACTGTTCTGCAGTATACTAAACTAGCTTGCATCTTGATGTATTTAGTAATTTCATTCTTTCTCAAAATACTACCTTGTAGGATCCAGTTTGTGACGGGAAAGAATAGACCTTTAAACATTTGTTTGCTCAATGGTTATTTGCTGTGTTTCACCTGATTTCTAAAGACCGAGTTCAGTTTTTAATTATAGTTGTAAACTAAAGTTGTATATAGAAGGTCTCTTTTTGTACATAAAAGATCTAATAAAATTAAGCACAGCAATTTTTACTTGCAAAATTCCTGGTGGAGCAATGGGTCTAATGCTAGCAGTGCTAAAATCCTTTCTTAGAGGCTCCAGGTTTACAGATGTGTAGAGAGAGATGAGGTTACAGAAATCCTCTTTACAGCATTTTAAAATAATGAGGTATTAATAGTATTCTGAATTGGTTCAGGCCATGTTCAGATTTTTTGGTGGGTTTTTGTTTGGGTTTTTTTTCAGGAGACACTGGTTTTGAGTAAACTGTTATTTTTAGGGTAGAAAATGACTTTTTTTTCTTTTTTTTTTTTTACATTGCCAAATTGTAATATTGTCTTACATTATGCTGAAGACTGAATTGATCTATCATGTTAAGAAGACGGGGCCAATTTCGAGAAAACAGCACATGAACACTAAAATGTATTCAGGCTTTGCACTGCTCTTATGCCTATTCTGGTCAACAAAATGCATTAGAAGTTAGTTGGTCATGTGCTGGAAACCCTTTTTTCTTATACAGCTCACATTCTGAATGTTAATAGCTTTCTGTAATATGGTACTTTGTGTGGAGGAGGTTCAGATAAGTAACCCCCAAAGCTTTGGATTTCTTCCAAAGTAGTTTATTGGTTTTCTATTTATAGTAATGTGTCTGTCCATGTGTTATATATGCCTGACCTGTTGGATCAAACATTTGTTCAGTGAGCAGTGAAACCAACAGAGCTGATTTGCTGCAGGTGTGTGCTCAGGGCCCTCAACCCCTCTATGTCCCACCGTGGCAGTGATTCTCCCCACCCCCATCTCCAGGAGGCTGCATGTTCCTGAGCGGTGTGTGTCTGGGAGGCAAAACTTTGGACCATCTTTCTCTGAGTAGAAGTACTAATTTGGGTCTTTCTCAGCCAATTCTACCTGCTTACCAGATTTTGTAAAACATCTAAGAAAAATACATTTCTATAAATCTTTCTTTCAAATGCAGATTCAAAAGAACTGGGCAGACAGTGTGATATCATATTCCTTGTTTGCTTGGAAAACACTGAAATTATAAAATGTTGTTTCTAGAATTAACTCTTGATTCTCTTCTTTCTGTGGTAACTATAGGACTAAATATTTATTGTTGATTTTTCTCTGAACTGTCTCCATGCAGTCTTGAAAGGTGAACAAAATATGCCAAGTTGAAGTAGAGGGTAAGGATTATTTTTTGCCTTGTATGCAGTGCAAACATTATACCAGGATGCAGAGGTGTAAGTCAGCACAGTTTGACAGGATTGATTCATGTTCAGATTGTACCTTGCAATAACTCGTGGGTCCTTTTGTGGAAAAGGGAAACTATTTAAGAGTGTAAAAAGTATATTCTATTGTTCAAACCCATGGCATATCTAGTCCTGTACTCTGTCTAACAGTGGCAACAGCATATCTCCCATCATCTATATTAGAAGGCACATCCCTGCCTGTTTTCTCTAGCATCATTTTCAAAAGCTTTGACTAATCTCTTTTTAAAGCTGCTGCTGCTGTTTGCTTTCACAGCCTCCCATGGCAACAAATTCCAGACACTCAATATCCACTTCATAAAAAAGTACTTCATCTTTTTGAAACTTAACTCCTACAAGTTTCAATAAATATGCCCTATTTCTGGTATTGTGATATTTGGTGAATAATAATTTTGCCTTCACTGTACCTCATGGCCTTGTGATGATTTTGTACCAATTGGTCATCTTTCTGCTTCTCTACAAACTACAGACTCCTACCCTTTTTTGGTCTGTTTTCCTAAAGCATCTGCTCCAGCCTATTAATCATTTTGATTATCCTTTTTCCTAAAGGTTTCTCAGTTCCTGTATCTGTGCAACTGATTGCTCCTACCTAGTGGTAGCTCTGTTCCTTAATTGAATTTTAACCTATTTTTTTTCTTAATGCACCCCCTAAATTGTCAAGAACATTTTGAAATTTTAATCTAGTCTTCCAGCATGCTTTCAATTTGTGCTGCTTTTGTTTTGATTGAAAACTTAATAAGTACATTTCATTTCTAGTCCATAATTCAGATTGTTAATGAAGACATGAACAAAAACATACACAGCAGACTCTTCTGAATTGCTTCCAAAACATCCTCCCATTTTTCCAATGAGGATGATATTCCAACCAGCTTTATGCTTCTATAATAACCTGGACATAGTTTCTGTGGAAGTAAGAAAGTTTTTATTATAGATCAAAGTATATGTTATTTTCAGCTTCACCAGTAGGATAACAAGGCTTGTGACTAGGAGAGGTGGAAATCAATACTGACTGATATGACTTTTTCTTGACAAAATTTCTTTTCTTCTAGGTGTTTACATGTAATAGCTTCATTACTTACTTGTTCAAGTATTTTCTAGAGACTGAAGTTGAAATAACTAGTTTATTATTTCCCAACTTCTATTGTCTGCCCACCTCTTTTTTCTTAAATATGGATAACATTTTTGCTTTTCCAATCTTCTGATACTTCACTCATGCTCTTGAGTTTTCAGAGGTAAGCACTAAAAGTTCTCTGTTAGCCTCTGCCTCTACCTTAAATATCAAGGATGATGCTCACGAGGCCCAGGCAGTATGAAAATATTTAACTTATTTTAGCACTCTTGGATTAGTTTCTTCCTATTTTTGTTTACTAGGATCTTAAGTGTTGATTTGTGCTAATCATACTAGCTGGGAGATTTAAGGCTACAATGACAATTACTGTATATGGATTCCAGATTGATGGGAAAACAGTCTTTATAGTAAAGTTTTTCTCTAGTAAACACACATAATGATTTTGAGAATGATTGCTAATTCTTAAAGTCTGGTTCCTTGCTGTCTTTGGCAAATGTACTGTAGCATGCCATAAAACCCCACTCATAAGCAGAATTTTAAGAGCTGTGGAACAGGTGTTGAAGATGGGAGCTTTTGTTCTCACACTGGTATGCAGATACGTTGCAGGAAAGAGCAGACTACTGATAAGACAGAAGATGTGAAAACCTACCTCCTAGAGCCTCTGTGTTTCTAACAAGCAGATAAGAACTCCATATTAGTATGCTGTATAAATATTGCCTCATTTATTCTTTAAATAGGTATAAAAATAAAGCACTGGTTCAAAGCCATGACACGTTTTGTTATTATGTGCTCAGTTTTCTCAGTAGCATTGCAATTTCATGGCTCCTGTTTGGGGGGAGAAGGACATTTTTGTACTGTATTGAGAGAAAAGTAAAATCCTGATTAAATTTAGTGTGTTACAGAGATACCTATTGTTTGTGAAGAAACTGAAAGCTGTATCGACTGTTGAAGTGGTCTTTGAGAATCACTTTTGAGAAACAGGAGTGCAGTAGTGATGGAGGTTGCTTTCTTTCTTGCTCTTATTTTAAATTCTGCCTGGGTAGCGCAGGCTCTGATGCAACTTTAACTGCCATAGACTGTACTTTTTCTAAATAATGACTAAACAGGTAGGGTCCTTCTTAGATTAAAACCTAGTCTGAATAGTACTGTACTGCATACCTGTTGTGGCTTTTGCTCTTCTCACTCTCAACCTAGGGGTATAACAGCATAAAAAATACCGTGCTTTGTTTTCATAAATGCAGTGGTTTGGTATATTTGTTTTAAGGTAGGTATTGTTTAAAGTAGATGAGGCAGGGGAAAGAAACAAGTTTTGCTCATGAAGCAGAAAATAGCAGGATTTTTGATAGTCCTTGTTCCTGCAGGAGTTTCCTTCCTGATTTTCCATAAACTCTGAAGAAATCTTTCATTTAACAGACTTTCTGGGCTTACATCAGAGAGATCTCCACACTGTTAAGAGTGAAACTCAGCTATGGCTATCCTGCGACAGGTCCAGTCAAGCTAGTAAATGGTCTGAGTCCAAACCTCATCATGTCTAGCAGTCTTCAATTATGTAAGACTGCAGCAGAAAAGAATGAAATACCCTGTTCTCCATTTTCAGAAGGTAAGGGAAGGAAAAAAAAAAATAACAGCGTAGAGGGCTTAAGTTAGGCATCAATAAGGTACCAATATGTGGGATGAGTTGCCTAAAGAGACTGTAGGATCTTTTTCAATTGCACATTTTTAGAGTCAGGTTAGGCAAATATCTGTTAGAAGTAAGATGTATATAAATTAAGCATATATAAGGACAGATGGACTACATAAGCTTTAGCAGTCCCTCTCCAGCCCTTACCACTGTAATTAAGTTCTGAAGACTGAAAGCTTAAACACAGAGGGTTTTACCACTTTACTGAAGGAAGCAATAGGTTAGGTCTGAGGGGGATCCCTGTTGCCAAGGGAATACAAACAACGTAGCATGAAGCAAACGGTCTGCCCAAGGCCACCAACACAAGAATCCGAAGAGCAAATCTAGCAGATTCCTTCTAGTCTGCCTATGGCATAAGCTCTTCTATTTTGAATTCTTTCAAGAAGCCTGCTATTACTTGCATGTGCGTGCACATGCACACAGGCACGCATGGATGCTATAATGCAATAGTGGCATGGTCAGTTCTAGTCTTTAATTAGAAGAAGCTTATTAGAAAATTGTCTGCAGTATGGCATTAGTACATGGAAATTAAGATTTATTACTATTTTTAAAAGAAAGGCTCAGAAAACTTGCTTGGTGCCAGTAGCTATTTTTTTATTTTGTTTTCTAATATAACCATCCATTTGAATCTAAGCAGTATCCAAGTATTCATTTCTAATGGAATATATAGATTTACAAGCAATCACAAAATCACCACTCAGCTCTTTACGTGAACCTTCAGTCATGTGACTAAAAATGTAGGGTAAGAGAATTGCAGACTTGGAATTTTTGCTTTTTTTATTTAATATTTTATGTTGTCCTTATTCCAAATTAAAAATGTTGCTGTCACAGTTTGAAAAGGTTCTTCTTTTTTGTGTGTGTGGATTTGCAAGGTCCCCTACACTATAATAATACTGCTAAGCTAGTACTTAAGAAAAAGAGAAATAACTAATACATTATAATTTTCAAAAACAAATGAATAATATAAAGGATCTGTATAAAGAAGAGCAGGAATTAGATCATTAGATCTATGAACTTCTATCTATTTTAATGGTGACAGAATAGCAATGATCTTACTCGTGCTGCTAACTTTGTGCTGTTCATAGTGAGACACAGTGAAACTGCAGAGCTTGAGAAGCTGTACGCATGCAGAACTGAATGAACAGGGATTTAAACTTTATACAAATTTCAGCTACAACACAGAACTCAAGAAGCCTTGAACACATCCCCAAATTTATGTGGAATGGGTATTAAAGCTAGATTGGGAGTAACTATTCAGAATTATTTTGGCCTCCCCTTTCCATATTCGTTGAATATAACCAACTAGAAATTGCTACCATAAAATTTCTTGATATTGAAGGTGAACGTAAAGCATATGTTGCACCTGTTGTTTTTTTCTTTCCTTCTTGTGATACTGTATCATTTTGATACACTGTAGGTTTTATATAGCTTTAAGTTTTAGACTGGTTAAAAGGTTTTTAGGGCTATTTTATCACTTATGACATGTGTGATAGAGACTCCTTTTAATGAAAGCTATCTTGCTGCTTCCATGTGTGTTCGGCCAGCCTTGAAGGTACCATGGTCCCTTGCATGGTGACCTTGCAACTCTCTGCAGTTGTTTTGCTGTTTGCATGGCCATGTAGAAAGATGATGGCAGTTACTCCCTGGAGCAAAGGCATTAAGTGATTTCTGCTGTGTGCTAGTTAGGACACTTGTTGCTACAACTTTGCTTAAAATATGGACTCAGAACTGTTCCCAGTGAGTAGAACGGTTGCGATTATCCTGGTTTGGGAGGAAAAAGAACACTAGTATTGCGAGCCATGCTGGGTCACATCCCCTGCTCTTAGGGGCTAGAGAATGAGTTTTTGTTCTGTCTGGCTTGCTTATATGAGAGTAGCTTTGCTGTCTTGCTGCCATGGTAATACACTTGGCACTTGGAATCAAACACTTTCTGCAAAATACACTTACAGAACTGTAAAAAAAAGTTAAAAAAAAAAAAAAAGAGACAATAGTCATCTTAGCAAGAGTGTGAGCCATCCTGGTGAAGAAATGGCATAAAGCAGTGTCTCAGATCTGAATATCTCTATCTTTGGCACTTCTTAGTTTTTCTTGCCAGTAGTATAAGGCAATGCTTTAACATCTTTTCTCTAAAGTCCTACTGTGCATCTGACTGCAGCCTTAGTTCTGGACACTCAAATGCAGTCATTTCTAATTCTTTTCATACATTGCCATGATTATACCTAGCAACAGGGGAAAAAAAAAGTCCACATATTATTTGTTTGAGAAGTAGACTTTGTAAACATTCTTGTTTAAGTAATGTGTTAGAAAACACAGATTTAAACATGTATTTCAAATGTATAACAGTGTCTAGTGTTCATTATATTTAAAATATGCTTATAACCTAAGCGGCATGTTCAGTGTTACTGTTAGGTAAAAGGATACATTTTTCACAATTTCAGAAAAGTTGTTCCTGTTTGTCTGAAGAAGTTGTTTGATGTGGTTTAGATTTTCAAAGACTGAAATAAAATGCTTGTATATGATTTGTTCTGAAATGCATGAGCTTGTTTCTTCTGGGATGTGCACTAGTTTGTAAGTTTTAGAAGCTTATTTTAAAAAAAAGTCAGGCCTTTTCTTTATGCATATGGGAAAACATTCTTATTACTCTGAAACATTACCTCTTCAACAAAATGTCAGGAAAAATGGAAATACTATGAAGTTGGTATTCAGCCGCAAGCATGATGTTGCTTCCTTTCTGTGCTTTCCCATATACTTTCCCACTTTCCCATTCCTTTATAAAGCTTTTTTTCTTTATGTGAAATTTTAATTACAGGGCAATAGTGAAAATTAAGAAGTTAACTATGGCAACAGAAGTTAGACTTTTATATTTTTGTATATGTATGTGTGGCTTTGTGCACATTTTCTTCAGAATTAAATTATACTTTTTGAACATTTGGGTTCAGAATAGAATATTTTACATACATGCAGCTAAATTGAATGTCGGGAGATTCTCTTTAGAAGGTTTACACTGTTATATCTGGCTTAGTACTGAAGGATTTCATATTGTAGAATAAGGTAGTGCTATGCCATGTTTTAATATTAAATCTGAGATGTGGAGAGCATCATATTGAGCAACAGTCTTCCATTGTTTCCTTGAATCCCATCTATCATCTGTGAATTTGTTTTCTTTCTATGATAAGTATTGTGGGGCAAGGACTTGCCAAAGTGTCTCAGTTGCTGTGATAATCATAGTAACAACGTCAGTTACTTTGTGTAGCAATAAAAAAATGACTGCTCTTCAGTGTTCTTGCAATGATATGTTTTATTTCAGCCAAACACAACAAAACTCTCAAGACTTTTGAGTGCCATCCTAAGTGTGTACTTTTTCTGATTCTGCCTCACAGATAACACATAGTTAACGTAAGAATCACTATTTTAAAGCATAATGCTTTCCTTGTGGTACAAACAGAAAACAGTTTAAATTATGAATATAATTTATGACATGAATTATTTAACAATGTCTGAGAGATTTAAAATGCCTCTCAAGGTGACACCTGAAGGACAGTTTTGAGAGTGTTTTCATCCTGAGGTGTGTTTCATGTTGACATCTATGGCAGTAAGATCTTCAAAGAATTTTAGATCTTATATAAAAATTTTAGAGTCTCAGGTCATTGACTGGAATGTGCTTGCAACATTAAAACTTTTTTAATCTTAATCTCTTTCAGTCCCAGCAAAGATGCATTGTGATCTTTGCACTGGTATGCTGCTTTGCAATTCTGGTTGCACTGATATTTTCGGCAGTGGATATTATGGGAGAAGATGAGGATGGACTCTCTGAAAAGAACTGTCAAAATAACTGTCGGTAAGAGGTAACAAACAAAACTTCTCTTTTGGGGGGGTCAAGAACGTGTATATGTTATATACTGGCATGTAGTAATTACCACGGTCCTGTGATGTAATTGAGAAGAGTAGGTAACAGCAGAAGAAATGTTTTCTTCTTTTGGATTTCTGGGATTGGAGGCTGGTTTGCCAAAATAAAGCTCACTTTTTAAAGTTATTTTTGGTAGTATGTTTTGAGCAAGACCCTTGTGTTAGTTCAATTATTTTGTAAGCATGGTCAAAGCCCATTAAATTTCAGTAAATGAGTAATGAGGTGGCTCGCATAGTCCTACATTTTGTCATGTCTTTCTGTCATCAAGAGCTTTTTTTTCTTTCTCCTGATCACTATTGACCTCAGACTGCTGCCCTTTTTTTTTTTTTTAGGGGGACTTTTTATATATTCCTGTTGGTTGCACTCCCCTAACAGACACTGGCTTGCCTAGGAACTCTGAAGAAAATTAGTGGTACAGTTGGAAAGAGTGGAGTATAGTCTGTGATGGATTAAGATTTGCCTCAGACACCTGCTATGGTTGTGTACATCTTTTAACTTTAGATTTAAGTAGGTGATTAGGTTTTTTGGGCCTTTCCTTTCCAGACTGTGAATTTCATTTTGCCGCTCCTCACTGTCAGGTTCCTCCATGAATCTGTTTATCAGTGATGACCTGCCTGGTATTGGCCAAGATGACTGGAAGACTGGACAGAAGCTGATTTAACAAACATTTGTAGATTTCTTTTACAATTGTATTCTCTGTTTTCTAAGGCTTTAACATGTATATAGAGCACTCTCTCAGATTCATTTTGTGGAAAAATAGTAATCCTTAAATAATGTCTCAGAAATCCATTCTAATCTGATTAGGGAATTGCTGGAATGGGAAGGGGCCTCAGGCATCCTCCAAACCATTCCCCTGCTCAGTGTAGGGTCAGTTACAGCAGGTTGCTCAAGGACGTGCAGTCGGGTCTTTGCATAGCTCCAGGGATGAACTCCATAGCCTTCCTGGGAAACCCGCTCCACTGTTTGTATGGAACCTAGCCAGCTACCAATGGTTTGGTGTACAGTGAGTTGGAAATAAATGATATTTATTTTATAGAAAATTAATGTTTAAGTCTTTTCTCATTATTTCCCTTATTCTATGTTGATTTTGCTTGAAAACTCATTGGGGAAAGTGCCTTTCTATGCTGCACCTGTCACAGTGCGGTCAGCAGCAATTCACAGTCCAGCAAATTGGATTATGTTTTTGCAGTTATACTGGATTTTTACAATATTTTTTACATGCTGCTTAAAAAGGGGGGGAGCAGAGGGCAGGGGGAATGAGATTCTTTACATTTTCAGCTTCTTTCAAATACTTGCAGCACCAGGTAGCTTTGTCCTGAAACCCACCACCATTCTGGAACTTGTTTCCCAGCATTATTTTGTTTCTGTAAAATGGCTTGGCCTTAATCTGTTCACTTTTTTGTATGCCTACGGTTCTGGGCAATTTTATAATATCTTGTCCGAATTTTTCAGAGTTCAGCTAGCTTTCCTTTCCCTACCAGAGTCTTAAGTATTCTTCACTGTGAGTTGTTGCCTTCTAAAATTTTTATAGATGATGCATGTGTCACCTCTACACCCACTGTCTCCATGTGTGAATCTTTGACAGAACTAGGTCAGAAGAGGGGAAAGTCTTTCTGCTTGTTGGCTTCAGTGTGCTGCACACAACTTCAGTATATGAAACAACTACTGCACTACGTTTCCCTCTTAGTTGTATCGTCAAACAGCTCTGATTTTGTTCTGGGTGGCTGCATAGCCCTAACCAAGGAATAACTTAATTTTCTTCACTTGGTATTCTTCAAACAGAAAGCCAAAACAGAGTGGGAGTAATGTACTGTGTTATGGAAAACCAGTATATTATTTGTAACATGTGTAAGAGATTAATTGCTTTTGTCTCTTTGTATGGGTTACACCGCTCTGCCTTTCCAAAGAATACTCACCTTTGTTCAGTTGTTCATGGGCATGTGTCCCTCTTTTTTCTCCTAGATTGTGTTAGAGGAGCCTGGGAGTAAATCCAGTACTTTGACTTTAAACATGAGTCAATGAAACTGCTCTGCATTTTCAGTGATAAAACCCATCTCAGACCTCAGCTCTATTTAAGGTGCCTTTCCCAGAGTGATTCGAGTCCGTGATCTAGCTGCTAATGTCTGAACCATAAGGCACATCAATGCTGTGTGTATAAACTGCCTAAACCATTTCTAATAACAGTTTCAAAGTGCTGGCAGCTGCTGCTACCTGCTAACACCAAATCCCTCTCTACAAACTGGGCTTCCCTATGGGTTAACTATATTGCAGACTTAACTGAAGCACTGTGAGATCAAGTGCTGCATCTGGCATATATTTAGTACAGGGGGTAAGCACTTTTAATAAGTAAGACAAGTATTATTGAATACTTATATTTCTGCTGTGTGAGTTCTTTCACTGAAATTCAGGAACAGGCGCTTAGGTTTGCAGGATGTGTGGAGAAGGAATGGTAATAGATTGTCCTTTTTTTTTTTAATTTTTATTGAGTGATTGTTCAATAAAAGTTTACACATATGATCCTAGAATTCTTTTTTGGTTTTAATTGATTGAATTTGTGGGGAAGCTTGATGGGAAAGGATGCTATTGATTTGAGAAGAACTTCACTGATGGTTTTTAAAGGCTCTCATCTTCTGAAAATCAATTTCATTTCTGTCTTTTTATTTTAAAGGGAAATATGTCTGAAATAGAGCTGGAATAGTTCTTTGGATATAAATTTTTGGACCTTGTGCCAAAAAATAAAAAGTGAGAGAAAGTAAAAGGAAGACTTCTAAAGAAGTCTAGACTTTTTTGTAGCCTGACAGAGGAATCATTGAGGTATGTTGCAGGCAATATTTTCTAGTAAAGCCTACATCTTTTTTTGTTGTTGTGATTGTATTGTGGTTCATGAATACAAATGCAGCCTTTCTGATCTACTTGTTATAATTCAACACAGGGTTCCTCTTCTGTTAGTCATTCTTTAAACTCTTATTACCTAAGGAATACTTACTTCACGTGTTACCAAAAAGACCTTCCTCTTTTACTGATGGATTTATTTCTCTTGGGGAAAGTCAGGGAAGTGGAAAAGCAGACTTTTTTTGCATGTCTTCACCAACTGCAGCAGTTGGACCATTTAAAAGGGTGCATAGGAAATAGCAATTTTTGAAGAAATGAAAATATATTTGGAACTAGAATTGTGAACTATGATTTTAAATATTTGAGCTCCTTGCTGTAAGACTCAGCCTATGATTGAGAACTGAAATGTGTCTTGCCTTACAGGTCGTTTGTGACTACCACAATGTGAAGTCAGATTGTTACAGGCTGTAAGCCATTTCCTGTTCTGTTTGTTGCACAGAACAACTCAATATTCAATAATATTGAATATGATGTTCAAGAGAAACTTGAATATTTGATATTTAAGTAATGACTGATTTATTTTTTTTTTTGGTCTTTTGATGGGTATATAGAGAAACTTAATTGTTTTTCTAAGCCTGCTTTACTTGTGTGATTTCTATATATTTCCAAAAATACAAATAGGTAATGTAAAAGAAATTGCAATCCTGTCTTAATTACTGAGGGCAAATATTGGGGCAAATAAATGTACTTACCAGATTAATTACCAAGCACCATTGTAAAAATTACTGTGTATTCTACTGATACACACATTGCAATTCAAATAATAGCTGGGGGAAGGTCTGTAAAATTTCAGAACTGAAATTAGAATCTGAACTCTACTAACTGGAAAACTCTTTTGGTTTAGATGAAATAATGCTGTTTGTACTTATTTACATTAACCCGTATAACTCTTTTACTGTGTATTATTTGTGGAGAGACTTGCTGACAGAAAGTAGACATTTTATTTCACTTTTTAAAAAAAGGACTGTGAAAAGTGGAGTTTTTGCAGTTTGTACTTGGTATGGGATACAAATAATTCTCTTGAGACATCAACAATAATGTTGTTAGGCAGCCCTGATGGATGAGGCTGGTTAAGAGGATATGCTTAGCAGTCTGGGAACTTTGCTTGTCTTGCTGTGGGTCCATTAGACACTGTATCTATAAAACTAGATTATTGAAATTTGAAGATTGTACTTTTTAATGGTTTTTTAATCTATTGTGAATAAATCTTGGCTAGCCTCTGACATAACGTTAGTCGAGACTTACTTGGCTTTGTTGAAACTGGCTGGTAAACTCTAAAAGTGGCAATCTGGAAGACCTGAAGAAATTACAACTATCAAGAGATGGTCTCTGTTACCCAAAGAGTTTGAACCAAGGTAATTTTGATTTATTACCAGTAGCTTTAGCTGTTCAATATGCTTATTCTCCTGCTTGCTGCTGCTGATAGTCATGCTAGGGTTCTTACAGAACTTCCATGTGCCCTTAATTATCCTTGTCTCACCAGCTTTTCCAATATCCATTGAAGCAGTAGTAGCAGCTGGCATAGCTCCTGCCTCTGGCTGTGCACTTGGCCCTGTCCCTTGAGACGGGCTAAGGAACAGCAAGGCGGAAAAGGAAACACTGGTAGCTGCTTTTCATGGTTACCAAGTTTAGGGTGTAGTAAAACTTTTGTTATTTTCTATATTTTTTTTCAATTTTTGCTTTTCTCTGGTGATGATAATTAGAGGATTTTCTTGTGTGTGTTTTCAAGGCAGATTCTGTCTTGAATTCTGTTTTGGTGACACAATTTTGCTATTTTGAGCATTTCTTTTGTCCTCAGAGTAATAAGTGATGAAAGCACATGTTCTTTTCTGTTTGGATTTGTGTTTGAGGAATTTGCTTTTCTATAGGACACGAGTGGTAAAGCCATTTTGTTCACTTGGTGATTGTAGGGAGCCTTTGACCAATTCTGTCCTATAGCAAGTAGATGGTGATACTATAACAGTGTTTGTGTTTACTTTAAAAATCATTTGGATTGTTTTGAAAAGGGTTTGTACCCTCCTTAATTTTGGTATCCTGAAGAGGAGCTGAATCTTCCTGTTGAAATGCTGAGTTTAAGATCTCAACAATACCCTGCAGCACTGAATTTCAGAGATTAAATCTCTATACAAGAATTACTTACTTTGATCGGTTATTATGTGTTGCATGTGTTGCTTTCAATGTCATTAAAAGTTTCTTTATGCTCGGGTTGTGAGGGCTCACAATTGATGCCCACAATTGTTTTTTTTCCTATAGATTTATAAATCTTTCCTTCAACTCCTCTCTGCTTTCACCAAGTAGGTTTTTGCAGCACTATTAAGTAAGCACACTGCAGCACAAGCTTACATTGGTTTACCTTGGAAGTGCTTTGCCCCTGGCTGATTGTGGGGGAGATTTTCTCTGAGCTGCGTGGGTTCTCAACATAGCAAGGTTTATATTGACTGATTTGTATTTAATAAACAAACTATGACAGGCATAATAATTAAATGTCTAAACAGAACAAGATGCTCAGACTTTGAAAACAAGTCTGTTAAAGAGCAACTGAAGATTTCTATTTGCAAAACACTTATGCCACTTGGCATAAAAATGCTTTCTGTCAACATGATAGCTGTTGTCCTCTTGTTTTGGGGTGATGGAGAAAATGAGCTATGAAGCCACTTAATTTTTAAGATAATCATATTTGCAGTCATTTTTATTTTTGCATCAAAAGAAGGAATACCCTTACCATTAAAGTTTCTATGGCTGAACACTGCAAAGAGTTGGTGGACCTCCTGCAAAAACATTCAGCATCCTGAGTCGGGGACGGAAATCAGTAATTCAACAAACTTGCCCAAGAGGAAGCTCTACTTTTCCTACCTTTATTTTTCACTTAAAAAAATTTATTTCAATGGAAAAGATACTGTATTAACAGTTCCTTGGTATCTGTACAGAGTAAGATAATTTTTTCCTCTGTTCCTCCACTGATAAAAATAAAAAAAGTATCTTCACAAGTTAAAATGGGAGTGACAAAGCTCATGATCTGTTTTGATCTTACTCTGTTTGTATTACTGCCAGAATAGAGTTCATCACTAATTATGTGGTATGAATAGGTCTGGGCTTCAACTCATTTTGTCCAAATTCAAAAATCATTCTTTTTCTCCTACTCTTTGTTCAGTCAAATCTAATGGTTTCCTTTGAACTTTAGGAGAGAGTGCTTTAGAGTCTCCTTAAGGCAGCTTTTCTTGTCATGTTAACCACTGTTCAGGATGTAATACAGAGATTGACATATTTTGTATTCTTGGCTGTTAATATATTTAAATATGGGGTTGTTTCTCCATTCATTTGTGAATTAGTAAACTCACATCAGAGAAAATGTTCCAACCTTTATTGAAATCAAATTCCATTTACTTGAAGGTTCCTGAGTAATGTAGGTAGGACAAAGGAAAAATTCATGCAAGCAGAGTATCCTTTTCTTGTGTAGTCTGCTGGGGTTTCTCTATGATCAAATCCATTTTTTTCTTTTTTTTTTTTCATTTTTAACTTAATGTGTTCAGAAAACTCAAATTACTTCATCCCAGAAGGACTCATAAAATTCCCAAAGTCGTTTTCTTTACCAAATAGTAAGCCTACTCTAAATAGAGTTATTAAATCTAAAATTACTGGTCATTCTTCTGATCTTGAAGACTGATTTACCACATTTTTGAGAGGTTTTTATTCAACCTGTTGAGAATAGCTATCCAACTTAATAAAGCTCCCTGATAAATTGTTCTTCCTTTCCTCTGTGGGAAAGGAAGTGTATCAAAAGTGGCTAAAATTTCTAGTATAATTTGGCGGAATTCATGCTCTATTTCAGGGTAACTTGTTCATTCATCTAGGCTGACTTTACCTCAGATCCTAGCAAGCACCTGTTCCAGTGACACCATTTATTTTTAATTGCTTCTCCACCCTTGGAGCGGTATATTAAAAGGATACTTATTATCCTGTCAGTTTACAGTAGACGTGTTGAGTCCTGTGTCTAGTCTGTGATGGTACTGTGAGTGTCCTCTCAGCTGGCGTGATTTGATACTCCTCAAGAGTACAAGTGTGACAGGCTAGACACTGCCTTTGGTGACCTGCTAAGTACACGGCTGGGTCTGCCTCCCAGAGCACCGGGGCAGTGCTGCAGTTATGAAAAGGCAGTTGCGGTGCCCACTGAAGCCTACACGTTACTCCAGAGCTGTTGGGTTTGCTGGAGTCACATGCAGCACATTTTGCCAGTTGGAGCACTGAGGATGTAGTCTGACAGCAGTGGTTCTTGGTGTTAATGGAAGACACTGGAGGACATGGAGGACAGTTGATGTTTGAGGTTTGTTAGGACTTTTTTACAGATGCTCTGTATGTGTTTCAGGAAGATATACTTGGGTGACACATTTGGGATTTTCTTTGTTATTCTGAAGATTTTTTTCCTGTTTTGTTTTCCGCTTCTATAAATACATGGGTTCTGATATACATAGAGCCAGAGGCAACTCTCTAGGGTCTCCCATATGATCTCCCTATGTGCCTGTCTCTAGTGTGTCACAGTGTCACTGCCTGTTGTGTAATGCTTTAGATACAAAGTCCTCGTGTGGTGGGCAGCTGAACCTCTCTGTTTCTTAACCTATCTTAAATTCCTTTATTCAATTTACACACACCCAATTGTCTTGAAGAATAAAAAATACATTTGAGATCTTGATTCATCTTATTACGATTACCATTTTTTCATGTTATGCTTTATATTTTTTCCTTAATGAATTTACTTTCTGTCAACCTGACAACAGGAAAAAAAAATGCACAAATACCAGCCTTTGTGTCTGCCAGATGCAATTCTTTATAGGTCATTTATTCTATATTTAATGACCAGTACTTTCCAAATAAGAGTATTGCAAAATTATCCTATAGCTCAAAGGGAGTTTTCATGACTGACAGCATCATAATCTGGTATGTCGAAATCCGATTTCTTTACATAGTAAGTGTTGAAATGGCTCTTCCAAGAGCCTTCAGTGATTTTCATGCCTTCTGATATGAGTGGAAGGATTCATCTTACCTCAGACTAAACTTGTAATGGATATTTAATGACATATGAAAAGCGTTGACTTTGGCTTTTTACTATTTTTTCAAGATCTGCTTGGAACTCTCAGAATAAATATGTTGTACTCATACATATGACCACAGATGATATTCTGGTATGTTTTGTCAATTTGGCAGGCATATAGATAATTGGTCTTCATTGATCTCCCAAAATACTTCTGTAAAAAAAACTGTTGGGAAAATAAAATGAGCTTTTAGCTTTTCTTGTTGTTATTTATGAAATGCTTCTTAAAGTCAGCTGAACTTAAATCAGTCTCTAAAATAATAGTATCTGAGCACTAGAAAAAAATGCAGTTTTACCAATAGCTTAGCAAAATATGAATATGGGTAAGCTTCATAATTAATCACAAAACTTTAAAGAACGGATGAATGTGTCACTAGCATGAAGAGGTGCAGCCACCATTTGATTTTTGTTCAAACACTGTCAAAACTAGTAGTTCTTTTTTCATCCATTTTTGAGTCACTCATATCAGGTTGGCAGTGCCTGTTTGCAGCTCATTACAGATGCTGGTGGAGAGCGGGCAGACTTAGAGTTTAATAAACATACTAGAGGGTGCTAGGGTGTTGTATTTTGGGCAATGGAGGCCACAGTTCTGGACCAGTAGAAATGTCTTCTCAAGCACACAGCCAGTGCTGCTGGGTTGGTGACAGTCTCCAGGAGCTGCCCAGTCTGGTGCGTTCTATAGATGTATGTGAGTCACCTTAATGATATCCTAAACACCTTCAAGCTTTGGGCAAAGACAGACTGCCAGAACCTGGAGCCAGGCCAATATAGCAAATTTTTGAATATGGTCTGGGAAAGCAGTAGAGATATAACCTCTGTATGATATGAGACAAACTATTCTTTTTCCCAATGACTCATCTGTTTGCATGTGAAGAGAGTTGTTCAGGACTGATGGAAAAGGAAAGAACAGTGAGGTGCACAAAGCCACTCTTGACAAGAGTCATATAAATATCTGGGTTGTGTAGCCAAGTGATTTTATGCCAGGGGTAGGTACTGCTCTGGACATGTGCATGTGGTAGTGCTCCTGCTAGAAATATAGTTCTAACACTTGAGGATATTTTGATGTTTTCAGGGCTTTTTTTGAGAGCCAGCATATTGCTATTAAAATATATTCCATGGAGTTCTCTGTACAGAGTAATTATAAGTAACTCGGTTAATGCTCTCTACTAAAATCTGAAGCAGTGAGGGGGGGTTTTGCTTTACTTTGATTGTTGTTAAGTGCATCAGGCTAAAACATTCTTTCAGTAGCCATATAAATACTGCTTTGGCAAGCTACGTATCTTGAGTCTGTTTTGGAAAAACAATCTCTCCATCATGGCATCTTGGCCAGAAACTTACCCATCAATTTTTCCTTTTTTTTTTAAATTTGGTGGGTTTTTTTCCCACCTCAAGTTTTAACTTGGATGCAACAAGTTTTAATAGATGCAGTTTTAACCAGATGCAATGATGCAATTCTAAGTGGACTAAACTTAATTACCCTTTAAAAAACCCAAACACACACCAAACAAACCAAACAGAAATACAAATAGATACCTAAAAGCAAGAAACAATAGTCAAACCTGTGTTAGTGCTCCTTAGGTGACCTGGAACGTTTCCATAGAATCTTGCCCCTGTAATTTGATAGCTGGCAATGTCCGTTGGGAATGGATACTTTGAATACTTTACTCTTTTCATCTGTGGATTTTTATTACCATTTCTACCTTGACTATATCTGCTGAATTTGCAGTGCTTATTTCAAGTAGTTGCTGACTAAAGATTTTACCTTGAATTTTCCTTCACTGTTTTGCAAAGTAGTTTTGTTTGTTCTTGTTGGGCAGGAAGGGTGTTAATTAAGCTTAAGGGATTGTTGGATTGTGTAAATGTCAACATCCTAGAGTATCCTTTTGTTCCTCTTCTGAGGAAGAGAGCTCTTAGAAGATCCTCATTAAATTATTGTTAACACCATAAAATCACGTTAATTTATGAGGAAAAATAATGTTTTGATTCTTGACTGGTTAGTGCAACTGTGAGCTAACCCATTTGTCCATCCCAAGTCATATCAAGATAATTGGGGCCTTTTAGAAAGATGCACAGGCCAAAAGAAAAGAAGGTAGCAATTATATTCCCACTTATTGTATATTAATATATGATTTTTCCGTCCAAATTAATGTTGCTGTTTACAGTTGCAAAGCGTTCATATAAGAAGATTGGGGGTTGAATGGAAGGAAATAAAAAGACAACACATATTTTGTCTATAAAATAAAAAATAAATTCTGAATGTCTCTATAATATTTATTTGTGATACTCAGGCCCTATAAAAAGGTTTTGTATGAACCTTACATGGTCACAAGGTGATTGTAGAAGTAAAATATAAACATCTCACCAAGTAATTAATGTATATGGCAGTGGCTGTTTATACAATATTTGTTAATCTTTTGCAAGGCTCAATAAAGTTGATATGTTAGGATATTTTGCTGTGTTTTACAGATGGGTGAACAGTGAATGGGTTGCTGCTCAAAAGAGCTGATGAGGGGCTTGTGCGGCAGCTGTGCAGCTTTGTACAGGACTCTAAGTACCTCAGCTGTTAAATTTTAGATAATTTGAAAATCGAGGGAATGGTATTTACCCAAGACTTAAATATGGTGCAAACAAAGTAAGAGAGATACTTTCCAATGGCTAAATGGGTACAGTCAGTGCTTACTGTGTTATGTTGGGAAGTCTGAGCTCCTGATCCCTGACTGATGGATATTCAAGAGTGTTCCCTGCAGTATGCATACCATAATATATAAGAAGAAAAACTGCAGATTTAAATTTAAAAATACAATGTTAAACACTAAGAAGAGCAACTGGATTTCCTTATGCATGACAGGGACAGGAATGACTTCACCAAAGAAAGGTAGAATTATCCAGATTGTGTGCACCTTATGGTCCTCATCTCTGTTAGAAAGGAAACTGCCTGCCATGGACTTGGGTGCTTCTCCAGGTGCCATTTAGGTGTACTGCCTGGAGTGACTGTCAGGAAACATGGACTTGGTATGAAGCAAACTGTTGTGTGTTACTGTATTAGGAAGATTTTTTTAAGAATGTTTATACATAGTGAATCCTGAAAATATTGGCTTGGAATTAAGAATGTATAAACAAATAAGCTGTTAAGCAAACAAATTCAGTAGGAAATGTTTTGTGTATTAATGGTGAATGTAGTAGTACTGTGGCATCAAACTGCAATGGAGATATTTAGGGGAAAAGAAATAAAAACAAGCCTAAACTTTGCACCTTCCTGGTGAGGGGGCAGAAATCTAATGGGCAAAAAGTGATTAAATAAAAACAAAATTGGCTACTTCTTTCTCAAAGACTCTTTCTCAAAACTAAGGAGAAGATGGGAGAGAAAAATAGTAGTTTTGATAACTAAAATTTGAGTTTAAAAAAGTTTCTCTTGCGATGGTGTCCTTGTCCTTTTACGTCTAGAGATTAAGCATGAGCTTTTGAAATACCTAGACAAGGCAATTGTGTGAGGTTTTCAATACGCATATCCTGTAGATCTTCAATTATGGTATGGTAGTGAAGAGAGAAAACTAAATGATGAAGTGTCTCTTGGGTAATAGAATATATGGCATTCTAGATAATAAACAGCAATGCCACAAACTGTTTCTAAATTCAACAGAATTGACTCATAGTGTTTCTTTTTTCAGTAGGAGCTTTGTAATATGTGCTTACAATTTTTTCATTTCAATTCACTTCAGATCCTAACGTTTTCATACTTTACCCTTCAATGTAGCATCTAGCTGTCTACAATGTGATGTGAGCTACAGAACTGCTCTCTACAAGGGAGAAATTTTAATTTTTTAAGGCATGGATTTATGAAACACCTTGGTGGTAGGTAAAGGACAGAGGCATTGTGGCTCTGTTGCATGGGCAGAACACAGGCAGGCACTAATGGGGGGAATACCATTCCTCTCATTAACTTCAAATCTGAGAATCAGGACAGATTTCACAGTTTCAGGGTAAGTGTGAATGTTTTGAATAATGAATGGTGGTGTGCTAAATTATTAATTCTTTATCTACAAACTCTAACATGAAGTACTTGGTGTATTTGGAAGTGTTACTGCTCCTGTGGACTTAATTTTCTCTTAGCTTATGCTTTGATAAGATTTTTTCATGCGTAAAGCTGTTTCTTCATTGCTTTCTTATTTTTACAACTTTTTAAATTTCCTTTCCTTCCCCTTGACAGACATCTGTAACTTTGTTTTCCTTCTCTCTTTTCTTACCTTGTCATTTAGGTTTGGCTTTGTGAGGTTCTGACACTGTGCTTGCGCTTCCCTTGGGCTTTTCCTTAGAGGCCTTTTCTTGGTCTTCCCCTGTTCCCCAGTGGTTTAGGAACCATGGAATAAACTCCATTCCTTGGAACATTTTCAGACTTCCTCCTGCACATGTGCATGTTCCTTGCCTAGATGAATTATTTCAAGTCTATATTCAGAGAGAGAGATCATCTTGAGGATAAATCTGTGTTGCCCAAGTCCTGCAAATACCAAACAAATCCATGGTTTTATGTACTAGTATAACTACTAAGAGAAGAATTCAACTAATTAGTTAAGAAATGTTTTGGTGTGAGTATTAGAAGACTGTGTCAAAAGACAGTCCAGTGAATATACTTATGTCATTTCAGTTTTATTAGACTTGAAATTACTTGGGCTGTTCCACTCATGCGATGGATTTATATATTTTTTTTTCTGACTACAATTAGTAGACTTTAGTAAAATGTATGAAACAGCGGGGCAGACTCTTCCTGGGTTGGACTAAGGATGTCTTTTGGGGGAAAATAAGTAGGGTTAGTATTTAACCAAGAGACACTATGGAAAGGAGCGCGCTATTTTGCTTTTAACAGAAGGCAAATTGCATTTAATCCCTTACATGGACTTGGATTCCTGGACTTAGTTCAGCCTTTGAAACTGGGTGTCCAAGTGGTGGATGGTTCCCCTGAGGAATGGCAGCTTGTGGTATTGCAGTCCTCTTATGCCAGACACCTCAGCCCGAAGCTCTAGTGGAGATTGCATGTACTGACTAGCTCCTGGTGTTACTTCCTGGTGAGGTTCAATAAGGCCAAGTGCAGGGTCCTGCACTTCGGTCACAACAATCCCAGGCAGCGCTACAGGCTGGGGGCA